>JAKWJA010002499.1:17143765-17492113 GCA_027704765.1 Solanum habrochaites
GGTTAATCTAGTCCCTTTTCTCGCGGCGGCACCTCATACTTTTAACGATTCAGTACTCCTTTTCGTGGCCATTGTTTTCGCTTTCTTTGATCTCCTGATCTATTGGGTCGGTGGACGAACGATGGGTAAATTGGTATCTATTGTAACGACCTTTTAGATAGTCGTTTTTGAGCAAGCTTTTATCTCTGGAAAAAACTGGCTTGGGACTTGGCGGATGTAACGACGGACCTCACTAGTCGCCGAACGACGGCCCGTCGAGGAGGTGTAACCGTCCCAATGACACTTCGACTTTTGCAACCTTGGGTACTGAAAATCACTCTCGTAAATTGTGACGGTACCTGTCAAGGACTCGTGCCGTCACTCCCACATACGCACCTATCTGAGTTTTTTCTGTTGGCAACAGAACCCACCACTCTCAACTTTTTGACAGAACTTTGAATACAAAGAAACGAGTTTCTGACCGTCATACGTTAGGACAGGACGTACCGTCACACTGTGAGGGCCGTCACAGGCAACGTGAGTTCGCGAGGGAGCTGCGACTACCTGTGTGACGGACCTGTTCGCAGGCATCGACGTCGCCCGTCCAGGTTGCTCTGTCCCAGGAAAATAGGATTCCTCTACAACAAGTTTTAAGGGGTTCGTTTTGGGATATTCTTCTCCTTACTTAGAAAGACTTGAGGGTTTAATAGGTAAGAAGTGTCTAATTACTTGGGGTTAAAAGAGTTACCTTAAGTTAATTAGTTGGTTTCTTATTTCCCTCCTTTTAGCACCTTATTCATACTTTTAAAATTAGGGTAAACGAAGAGGGGTTTGAATAAACCAAACAAAAAGCAAATAACGGCAGAGAGGAAGAAACGAACTCGTATAGAGATAGACACGATAGAAGATCGCAGGATTTTTTAGAAGATAGCTTGTGATTCTTCTTCGGTGGACGGTAGGTTATGGTTTATGTTACGATATATCGTTATGAACTCTTAATAGTGAATATTCTGTGTTGAATATTATTTTAAACCCTGTATGATGCTTAGTTGTATGCTGGCATGATTATGATTTGAAAATTGTGATGAATTAACAAAGCTGATGAAGCTATTTGAATCCCAAATCTCTTGAAAAGACCCTCAATTCGCTTGTCAATTATATAATGAGATGATGATTGCCTTAGTCTAAAGAGGCTTGAATAAATTATATAACTGAGAATGATGATGCCTTAGTGGTACAAGAATTCCTTGAATGATTAGGGGAATCTAGGTGTCCACGTTTCCGGTACCAGGATAGACATGAATATTTAGGATCGGAGTGTCAACTTTCCGACACCAGATATAATATGGATCGGGTCCACGTTCCGGTACCAGGATAGAATAGGAGGATCGGAGGTGTCCACGTTCCGACACCAAAATGATAGAAAATTGGATCGGTTGCCACGTTCCGGTACCAGGATAGAATGAGGATCGGAGTGCCCACGTTCGCGTGCACCATTATCAGAAATATAGGATCGGATTGTCCGTTCCGACACAAGAGGAAGAAAGATAATGAATCTTGAAAGATAATGATAACTCAATCCTAATGAACTTAATAACTTAATTTCCCCAAATGAGTTATGGTATTGAGGCTTGAGGTCCGGCATGTGTGACTCGGTTGTAGTTATTGATGAATTATGTTGTTATGCTACATTTTTGAGTAATTGTATTTGATTTACATTATTATTGGATAATACTGTTCCCTATTTATTGAGTTGGCCCCATGATATCTCTCCTGTAACACGTGTGGTTGTCTGACCCCTAGTATCTTCATTTTTTCCCTCTTTGTTATTGTGTAAATGCAGCAAACGTTCCGTACTTCACACTCATCAGTAGAATCTAGCCAGTCTTCAACTATCATCGGAAAATTCAGGGTGAGCTAATTGCCGTTCTAGCTTTGGACTGGGTCTTCTTTCTTCAGCTTGATGGCCGTTTAACTTCCGCCGTCATGACTATCTTTTAGTTATTTTGTTCCGTAGACTTCCCCTAGTTAAGTAATTTAGAGATGATGTTTCTTCTGGATGAGGACTTCCAGATTTTTGTGCGATCATAAATAGTATGAATTTGTTTTTATTAAGATTTTTAAGTCTTCCTCCATTATTTATGTTGATATCTCTTGAAATGTTTAAGGTTTAGATGGTTTTGGTTTTCGCTTCACATAGGAGTGTAAGTGTGGCCATTCTCGGCGCTTTTTGGGTTGTGACACTTTTCTTCCCCTTTTTGGAGGTTTTCTCCCAACCAATTTTTTTTTTGTGTGATCAATAGCTATTACACAGCTTTTCTTTTCATAATCTACCATTATTCCCTATTGGGTTTTAAAAGATTTCCAAAATTCCCTTATGTACAACTCCCAAACTCCCAACATTTGAACAATAAATAATCCTAGCTCCAAAAAATTAATATTTATATTCCTTTCTTATTTCAATCACACATCACTCTTATATCATAACAAAAAATGGATCAAATTTCAGAAAATATTTTTATTTCTAACAATAGAATTCAGATTATAAAGAATAAAAAGTAACAGAATAACATCAATTTGATAAATCATCATTATTTCTAAAAAAAATCAAATTAAGAAAATGAAAAAATAAGATAAAATCAAAAAAATATAAGAAAGCAAAAAAAAAATTAAATTGATTGAATAATAAAAAAATTATATGTTGAAATCACTATTTAAAAACACTCTTTACTTTCCTGGTGTGAAAATTTTTTTTTAAGAAAACTAACAAATGATTGAGATTTTCAGAATAACGTGATAAGAAATAGGAAAAAGAATAACAACAAACATAAAAATCAACGAATCGAAAGAAAATCAATTGAATTAATTCCTTAATCAATCACAAATTACTATATTTGAAAGATATCTGTTGTTTAATTTACTAGGATATCTTTTCATATTTTGATTATTTTTATATTAAATAATATTTTTCTTATTTCATTCATATTTTAGAAATCTTTTTGTTATAACTCAACAACGAGAAGTCGTATTTTGATTTGTCAATTTTTATACTGTTGTTCCACGAATTTTAAATCTACTTGAAATACAAGTTCAAAAAAAGAGAAAGAAGAGTTGATCAGTCATTACAAAAAAAACGATTATCCCTACCAAAGACCAACAAATGTATCTTCATTTATGTTTGATTCTTAAATTAGTCCTTGTTAGTGTTATTATTGATTCGTACATCACTGCTACAATCCTTTTTGTTTTGTTCCATTCGCATCTACTATCGTCTATGTTTCAGGATAGCGCCTCTACATTTCCTCGTCCTTGGCAGTTTCCTTCGTTATCATTTTGGTAAATCACACTATGTTATTCAAATCAAATATCTTGATACATAAATGCATTAACATTGATAAATCTTTTTGTATCATCACCTACATAACAACTACCAAAGATTCTACCTTTATAGATAAACAAGCACTTAATTTCAGCTTACACACACACACACTATTCTTCACAACCTTATTATAGACAGATACATTATTATCAACACAACAAGAATATAGAAAAGCCTCTGATCAACTTTAAATCTTCCACAATTGCATATTTATCTTTCAGGCAACGATATATCTTCTTTCGAGCATATAGACGAATAAAGATACTCTTATGATTCAAAAATCTGTTAACATTAAAGCATTAGTGATACATTCCGTAAAAAATAAATTTCTTTCTATGCATCATCACAAACAATCAACATAAACTTATATAACTTATTATAGATACCAATAGTTACTTTAATGTGATACAATACCTCATTCTTCCCTACATCTCTTGAACATTTTGATGCTTATTACACAAAATATTTGCATAAATTATAGCATCTATTAAAGTGATCAGTAATTTTCTTTACAAACGACGATATATCAAATAGTAATGTTTCATGTTAGATATTTGGTTAATGAAACAATATTTTAAATTATATTACATTATCACACAGCACTTTGTTATTTTAATTCCAGGTTACTTATTTATGTATCCTAATTAATAGAGGATAGTCCTTATCCAAACTTCTACACGAAAAACAAATATTCATATATCACGATTGTAAGGTCATCGACTCAAAATAAAGTTAAATCGATTAACAACACAATATATGTTAGTTTGCATACCTCTGATTGTTTCTAAAAAATCTTTTTCATTACTATGCCATTAAAACTCTGTCTATTTTCATTGCAAATCCTGAGACTTCCTTCTTTTTTTTCCTAGATTTGTCGAATGGTCAAATTTTTTTTTTCCAGATTCTTCATTGTCCTAGCAAATCAAAATATTCATGATGTACCTTCCCTTGTTTTTGTGATTTAAATCAAAATTGAAAGGATCCTTCGATGAATTGGAAGAAAAAAGTTAAAATCCCCTTATGTACATTCCATACTCACCTTGATTTTTTCAGATTCTTTGAACGTATTCATTATCAAATGTATCGACTAATTTGTTTTTTCAACTTTTAAAATCTGTTATGATTGTTGGAAAGAAGTGAAAGATGAAAAGTAAATTGGTTTGAAACCATACGAATTTGGATAGAACTGAGAGAAAAAAAATTTAAATTTTGAATTTGAATGCGGAACATGATGTATGGAAGGAGATTGGTAGAAAGAAATATAAATATTTAAGGTTGATTAAATCTGATAATATTTTTGAAGAGATTGAAATCAAATTAAATTTCATTCGATTTGAGGAACTAACAATCATTTTATATTCTCTTTCCTTAAAAAGTGTAATGAATTGTGTTTTAATGTATCATATTTAAATGTAATTTGACTTATTTTGCTATGTATGCGAATAACATTCTTTAAGGAATTTTTGTAAATTTAAAAAGAGAAGGGATAGAATGTAATTTAAATCTCACACTATGGAATTTTGGTAAGTTATTCTTTTTTTGTTTTGGCTTCAGATCACGTCTTGTCCTTACAATTCGCTAATGGGTCCTATCAATCATAGACTGTTTCTAGGCCCACATTTCATCATCAGAATCATATGTACGAGTATCATTAGTATGAGATGGACCCGATTCCATATATATCAGTAAAAAGCATGAAGAATACAACAATGAAAAATAAAATTCTTACCTATTAAAAACTTAGAAACCGATAAAGTTGAGGGAGACTCCTACTGAAAATCAAATGGATTTGAAATTTTTAACTGCTAAGGAAGTGGAGAGATTTTAGAAATCCAACGGAAGAGTATAAGTTGGGAACTGAAACGTGTATTGTCTGAAAAAAAGGAGTTAAATTTAAAATGACAACGTGGTTCTTGCTTGTAAAAATGTGAAAAATCTTTATGTTATCTTAACAGTTTTCAATTGGATTTGGGGGAAATAAAGAGATGTTTTGAAAATTTTATAATAGCAGAGATACCATGGATATTAGAGTGTAATTAAAAAGTGGCAGTCAAGTAATTTTTTTTCAAATTTTTTTGTTAATCCATCGACCCATATTTCAATATTCGTTGATCCAACATCAGTTTAAAATTTTATAAAAAAATAGATGAGATCATCTCTTCTCTCTCCCTTAAGCCTAATAACCTATTTTATTTTTTCTCTTTCCTTATCAACAATTTCAAGATAAAATTAATGATTGAATCAATTAGTATTAAAATCTGAAATGGATATATTGCTATTTGAATTTGGTCATATCAGTTGGAACTAAAAACCTCTTCTTGATTGTTTTTGGATTTGATCTTTCTTGTTTCTTCCTTTTGATTCACACTCATATGAAAAGATAAAGATTCAATTTTTAAGGGTAAGTTGCACTAAATAGATCTTCTTAATTGTGTTTTTGTGGTGGCATTCAGGTAATCTGACTTGGGACTTGTTTCTTTCTTTTTTTTGGTTCACACCCTTTTCAAAAGATTCATTTCTTTCATGGTAGAGTTGCACTAAAAAAATTGTTCTTGATTGTGTTTTCATGGTGGCATTGAGGTAACTTGAATTGGGTATTCTTGTTTCTTTCTTTTGGTTCATGCCCTTTTCAAACATTTCAATTTTTCATAGTGGAGTTAAACTAAAAAGTTCTATTTGAATTTACTTTATTGGTGGCATAACTGGCATTGACCAAATTTAAATACAATCAAGAAGAGCTTTCTAATTCTAATTGGCATTAAATTAGCTAGTTCTTGGTTGACCAATGATGTAAACATATGCAATTTTTTTAAATATACCGACCGATTGAAGGTTTTATATTTTGCTGCGACCTGAACAAGGTTTTATGTTGAAGGGGAGATAAGAAGCATGTGATCTTTTGCATTTTTTCTGACACTTTTAAATTGTTTGGGTCCAAGAACGTGGATATGGTCAATGGGTAGAATTTCATTTTTGGTGGTTTGGCAATTTTTAAATTTTAATCCAATTAGAAAGATGTCACAATATAATTAATAATAATCATAAAAAACAAAATAAAAAATAACAAACACAAGTTTATTTAGTTTTAAGGTCATAATGGACCAAAAAGGTTATTTGGGGATTTTTAACCCAAATAGGGTGACTATAGACTTTTTTAAAACATTTCGAACTTCTTTGGTAATTTTTTTACCCTTTTCCTATTAAAAGAAGATAAAAGAATAAAACAAGATAAATGTTTGGAAAATCGTTAAGTTCTCTGGCCACCTTATATTAAGAAATACCCAGCCACTTCATTTTACTTGACCCTCATATAACTTTGTTTTTAAGTTTTACTTATCCATTAATCAAAAAGGTCTATTTTTTTATCATAATAACATTACTATTTAACAATTAGATAAAGTAATAGTAAACAAATTTCGACATAATTTCCAAGTATCATAATAAGATTATTTAGTAAAAATACCTCTATTTAAAATGTTCTTTAAGAAGTGTTATAGATAAACAAAAGAAGATTGGGAAGAAGAGACAACATACTAAATATGGAGCTGGTTGTGGAGAAGCAGGCTTGTCCCAAAAATCTCATGTCAAAGGAAATAAGATAGACAAAAAGTGGGTATAAAATAAATAATAATAATATATTATTAACTATTGTATTTGTAAAGTAAATTACATCATTTACTATATGAATATTTATATGGACAATAATAACATAAAAACTCTCCACATTTTTTTTTCTATTGTTTATTCACTTCTAAATCATGAAATGATCCTTTTTTATTTTATTGTATTTTTCTCTTTATTGTTTGAATTATTCAAGAGGAGTATTACACATGATGGGCCACCTATTTTAATTTTACTTTTAATACTAATCATAAATCTCATAATTTTTTTATGTCCATCAGCCCCTCCAAACTTAAATTTGTTTAAGTTTATGATTCCTTAAGGTGTCCCCCTCTTCTCATTTTTTGGCCTATACATTCTATTAGTTTTCCCCCACCCCAACCCCCCCACCAATGAAGATTGGTGCAACATCCAAATTTAGATTTTCTTTTTCTCTGCTCATCATATTTGTTTTGGTTGTCACAAAATAAGAATTACATGAATAGTGATGGATCTAGATTTTCACGGTTGTGGATGCTCGAAATAAGAAATATAAAAAATACAAATGTAAGAATGAAGATTTTGACTCGGTTCAACACAGAAAGAGCCTTAGCAACCACCTAATAGACAAATGGACTAGTTTTATATTATTTGGTCATTGAGTGCTTCTCATATTAATTTATACAAATACCAAATAATCTCTACACACACACACACACACACACACACACACACAATAAATATATTTAATCTTATATATATATATATATAATATATTCCTAGACGAGGTTAATAGGTGCTCGAGTATCCAGACGAAACAACGTGGGTCCGCCCCTGTACATGAAGGTAAGAAATTTTTCATTGCAAATCATATTTTCTTTCATTTCCTTTATTATGCATATATCAATTCATATTTGATTTGTGAATGAAACTAACATGTAACAAAAAAAATTAATCAAAAGTTAATAAATATGTTGATTCTCAACTTGTTTTTTTTCCATCTCCTCTATTTTGTCTATACAAATTCATATTTACTTGGGAAAATGTACAAGTACCTCCCTAGACTATGACCGAAATCTCAGAGACACTTCTTAACTAAACTAAGGTCCTATTATCCCCCTGAATATTTTCTTTTTTATAATTTTGTACACCTTTTTGGCTTACTTGCATCCAAATATTTCCCACGCGCCTCAATTGCTTGGAGTCACGGAGTGTGCCATGTAAGATCAAAAGGTGTATAAAATTATAAAAAAATAAGTTTAAGGGGGTATTATAGGCCCTTAGTTTAGTTAAGTTGTGTCTCTGAAATTTTGGTCATAGTCTAGGGGGATATTTGTGCATTTTCCCTATTTACTTTGATGAAGATTCACATACAAAATTATAATTTCTCTTCTTCGTCACATTCGTTTGTGAATTTACTAACAAGTAACAAAAAAGAAGTACGTGAATGTAAGATATATTTCATTCCAACTCTTTATTTTTTCATATGTACTTAGCCATGATTTCTTAATATTTTATATATGTTTGTATTATGATAAAAAAAGACGTCTTTGTAATTCTTAACAATGTTTGTCCTTGGAAATGCGGCTTTCCTAATAGTTAGTATTTTTGATAATATTATAGAATTTTGTTAGCTTTTCACGAACTGGATTCTTCTTTAGTATTGAATCGTACGATTAAGAAAAGAATCAAATAAACCTTCTCTTACTATATTTCATAAATATTTTTCTTTTTGCTATATTATTTTTAATTGACATATGCTGTTTTTCTATTCGGTTTGGTTCCCCGCATATCAATGACGAATTTTGACATATGGAAGCAAATATGGTGGCGCTCTACTTCAAAGGAAAATTGCAGAAGAAAAAAAATAGAAGCATAATTAGAGATTATTTTTGCTAGATTTATTTTTCATTTTGACTTGTAATAGTAACTTAGTTACTAAGCTAGAATTTTTTAAATTTTGATTTGTATAAATAATTTAGCTAAATGTATTGTCAACGCTAATCCTTTGATCCTTTACTATTCTACTTTTTCTTTGTTTCATAGGAGTCAAATTATATACATCACTCACTTTCAAACATACAAACACTATGAGATTTAGGAGTTTTCCATTTTTATTATCTCTCGCAAAAAAACAAATATTAAAATAATAAATACCCTTAGTTTTCATGAGTCTTTTTTTTCCGTATTTACAATCTATATTTCGTCACCATCCTTTTATGTTTTAAACACATTTATAATTGTTTATGCGGTCCACCCGATCATTTATGTTCTTTGTTGTTTATAAAAATATTATAGTGATCGGAGCAGGTTACAATCTGTTACCCATCTCGCAGTGTTCCCTGCTCTCTGAGAGGGGTGAGCGTACTGTTCTATTTACTTGCTTTTCTTATGATCTCTGTCTAGCAACACTTTTTGTTGGGAGTAGAGAGAGCATGGTGGCACAGAAAGTAGGGGGGGAAATGGGTGTTTGATGTCCCTACAACACCAAAATTATACCTATTATTTCATTACTTCTTTCGATTATGAAATACCATAACTCCATTATATTTCAATTTTAAATGTCATGTTTTATGACTAACCTGTTTTTAACTTTGTCCATCTATGTGTTATAAACTTAGTAAAGATAATGGCATTATGGTTCATATGGCCTACATCACACTCCAGTGAGAGATTTGGTGACTAATTTTAAGAGTTAAATACTAAAAAGCCGGGTTTTTCCAGCTCTCATCCTTTTTTGTTGTTTACTCTCTGTTGTAATAATCTGTCTCGCTTTTAGATCTTCTATTGCTTCTCATTCTTTTATTTTTCTTTGTCTTTATTTCGTTTTAGTTTTATTACACACATTGATTCCAACACGCTTTCAACAACAATGATGTTGCTCATTCTCCGCTCCAAAAATCAAAGGTAGGTATATTCTTTTCTTTCTTGATGCTTTTTGTGAATAAATCCGCCTGTAATTTTACTCTCTTCCTTTGCTCTCCTCTTATGTTTTTTTGTCTTTTTCTCTCAATCCTTCCTCTTTGTACCGTAGGGTACCCTTTCATATCCTATATTAATGTTGTACTAACAAAGATTGTTTTGTGGTTCTTTGAAATGGTTAGTAAATTAATTATATCTTCCATAACAATTTGTGAGGTAGCACAATTGTTTTAAATTTTTTTACTTGGGATTTTTTTATGGTTCCACCATGTTATTCTAATTAATTAGTTTTGTTCATTTTTTTTTTTAAATTTTAGTTAAATTGTAGATTAGAATTATGGTAATTTTCAATAATTTATTTTGGTATACACGTGGTTTCTAACTTTGGTGGAGACAAGGACAGTGAATTCAAGTTTCACCGCACTAAATTGGTAAAGATATCGAGTTAAAATCTCGATGCACAATGATAATAAGAAGTTGGGTCTAAGTCCCATTGATTTTTGACCAAAGGCGTCTTTATATGGGTAAGACATTGCGTCTGAATCGTAATGCACTATAGTGATGGTATGATATGACTAACATAAAGTTGTATAATTTTTTTTACTAAAAGTCATGAAATTTGTCTTATTGGTTCTCGTACGTGAATGTGGTAGAAGTACATAGTATGTCTAAAGAATGACAAGTGGTTGAATGTATGAATGTGGGTGTGATTTCCAATATTAATGGTCATTATTGATATAATTTAAATGAAAACATTATGGGTGCTTAAGATGTTCCTTCAAATGTGAAGGTAATTCTGTTGATCAAAGTTGTATCAAAGGTTATTGGGCACATTGTTTTTGATGCAAGCCAATTTGAAAAGTTTTGCAAATCCTCCATCAGAATAAAGGAATACAAAGTGGTTGTACATTTGGTATATTTGACCTCTTAAAGTGATGTTGAGGTGAGTCACATAAATTTGATGTCAAAGCATGACAATGAGTTTCTAATAAAAACTTATGGAGTATGTATAAATAGTTGGTCCATTTGTTGAAGAAAATGTGAATTGTATTCGTATGGATAAGAATATTTTTATGTGTTGTTCGATAAATGTCACATTTCACCTCTACGGGAGGTTTGAATGATTGAAAAAAAATATTTTGACATAAGTGATTATTTGGTCATATACTTTGAGTACATCACAAATGTTGGGGTATGTTAAATTATGAACTATTGAAGGAAAAAAGAAAGAAATAATTCTTTCCTATAGTGGCTATGACCATAGAAATTTGTCATTGGTTGTCAAGAAATAAGTTTTGCATGTGATAATTTTAATCATGAAAATAACAATAATAATTTTTCTTAAAGGAGATGGTCACCATAAGAATGACGTTGTAAAATTTATGTTAGTACACAAAATTAGTTGAGAGTTTCGAAAGAGTTAATATGTTACTATCCGGATGTATGAAATTGTTCATAATATTGGGATTGTAGTGAGTCTCAAAAGAAACTTTTTAAATTTCAAAATAATTAAAAAGAAATATATTATATTAAGACTATAAATTATGGGAAGATTTAATATCTTTAAATTACTACGACAAATGGGTCATAAATATTTACATATAAGATTACCTATTTTTTTCTGTTGTTTGTTGTATACAAATATGGGCATGATGATGGAATCACATTCAAAAGTAATTTAGAAGTTTACTAGAATAAATATCAGTTGGCATAATTGGTTAGCCATTCTGACTCAAATGTGATGCAAAAGAAATTGGGAATTCATGTTACTATGTGTTTGAAGAAATAAAAGATTTTTCAAGAATTCTCTTGTGTTGCTTGTTCTCATGATAAAATGGTCATTATACTAAGGTTCAGATTGTATCCTTTGAAATTATTTGGAACCTATGAAAATGTGAATATGGGCCCGTTCACCTGTCATGTGGACTATTTTATAATTATTATTATTGTAACCTTTCACTTTCATAACCTCTTCAATATCATGTTAATGACGAACCTTTTGTATGCCTCTATGTTACACTATAAAAGAGGCATAAGGGTTCATATTGTACACACTTGAAGATTTGGTGAATACTTTGAAAAGTTGGAATAATAAGAAAAGCTCTCATCTTTTCTTTCCCTATTTGTATTACTTTCATCTTCGATATTTCTTGTCTTATTTGCTTTAGTTTTACAATATTTGTTCATATTTTATATTTTCACCCCTTATTTTTATTTATTTATTTCAAATAAAATCAATGCGTAATTAGCAATATATTTTATGTCTCATAAAATTATCCATTAAAATTAGTTATTACTTATGTCTCTTCATCTTACTTGTACCTTCTAATATTAAATATTATTCACAACTATTGTATTTTAATTTTTGATACTTCTTAATAATATTTAATTAATGTTTAAAATATTATAATAAACAAATATAATAATAAAGACATAATGTATCCAATAATAGCTACTAGATTTAGAACTTTTAGTTCTTACCCATAGAGATAGTGAGCTAGCAAACCTGAGAACTTTGTTTAGCAAGGATGGAGCTTATGTCCATACCGGATACTTTTGTTTTGTAACATTTATTTGGTAAATAAAATGTTCATTTACCAAAAAATTAAAAGACATAATAAAAAAATTAATTTTGTTTTTACGAAATTAAAGTTTTTATAGAAAATTAGTACAACGTACACAAGATAATACGGGAAGTATCAACTATAAATAATATTTAAACGGTAAATACATTTTTGTTTGATTGTTATTTCACACATAATTACCCTATCTTATTTATTTTATTCCCTTTACATTCACCGGATGAAATCATTTTCTTCCCTTTATATACATATACAAAAAATACATTATATTTTATATATTTTAAAAAAAAGAAAAAAACGTTTGATATTGCAGATGAATAGGAATATTAATATTAGCTGTATATTCGATGCCAACCTAAATATAAATATTACATATTATTATCTTATAAATATTATCCTCATTAAATAGATACTAAATTGATAAGATTTGTCATGTATCATCATTTCAAATGAAAAGTTAATGATATGCTCAAATAATATAATCATATAAATAGCCCAAAAAAAGCATCCTAACACAAATCTATTAATCCTCACGCAAAGCGCGGACATGTTCCCTAGTTAGCAAATAATGATGAAGACCCTCTTTGGAATATAAGATCAATGAAAACTCAGCCAAGAGTTTCTTATAGTACAAATACTATATAAACTCCATAATTTTTATCTTGATTGATTTCGTGGAATATTTTCAGGATTTCAATACATATTCATAAATAAAAGAGCCTAAACATGAAATATGCCAACTTCGACACTAATGAGAAGATGTGGTTTTTTCTATTGATGATTATGTAGATGTAGAAATCATTATGAATCCTGACCAACAAGTCACCTTAAATCTAGACACTTGGAAATAACTATACAAAACTCTTGTTGTCACGATTCAACTTACCGGACCGTGAGGGCAATACCTAAGTAGGAGAATCCTCATATCCCAAAAGTTTAAACATGCGGAAAATTTAAGATAATAAATTTTTTTTGTCAAACCATGACTTTATAAATACCCTTTTTGCAAATATTTTTGTTTTAGCTTCTAAAGTACTTTAGATAATTCACATGGTTCTATTGTAGACAGGTACAAAAACTATTAAGAGTACAATGAGACATAATGAATAAAAGACACAGCTCCCATCATGCGAAAGGAAAAATAGAAGCTGCTGGAGACTTTCTTCGTCAACACCTAATGAAACGTTACCATTCGCCATCCAGACTATATCAAAACATAAGCAAGAGTAGCATCAGTACAAACACACTTACTGGTAGACATCATCAGTCAGCCCAACACCCACCCGATAAGAGTACGGAACGTGTCGTCAAGTAGTAAGAATGGGTCAGGAGATCTATGCATTTATAAGTTGCACTCGCTTCTTCCTGGTCTTGCAAGACCTTTCCTCTCTTAGAACACATGTGGTTTTACACCAATGCTCGGAATACTAATCATTTTCCTTCCCCACAACTAACAGTTTCGATTTTATTAGATCATAGGCTGAACATGCTAACCCCGTCGAATATTCCCAAGTACTACCACCTTCATTTCCTACCAGTCGATTGTGCCATACCCCTAAATGCTCATCAATTTGCCTAACCAAGTCCATGTGGTTTCATTACCTCAGGCTCTAACCTTAGCCCACTCTTTCTTGCTACTTACAAAAACAAACGCCTCTCTTTTTTCGAGAAAAGGGTCAAATGCCCCCTCAAGCTTTAGCTATATTTCGAACTACACACTTAATCTTTGCAGTGGTCATATTACCCCCCCCCCCCCCCCCCCCCAAACATTTTTTTATCTTAAAAGTTCATTCACACCCTCAGAATCTTGATTTTCCCATAACGTGAACTTCCTCACCGATCTGTGAGGCATATAATAATGTAATAACATGTCATAGTGGAGTGTTATTTCGGAATTTCGAGATAATACGATAAAATATAACCTAGAAAAAATAGACACAGATTTAATGTGGTTCACCAATAAATTGTTGGCTAACTTCCCACGGAAGAGGGGGAGGCGAGATTTTATTATGGAGAGGAAAAAAAACAGAATTAACAAAATAGGGTTTGTCCATAGCGTCTATATTCGTGTCTAAAGCTACGCCTAACGGGCTTTGGGCCCAACATAACAAATTGACAGAAAATTAAGGGCCCAATTCAGGCATTTCAACAAATCTCCACCTTGACTTGAATTCTCCAACATCTTCTTCAGACGCACTATGACTTAGTGCCAGGCCTCCCCCTCTACCTCAGAATTGCCCCGCATTAACAGCTTTCTTATGTTAGCAAGTTCCCCCAACAGTGTTGAAACTTGCTCTGTGGAACCGCTTTTTGAACATCTCATGCAGGATTATAACATTCGTCCTTTCTTCACCTTGTTCTCTTCTCACTTCTCAGCAAAATGATACCTCACGTCAATAATGCTTTTGGTTCTCTCATGATGGACTGATCCTTTGGCTAGACCAAATTGCGGCTCAAACTGTCACATACCCGTAGCCCCTGATCATGATGCAGACCAAGATCACTAACCAGCCCTTTCACAAGCCAAAATCCCTCTTTTGCAACCTCTGTCAAGAATGTACTTCTTCCGCTTCCGTAGTAGACAAAGTCACTGGAGGTTGCAAAGTTTGCCTTCCAACTTACGACAGCGAATCACTCCAATGAGGGTAAAACACATAGCCAGTCATCGTCTTCTTGTGTCAACATCTCCCCCCCCCCCAGCCATAGGTCAGAATCAGAAAAGCCAGTAACCAAGTACTGAGTATCACCTCCATAAATAAAGAGACCAACGTCAGATGTACCTCATAGGTACCCGGAAATTCTCTTCACAGCCTGCCACTGTTCTCCTCCCTTGGTTTCCCCTTAATCTGCTCACGTACACTGACTGTCGTGTGCTAAATCTGGCCTTGTGCGTACCAATAGCAATACATCAACTTCCTACGTCACTGACTAAATGACTCGTGGACATATACTCCTTCTTTCTTCTGAACTGTTGAGCGAACATGGCAGTGAGAATGGATATTGGCCGCACTGAGGTCTCAATGGGCTTAGATGAACATGCCAACACCCCGGACAGCAAGGACCTTCCTGAATGTAGCTTCTCTGTGACCAGAAATGTTTCCTTTCTCTCTCTGTCTCTAATGATTCCATCCTACAATCTTCCGGCGGCTCCCAGATCCTTCAATTTCTCAAACTCACACTAAGTAACCCCTTCAGCTTCTGAATGTCATAACTTCTTCGTTGCAGCTCTATCAGCATATCATCTACATAAAGCACCAGATAGTATGATGCATCATCCGTGAGCCTATATGTAGTAGACACCGAACAATCATAGGAGCTTCCAAGTAAACCCAACTTCACCATATAACTGTCAACCTTTTGTACCACTACTTGACTTCTCTGCCTTGGAGACTGGCTTAGTCCATATAAGATTTCTTCCAACTATGCAGACGTTATTGTTCCTTTTCCTTCCCTAGACTGGAAGACTCTCCGCTGATTCAATTATATCTCTCCTCCTCCACCGTCTCCATGTAGAAAACGCTGTCATTCACCTCAAGTTGTTCAAATAAAGCTCCTAGATTCTGATGGTTTCACTATCGCTATAACACTCGGATGGAAGTATGTCGACCACTTGGTGAGAGATCTCATTGTAGTCCACTCCCTCCGCTTTGAGTTGAAACTCTGGCAACAACCTGGCTTTTAGACTTGACTCCTTCTGCTGGTGATACTCCCTTCCTTTCTTCTTGAAAACCCTTTTGCAAGTAATAATCTTTCTGAAATCTTTCTCCCACCGAATGCCTGTCTGACCATATCCCATGTCCCCCTTGATTCTTGTTAGGTACTCTCCATCTCATCTCCCATAGGCGCAAACACCCTTTTTTTCAGAATCATAACTTAAAATGGCGTCTTTGTAAGTAGACGGCTCTCAGTTTATCTACCCCTCTTCAGCAACCTGCAGTGCATAACCACACATGGTCCTCAAACCATAACCTCGTAGGTGGCCGAACTCCCACCCTCCTTGGCCGATCTTGAGCTATAAACTCCGATGGATATCTGATGGCATAGATTTCTGGAAATAATATCAAGTTTTTCCTGTCTGTTGGCTCTTGATCTTTCCTCTTCCAAAGGTTCTTTCAAATTGCTCCATTCTGAATGATTGTGAAACTCCAACCTGTTTAATCAAGACTCCCAGTTTTCTGACGTAGTTGTAGCTCACAATGGTTCTACTAGAAACGCAGAGAAATTTCATCAAAGACAGACGTTCCTGCTCATAATAAAAAACCCTCTTTTCTTTCTTGCTGGAGTCACCAGATTCTGAAACCTTTCACCTCCATCTCCGTAGCCCACAAAATACTCCCTTTTAGCGCTTGGTTTCTAACTTATCCATTCACTGACGTGAAGTAAAGCGTACAACCAAAAGCGCTTTCATATTTGAATAATCATCAAACTTGTCCTGACCACATCTCCATAGGTGTTCTTTTGACTGTTGCCTGTATGTGGTCGCGTTAAATCAAGTAGCAAGGCTGTCTCACCTCTTTGTCTGCCCAGAATCTTTTATCTAGCCATCATTAGAGAGCATGCACCTTGCTCTCTCCCAGAGTGTTTGATTTCATCCGCTCAGCTACAGCAAACAACCGTTTACTGTGGTGTATTTCTGACTGTAACGAGGTCGAGCCACTTCTTTCACATCCTTACATAATTGATCAAATGTCAGCAGCAGAATTCCCTTCCCCATTATTCAGTTCGCACCTCTTGGATCTCTTCCCTTTTTGATTTTTACCATCAAACTTTTCCACTCTTGAACTTTCCGGAAAAAGCTTCACATTTTAATGCTTCATCATCATTTACAACCTTAGTCTCCTTGATTAGTCATCAATAATTGACACAAAAAATTTGCATATGCCTCCCAAGACTCAACAGGCTGGACCCCAGCAATCAGAATGGATGTAATCAAGTGTGCCTTTTGTTCTGTGAATGGCCCTTTGTGGAAACATTGTTGCGATGTAGTGTTTCCCAAAGACACAATGTTCACCAAAACTCTAGGTTCTTTAACCTTATGACCAGCAAAAGAGCCTCTTTTGACAGAAGTTTGCATCCCTCTTTCCCCTACTGAACCAAGTCTCATGTGCCATAACTTAGTCATGAGTCCTCCTGGTGAACTTTTGACGATGCACCATGGGCATGAACCTGTACCCGTTGGAGCTTGTAGAAAATAAAAGTAACCAACACACCATGACACCTTTCTGAATCAGATTTTGGGAAACCCTTCGCATACCCGCAAGACTCCATCTTTTCCACCCGCTGAAATCCCTTGCTTCCCAAAGAACTGAGAGATATAGATTTTTCGTCCATCCATGGAACGGCCGACCTCGTTCAATGTGCATAAGCTACCGCATGGTGTCCCTTATCTTGGCTCGCTGCCTGTCCCAGACCACCTTGCAGGCAGAACTGTTTGGCCATCAGATGCTGGCCCTCCTTCTATCTGCTCATCAAGTTCGATGAACCACTCGTCTCCTAGGATCAGAATGTGATCGGATGCCCCAAAATCGAGAACCCACACCTCTGAATGCTGCTGTGCTCATCCGCACTAGAGCAATGGTCTTCTCATGAATTGGTGTCTTCTTCAGCAACATCCGCATAAAACTGATTGTTTTGCTTTCCGATTTGCATTCTTCTTCTTCGACAATCAAATTTCCAATGTCCTTCTCCTGTGCAGTAATTACAAACATCATCCGGCTTTTGCAACCCTTCGACAAAAATCGGCTTATTGTTTCTTCCGCCGTTTTCCTTCCTTCCGCTACTGGGTGAACGACCCGGAAGGCTGTAATTGTTCCGTACTATGTGCCGTGAGCCCTTATCCGTACTTCCCTGCTATTAAGGGCCCGATCTACTTTCTTCCAGCGACACAGATCCTTTCCCAACAATGAACGATTGAACAAAATTCTCAAACGACATTGGGAGAGATACTAACAGAATCAGGGCACACTTCATCCTCGCTCTTCACTCGATATTACCGCAATTCTAATACAAGTAATTCAATTGCTCTAAAGTTCCCTGAGTTGTGACCTTCAGCCATTCGTAAACTGAATAGGGACGTTGTTTTTCCAAGAAGCATCTTGGTTGGTTTTAAGATTTTGTCATTTACGACACTCTCCAGCTTCAGTTCAAACCACATACCAGCCTAGTCTCTTCAATCCGAGACTCCGTGATGACATCCATTCCCGCGAGACACAGCATGATCGTTGAGTGTCGTGCGCCTTTTCCCTCAGAATCGCCATCAACTGACAGGAGTAACGACGGCGTTCTTACCTTTAGACAACCGGCGCCCAGAAGCCTTGTTTGTTTCAACAAAGGCCCGCATCTTGATTTGCCATAATTGAACTGTTCCTTCCTTCCTTCCTCCCTGTAAATTTGTCGATTTCACGTTCAAGCAGACATCTCGAATTCTTCCAAGAACACCCGCTTAACCGAGAGGCTCTGATACCAATTTGTTAATGCGGAATTCGAGAGAATATCGAGAAACTAATAAACGGAAAAACAAGACAACAGATTTACTGGTTCAACACACCAATACATGGCTACGTCCACGGGAAGAGTGGGGAGCAGTGTTTTATGTGGAGATGCAAATAAACAATAATTTCCAAAATCGGGTTTGTCATTTAGCGTCTATATATAGTTTTTCTAGCTCACGCCCTCATGGGGCTTTGGGCCAACATTTACAGAATTGACCAGAAATTTAGGGCCCAATTTCCAACCTGGCATTCAACATTGAGCTACAATAAGCATCTCAATGCGTAACTTTACTTCTTGAATTTAACCATACATTTATTTTTTATTCTTTTCCAAATTGATTTATCTCCATCTCTTTTGTTATTGAACAAAAGTTATCTTCTTTGTTTTTCATCCACCATTCACTTATTAACAAAGTTTTTGTATCTTCTTCAACTAAGATTGAATTTAGGGTTTGCAATTTTCTCGAATTTCAACTTGATTTTTTCTCCAATTGGACATCTTGACTTTTTTCCGTTTTGTGTTATTAGGGTTAGTAATCACAAATGTGAAATTGAATAAGCTATGCATGAAATTAATAAGATTTGATACTCAAAACCATAGTATGATTCAACCATGGAAGTTTTTTTTGCATATGAAGACTTCTTGGTTGAAGTTGAATCCTGGAAGACGATTTTGGTCATTCCCTTACTATGGTGTATGTGACTTTTTTTTTCAATTGTTTGATTATGTTGGGTTTAACTTATGTGAATGTTAATAACGTTAATATATTGCTTTTATTTTTACAGTCAAACATTTGTAATTTTTTTTATGGAGTGATAGAGAAGAAAATGATCCAAGATTCCAATTTATCCTTCCAAAATTGGTGAACAAAATAAAAAAGTTGGAAGAGACAGATTCAAATCAATGAGCAACAAGTCTTGATTTATAATTTGATAGTTGAGAAGAAGTTCAAATGAAGAAGTTTGAAATGGTGTACGTTTGATTCGAAAGTCATTTTTTGTGTTTTGATTTGTATTGTTTCCTTGTTCATCAATAAAATATTTCAATGTAGGTTCATTCAAGTATTGAACTAATTGAATTGCCATAACGTATGTGAGTAGTGAGTGGTGAAAGGAGTTTAGACTCTCCTTTTGATTTCCATATGTAGTATGAGAAATTTTGTTTATCAATATCATGAATCTTTTCGATTGTAAAAACATGCCTTTAATAGACATAAAACCATTTGTAAGAGTGTCTGTACTACAAGAAATAAGGATAAACATAATACAACTTGTAAGAGAAAAGGCCTTTAATATACATAATCGATTGTAAAACAGACCTCACATAAGGTCAAATTACAATCAAAAACCAAAAATCAAAAACCAAAAACAGAATTGATGTTCAATACTAATACATCATCATTCAAAATGGGAAAATGTTTCATGCCTAATTAAGGCAGTATGCCATATCATACTTCCTACATTGGATTTGTTTGAACTACTTCCTCTGATTTCTTTGTCCTCCTTCTTATTTCTTGAAGTTTCTTATTGAATTGGTACTTTCCATTCCATTTTCACTTGGAGGGGCAGTCTTGGCTTGTACCATATCACCCAGTACCGTCACATATTTCTTTTTTACCTTTTTTTGTACCAGTAGAGAAGATCTTACAACTTGACATCCCAGTCGCTATTCAAAGTATGAAATAATTTCTGAGTGAGTTTGTAGTTAATCATTAAAGATAGTGTAATTGAATCAATAAAAAAAACTTATTTTAAGAGCTTTTAATCCATTTTTAGCTTGAAACAGACTCATTCCAATGACTGCTTGCCTTTTATATGAGGTGTGTTTCCCCAAACCCTTTCTCTTCTTTTGTTACTATTATCAGGTGATGGACATGTAGGAGATGCACTAGGTGCTCAGGTAGTCTTCCTCTTGCACTCTTTGCAGGTGATGCAGATGCATTAGGTGCACTAGGTGTGGCAGTTGGTCTTCCTCTTGCACCTTTTGTAGGTGCTGCAAATGCACTAGGTGTTGTAGGTGGTCTTCCTCTTGAACTCTTGCTTGGTCTTGGAGATGCACTAGATGTTGCAGCAGATGGTCTTCCTCTTGACCTCTTTGAAGGTTCAGGATATACACTAGGTGCTGCAGCAGATGGTCTTCCTCTTGACCTCTTTGAAGGTCCTGGAGATACACTAGGTGCTGCAGGTTGTCTTCCTCTTAACCTCTTTGTAGAATACTTACCTTTTGTTTGTGGTTTTTATAAATATGGTAAAAAATATATGTAGTTATTTTATATGAGATTCATACACATACCAAATTAAAGTGAAAGATGTTAACTTTGATCTGCCTAAACATGAAGTTTTGCCCTTTCTCTTCTCTGTATTTGATGGTTCTTCCCTTGCTGATGATTCAACCCTTTGTGGACTTCCTCTCTTGTTGTGGCGTCTAAAATTACAGTTACTACATGTTATGGAATTTCCAGTCGTAGGTAGCTTTCCAGATTTTTTATTCTCACCAACTTCCTTCTTTCTAAGTTTACCTAGCCTGCCAGGCATCATTTTTATTTCTGGTAAAGGTTGAAGGACATTGACATAAGTTCTCAAGTAAGTTTTTTGATACCCGCTCAAATTATTTTCCAAATAGAAGTAAAACGGTTCACGTGTCAAGTAAATAAACCAACTAGTGAAGGTTGGGATCGTTCCAAGAGGGAAAATAGTTTAGACTTCAAACTTAATCTATTACTACTATTGTTCAGTCAATTACTCCTTGGTAAAGCAAAATGATAAAAGGGGGGTTTCTTATTATAAATAAATGAAAATGACTAGCGAAAATTGAAAGAGACAATCAACAACTTCAAATGGTTGAGGTTTTAATCAATTAATTGAAAGTAACTAGGGTTACGTGTTTCCCCACAGGTTCATAAAATTGATAAGGTTCTAACTTAACAATTCTTTCATAGTATCTTGCATTGCAAAGTGATTAAGTTAGTATTTCTAAATCCTTTGTCCGGCATTCTAAAAAAATTTTTCACTCCGAACTTGGTCCGGCTACGTGTCGTGCTATCCTAACCCTTATCTTTACCTCATATTAAGCATAGTATCCATATTTGACTAAGTTATTCCTCGTTACCAATCAAAACGAGCCTATAGATAGTATTTCACTAAATCTATGTTGAGAATCTTTTCCGTTATCACCTCCTTGGCCAGCAAGAGCATTAAGGAGGAATTCTTTAACTTCGTCATCCGTTTTTTATTTTATTTGTTTTATTAAAAAAAGACTTCTACAAGTGAATTTCAATTATCAATACATGCACAAGACACTATATTCTAGAATGTTTATTTTAGTGAATTTACTCCTTATTCGCCTTATGGTTCCACAACCCTATATGGAGTTTAGTTACCAAAGACATAATTACAATATTCAAATCTATGGGATAAGGAATATGTTTACCTTTAATGAGAAAGAGTAAATACGAAAATTTCTCCTGATTAATCGACAAAAAATCACCCAACAATTAATACAAGAATCTAAAATATGCAAGAATCTCACAAAAATCAAGGAATTCTAACAAAAATAATCCAGCATAAAAACCTAATAAACAGGACTCTAATGGGACTAGAAATGGTCCAAACTGCGGCTCTGGACGACTGGACCTCGCGAAAGGGGAAGTGGTGGGGTCAAACGACGGCGCCGTCATGGACTCTATCGTCCCATATTTGCAAAATTATTTTTGCTGCTCTCTTCATACCCTCGACGACAGGTTGTGGTATGAGGATCAGCACAGGCACACGGTCATCGAGGATCTCCGTTGCCAAAACACTTGAAATCTTGGAATATGGGGTTACTAGGATACTTCTTGATCGTAATGACGAAATGCAGGACGGACTGCTCATGGCTCACCGGTACTACATCACGCTTTCCAAACCCCAATTGGTCTACTTTTCCCCATCTTCCTTCAGTAGCTGCCACTACGCTGCCACCTATGGACCATTACGGAGCATGGACGGGACCGTCACAGCTCCGTAGGTGTTCTTCTGCATTTCTTAGCTCAAAAACCTCGATTATCTTTGGAAACAAATTTCTGCAAATAAAGATTAAAAATTATATAAAAATAACACAAAAAGTCTTTGGAGGCACACTAACTAAAAGAAAGTTTAATAATTACTGTGTGAAACCACGCTATTTATATCAACACCCTCAATTTAAATTGTGATTATCCTCAAGACGACGCACTATGACTCAATACAAAAATCTTTGTACAATAGTATCCCATGTTTATCCTTTGACAATTCATTTGGCTATCAATCCCGATTAATCTCATCATATTTATGCATGCTATCACTATTAGGATTGAATTTTGTGGAGTCGCAACCATGAACACAAAACTCAACATGCACTAACACCTCTCCTCTTCAATTTCGTCACGACGGTGCTAAGATTTGGTGGTTATTGCAATGTGTCCTCACTATAAAACAAATCCAATTTCCATAATGATTTCAGTTGAGTATAAGGATCAGTTGTGTGGAACACTCACTTCAGAACCAAATTCACCCCCCCCCCACTCCTTTCATACATATTTCCATAAGGCTTGCCCTTATTTGCACTGCTGTAGTTCGCTCTATACACCCTAGGATCATGATAGGGACTTCTTAGTTGTAAATAGGCTCAGGGTCAGGTAGGGTTATATTTAGGTATACTTTCAGTGACTCTTGTCCTCCTTGACATATCGGCATAAACATACCATTTTCTTCATTTATCTCGCCTAGTTTCTCATATTCTTTCACCTTGATATTTTCCCTTCTTCTTCATTTGTGTAAGGCATCTCTTCTTTTCTGGTGTATATTTTTTTTTTCTTTACGTTTCTTTCAACTAATTCTTGGTAACATTATTTGGTTCTTTCCTCGCTTTGTTCTTTAAACCACACTTTCCAGAGATCCACATTAATAGCAACCCTCAACCTCATGGCTGCCATGTGTCAAAGTACACCAATAACAAAGTTGGGTCAGAGCATTTTAAAAAGGGTTGTTTACTGCATTAGCCACCTCAACCTTAGGCTTTTGAATAATGTGAGGTGCACAGGTCCATGGAGGGACCAGGGCCAAACACATTTTTCTAAGAAAAGATCAGTTAGGGGTGAAAAAGGGAAGGTCTAGTTTAAGCTCAAATCATTTGGATCAAAAGAAAGATAAATTCGTTGGTTTAGTGAGTTAGGCTCTAAACAATGGGCTATATTGTAATAAGGCACTTATAATCCTTTCCTAATGGTCTATTACAACTTATTTTAAACATGGAATAACCAGGCACGTTCAGGCTCAGACAAATAGTGGACTATTCAAATTTAATCAGCTCACTTGACATCTTTTACTATACTAGATTAAAGACACTAGTTCAAATTTAGACTTAGGGTCAATGCAGTGGTGTACCTCTATGTCATGCGTGAGCCACACATTTACCCCCATACTAGCCTAGTCATTGCATCATTTCCAATTTTAGCAGGATATCATTTTAGCCATATGCTCCAGAATTTAACAAAACTAGATACACAAGATATAGACATCGCTCGTTCAACAGAAAAAAAGTAATCAGTCTCTTAGGGAAACAGAACCACAGGGCAGAACAGAAGAAGAAAACCCCAAATAGAGGATAGTGAATTGGGCTACTCTGAGTCAGCTAGCAAACCCCTTTCCCTTTTCATGTACCCCACCTCCAACAAATACATGCAATTGTCCCAATGCATTAAAAAATTGAAATACTAGAGTGGTAGGGTGAATCAAAACTTGGGCACAAAGCACCGACGATCAGAAACTGGTGGGTCCGGATTCCCCGGAACCCACTACCTATGTATCTGTGACAACCCTCAGTGGTATGTCAGCATCAACAACACTACAGCGTGCCTCCCGCTATTTCAACCAGTTCTGGAGCTAGACGCCTCCCCACCAACAGCTAACTCTCAACTTCATCTGACGAGCCTACTCTTCAGCAAAGCGAGGCTCTCCCCAGCCTCATATTAAGGAGATCTTTCTTTCGATGCGCGAGCTTATCCTTCCTATGACCCCAGGCATTTGGCATGCCTCGAGGGCGACGGTGGCGGTGGTTGTTGGAATCTTAAAGTGCGCCGAATTATAGGGGCAGCCATCACGTTGTCTTCAGCAAGCGCTCTGCAGAAGGGGCCTCAACCAGGTTACCCTAGCCTCTAAGATCATATTCAATTATCTGCCGCAAGACTGGTCGAACGCAGCCTGAAGGGTCGAAAACATCCACCGGAGGGGCTGGACGGGCTGCACGCAAATCAAAAAGGTCCAGCGCTGATGAACCTCAGCGATCTTCGCTATGTGGGTGAGACAATTCTCTTGATCCAAGTGCTCTTCTGCTCCAGCAATCGACGCTGCATCCAAGGCTGGATATGAGCAGAGAAGTGTAGAAATTTGCGTAGTCGTCTCTAATTTTGGACCCTGCAAGCGGGGGGGACCAGAGCGGGTTGAATGGGGCTGAGCGATGAGGAATCAGGCAGTGCTGACTACCAGGGATGGATAGACTCGACCGAGGGTTAGGGTTAGTGTCAGTGGAATATGCCTGAGTAACCGTGCAGGTGTGCTACCGTATCAAGCCAGATTGTCAACAAGTGGAGGCAACTCTGGAGGGGGCCTCTGCGTGGAAGCCAAATAATGGCCTATCCCTGATGAGGCGAATCAAAGTGCCCAAGGGTCTTGGAAGACTCAACGTGCCATATAGGCACACCTGCGGCCTCATAGAGAAAAATATCATGCCCGGGAAACATGGTAAGTAGTTGGACCTTACAAGCCTCTCATGCATGACCGCCTGTAGAAGCATGCCAAAATCCACCTCAAACCCGAGACTATCATCAGCCGCATCAGTACGGCTCGATCCCATGGTGATGACGGTATATCAGCGTGCTGTGGGGGAAAGGCAGTGGAGGACAATTCAACCACAAAACTTAGGTCGTGGAAAGTCAGGGTGTCTTCTTGATGGCCCCCTTCGGCTTGGTCACCCAGTCGGCCGGAACCATCTCATCAACGGACAAGTGCCCAGGGCCATCCAACTTGGTGTTACGGTATGTCTACAGATTTTTGGCTCACGCAGGCGGAATTGGTCATCTTTAACACTCTGCCATCGGTTAGTCAAAACTCGGCAGTGAGAGGGGCCGATTAGCATCAACCATCCTCGCCGTATAGAAACCGGCGGGATGGCAGGAAGGGAGATATCAACCTGAAGCCACGTAATCGACTGCTCCTGTGGGGCCGTTTGGTGGGCAGCCGCCGATTCAATTCTGTGATCGAGGAAGGAAGTCCACTACGTATAGGATGCATAAAACTCTCGGACCAGCCTCTTCCTATAACGTCCCAACGGACGTGTGCCCACTCCAGTCGTTCTGTGAAGAGATTGTGGATATAGGCATCGTCGGGAGAGAAGTGCGGTAAGAGACCCGACCGCTCCAAGTAAGTGTCCAAAGTCATGATCCTTTGTCATTTAGGAACACTTTGCATGCATAGACTTGAAACTGCCCGGCGAACACCAACCGAGGGGCTGATCAGTAACCGACGTGAGAGCACGAGCTGGTTGAACCGGGTTTTGTGACTTTTGAACTTTCAGCCTATCTAAGAGACCCGGTGGACGGCATTTGCAGAGCGATGGCGTTGGGGGTGCGGGAACCTCAGAAGTCCGGAGGCCTTCCTGCGACCATGAAACTCTGAAAGAGACCAGATATCCTTCTTCATTTAAAAGTGGCTACCTAGAAGGTAGTGCCCGTCAGTGTGAGCTCCTCATCAGCTGGGAGGGCAGTAGTGACTACGCCGGATCCCTTTTTTGCGTGTGGCTTTGGCAGCACGTGCAGCACGGGATGGGGTGGATCGGAAGTGACTGGGG
The DNA here is from genome assembly GCA_027704765.1 of Solanum habrochaites. Classification (NCBI taxonomy): domain Eukaryota; kingdom Viridiplantae; phylum Streptophyta; class Magnoliopsida; order Solanales; family Solanaceae; genus Solanum; species Solanum habrochaites. The sequence goes on from JAKWJA010002499.1 coordinate 17,170,583, forward strand.
GCCCACGTAATCGGCGGTCACGATCCCTCATCGAGCCACCCAATAACCAGCTGCGGGAAGACGGGTGGCCGACATACTTCGATCGCCCGGTGTGCATAGAATCGATCTGTTTTGGTTACAATTAGTAGATAGTACCTGTAAAGGCGTAATATTAATACTAGAGAGCAAACAAGACAAGAAAACCACACAAAATAAAAAAAATGTCATCTTGTATAGGTTTATATATGACAAACAACGGACCAGGGGGTGCGGCTCGTCGTAAAGTACGACGGAACCGTCATGGGTCCGTCGGTCTTACTGGAGAATATGTTATATGGAGAACTCTGAAGGAGAGTCTCTGACAAGTATGCGGGATGTCAGGACGAAGGCCGAACATCACAGGTACGGACAGGCCGTACATAGGTGTCCGTCAAAAGACACTTGAAAAAAATATGGAGACCCTTATAAGAGGGGTCTCTAACCATCATAACGGTCATGCACAACGGACCGTCGTGGGTATGATGATTCGTCGTACTTGTCCGTTTGAGGACACTTACAAAAAAGTGAGAGACCCTTAGGAACGGGGTCTCTAACCGTCATAACGGTTATGCACGACGGACTGTCGAGAGTATGACGGTCCGTCATAGATGTCCATTGTAGGACACTTAGAAAAAGTGAGAGATCCATAGGAATAGGGTCTCTGACAACTAGAACGGTTGTGCAGGATGGACCGTCGTAGGTATGACAGCCCGTCACATGTGTCCGTTGGAGGACACTTAAAAAAAGTGAGAGATCCTAAGGAATAGGGTCTCTAACAACCAGAACAGTTGTACAGGACGGACCATCGCGGGAACGACGGTCCGTCGCATGTGGCCATTGGTGGACACTTGCAGAAAATTGGACAGTGGGGTGTTAGCACGGACCCAATGAAGGTCCGTCGTGGGTACGACGGTCCGTCATCGGGGTCTCATTCTGTAACTCAGTGACAGAACTGGAGATGCCCCATTCATCTCCTATGACCCAAATTGAATTGTTTGACCTACATTTGTCTCACCAAAACTAGTAAACTAGCAATGCTTAAAGCACCTATTCTAGTGGTTTATTACACGATTTTCCGAGATTTTTGTAACCTAGGCAGACAAATTTGCTAAAGAATGAACATATTAAAAGAACTATGCTACTACTAATTGATAAACAAAATGCAATATAAATGAGTAGGCCTTTCGAAACTAAGACACCTACCTGAGAATTTTCAAAAACCAAGAGGGACAGGTACTTGGTGATTAAGTAGGCACTCACAAAGCATCAGCTCCGACTAGTAGATGATGACTTGGAAGATTTGGAGAATTTGGGGAAAATGATCTGTAAGAGAGCTTATGAAAAGTTGAATGGGAGGGAAATGGAGAAAGAGTGAAAGTATGGGGTGAAATGAATGGGTGGGGTTTTTAATTGATGACTTTTTAAAAACCCCCAGCGGGCGGGTCGGTATGGCTTCATTAAAGACGCGACAATTCCCTCGACGACGGTCCGTCGTGAATTTGTGACGTTCGTCGTTGGTTCCATCGCATGTGCCCTAGTTTGAAAATAACAGAAAGACGTACCTGGTACGCCGGAATTCATGCGACGGTCCGTCGAAGGCTCAACGGCTCGCTGTATCCGCAGTGACTGATGTAGAGTAATTTTCTACAGACTTTCCTGTGATGTCCTCCTGGCAAAATTTAATAACCCATTTAGTAGAAAATGCTAACCATTACTATAACACAAAAACTCTATAAGTATTGGGTTGCCTCCCAACAAGCGCCTGATTTAAACGTGCGGCACGACTGAAGACACTTGATTACTCAGGCTTCATCAAGATGGTAATGCCTCTATCACTTCATTCACCGATTCGTATGCCCAAATAGAGTGTTTATATTAGTTCTCTATTCGCACCTTAACCGCACTGCCGTCCGTGGTTTTTACTCAACTTGCTCCCTGAGGGAAACTTGGGTAATCAAGTCAGGGCCAGTCCGTTGTATTGAGCTTGCCCCCGGAAACCAATGCATCCTGAACTGTCCAAAAGCCCCAGCCCACAACCTAAACCCTGTTTTTCACTTTTGTGTTCATTCTCTTCTTCATCTTTGCTTTGTGGGATATGGCTGATGCGATTTCTCTGCCCCTTTTTTCCATATCAACTAAGGCTCTACCTGGTATCAAGAATGGCCTCCCAAAAATAATAGACAACTTCAAAAGCGACTTCACAATCAACGAATACAAATCTGCCAGAATAGGAATGACTCCCATTTTTACTAGCACATCATGGAGTATCCTATAGGCCTTTTCACTGTGGAACGAGGTGGAGGGGGATTCATCCATCATTATCCGCATCGCATGGGTTTGGGTCCACCCAAACCTAACTACTTGTAATCTAGAGGTCTGAGATTTTAACATGCTTGCCCTAGATCACATAATGCGTTCGGCAAAATTTAATGACCCCCGACTGTACAAGGACTGAACTTAATTACCCGGATCTCCTTTCTTTTGTACGAGATTCTTGTTAGGCATAGCACAACATTCTGCAGTCTATCATCATCCTCGAAGTGACCGATCTTTTTCTTTGAACCAGATCTTCCTAAACTTGGCATAACCGGGAAAATTGTCTATAGAGCTTCTACCACAGGGACAAGTGATAGAAAGCTGCTTCCAGCATTGTTATAAACGTCGATATTTACCATCCTCGATCTTTTTCCTAATCTCGAGGAAGGGTGGTGGGGACAGACATGGGAATTACCTTATACGGACTTCTGCATCTTTTCCGTGCCTCTCTCTTCTTCATCATTCACAACTACCCTTTACCCACCCGTCATCATCATCCTTTATCACATTTTCCTAATTAGACGACATAGGTGGGTCAATGGTTTGCTTACCACCCCGAGTATGATTTCCTTCCTTCCATATTAGTGTCACTCATTTTTTCGGGTTTTGGACATGTTGCCTAGGAAGAGTGCCCGCTTTCCATGTGTTCACAGTCGCAGATATTTGGGCCTTGCAACTCGATCTGCTTAATCGATATTGCATGTGTATCGACTTTTTTTCAATACCTGCTAAATCCAATCACACACCACACACCTTAACTCTTTAATATGGCTCATTACTAGCATCGAACCTCCTCATCATTTTGTAGCAACATATCCTCACTAGCGCGCCATAACTATCTCCACCATCCCTAGGAGTAAACTTCACGATGTTGAGAAGGGAATAGGCCCATTCCTATCATTTTTTTCTGTTACCGTAGTTTCCTTGTTGAAGTTGTGTCGCGGTTGTAAGTTTCCTCTCGACCGAATACCCTCACGTTATAGTTACCATTGATCCGACCTTGGTTTTCCCTTGACTTGGCGCCAATTATCCTTATTTGAGCCTTGAGCGCTCGTCCTGAGTCTGCTCATTTATGCATAAGAGTCCTCCGCATAAGAGCATTCATCATTAGGAGTGGTGGTTGTTAGCAGCAAATAGTTTAACAACTGCATTTATCTTTTCCTGCACCCCATTGATATGTTTTAGGTACCAACCCAGCTCATTATCATTGAAGTCATTTCTTCCGAATCTCCATCTTTGGCTGGGTTGTGAGTTGACTGCACTGTGAAGGTATTTCTCCCGGTATCTGACTTACTAGTACTCCAAGCTTTATTATTCTGGGAGATTTTCTCTAATTTTTCAGCAATCTCAGCATAAGGACACTCCTCATAAGATCAACATGCTATAGTGTCCAACACCGCTTTATTATTATCATCCTGTCCCCGATAGAAGTATTCCTTCAGTGACTCATCATCTATACGTGATTTGGGACACTTCTCAAGAATGAGGTGAATCTATCCCAAGAACTACTAACTGACTCTCCTGGTAGTGCCACAAAGTTGTTCACTCTGTCATTGTGGTTTAGTTTCTTGGAGACCGGATAGTAGAGTTTGCAAAGAAAGAAAAATCCCTAGTTGGTTCCAAGTTAAAATTGAGTTGTCAGGGAGATCAGTGAACCTATAGGCAACCTTCATAGTCTGTTAGAGAGGAAACACTCTGGAGCCCTATTACATCAACAAGTCCAAGTCAGGCCTCCCTACATGCTTTTACACACTTCATTTACCTTAGCTATATGGGCAGTGGATCCTAGAAGGTAGCCCTGAAACAAACCTCTGGCAGTGAGCATTGTGTATCAGGCTCTAGGTTACACAAAGGTGTGGCCTGGTGGTAGAGGACGGCAAGACAAGTGGCCCATCGGAGTATGCTATTTACATAGCCTCTGTAGTATGCTTGGAGCCGTGGAGCGGGATTTTTTCCCCTCTGTTGGTTTCACCGGGGCATCGATGGTAATCGGGTAACAACGACCATGAACTCAACCGGCGAGCTAGGATGTTCTGGTTGGATAATCATCAAAGAATTCTCAAGTTTTGATTCTGTGGCGTAGTGGATGCTCTAATTCGTGACGTAGGAAACAAATGTTCTCTTCCTCTCCTGAAGTTGGCATACAAGGAGGGGGGTTCTGCACGAATCAAAAACAACCAAAAACAAAGTAAAATCAAGAAAATACAACTAAACTTATAGTAATAAGTTTAGTTAATCTAAAAGCTACTTTCCCCGGCAGCGGCGCCAAAATTTGATACGCTCACAATTTATTTTCAAATAAGAACTAAGCGGTCGTTTGTTAGTAAATAACCCAAATAGTCAGGTTGGGATCAGTTCCTACGAGGAAATAGTTTTAGACATAACTTCGATCATATTATAATATGGTTCAATTAATTACTTCCTTGGAAAGAAAAAATGATGAAAAGGGGGGGTTTCTATTTCTAAATAAATGAAAATAACTAGCGACATTGAAAAGAGACACTAACAGCTTCAAATGTTTGAGTTTAATTAATTAATGAAAGGGAAACAGGGTTTACGTGTTCCCACAGGTTAACTAACTTGATAGTCTAACTATAGCATTCTTCTAGTATCTGCATGCAAACACACCCCCGAGTGAATAAGTTATGTATTTCTAAATCCTTGGTCCGGCATCTAGAAAGTTCCCTTCCACCCTTGGTCCGACTCGTGTGTGCTACCCTCCTCACCCTTATCTTTACCTCATATTAAGCATCGCTTCGATATTTGGAGCCTAAGTTATTACCTCGTACAATCAATACTAGGCCTATTAGCTAGGTGTACTACACTAAATCTATGTTGATAATTATTTTTCTATTATTCCCATCCTTGGTCCGCAAGTAGCATTTAAGGCGAATCTAACGTTGGCCATCCGTAAAAGACTTCAAGAAAAAAAGCAGTATCGAATGCATGCAAGGACACTATTTCTAGAATTGTTATTTGGTAAGTTTTACCTCATTATTCGCCTATGGTTCCCACAACCCTAGTTATGGAGGTTAGTTACCCATAGTCATAAATACAATATTTCAATATATAGGTATAAGAATTCATGTAATTAATTCAATGAGAAGAGTAAAAGTTACCAACAATTAATTACAAGAATCTCAAAATAATCAAAGAAATCTCACAAAATCAAGGGACACAAACAAAATGTATTCCAGAGTCTAAATCAAAGATGAGGTTTTTTCGAAACTATTTATAAAAAATAATAACCTAATTAAACAAGTACTCTATTTGCTGTGGAAATCTGTCAAAACGCGGCTGGGTCGATCGGACCTCGCCGATGAGATGTCGTGGTCACGACGGGCCGTAATGCGACTCGTCGTCGCCATACTTTGCAAAATTCTTCTGCTGCTCTCTGTATTACCCTCGATGGCAGGTATGCGTTATCGTCACAGGCACAAGGGTCTGTCGAGGGTCTCCGTCCAAAACCTTGAAATATTGGAATATGGGTACTGGAAAAAATACTCTCTGATCTTCATGACGACCCTGCAAGATGGACCGTCATGGCTAGACAGTTAAGTAACGATTTTTCAGTAAACCCCACACTGATCAAACTTCGCTCATCTTCTTCAGACAGCGCACTTACGCTGCCACCTAGGACTCCCGTCGACGAGCTGACGGAGCTGTTTCACAGCTCCGCGAGGTGGTCTCTTCTGCATTTCTTCGTCTCAAAAACTCTTCCGCCAGTATTTTTGGAAGATTTCCTTCAAATAGGAGCAACATTTATATAAAACTAAGCACAAAAAAGCTTTGGACACAATAAACTTTAGGGATTAAAGTATTAATTATGCGTGAACAACGGTATATCAGTTCTTTTGTATAAGGTTGCCATGTAGTCAAGGGTTCACTTCTTAAAGTACAATGGCAACCAAAAACCATGTGAATATGGTTTACGCCTTTTAACTTTCATGCCGTACAACACAAATTCCCAACTACCAAGATCCAAACCGTGTTGAAATTGTTTTCTCTCAATTCAAACGCCATCACACACATTAATTCAATAATTATAATTCATGGACGCATTGGAATATTCTCCCTGTAGTGACCTTCAATACATTAGAGCAAAATGGACATATCCAAGTAGTGGTTATACTCTCTTAAATGGTATTCATTCTGGGTAATCATCTTTACTTTAATTCTTCACAGCATAGTAATATTGTCTTGTGTGTATAGGTGCCAGATACATGAATTTGAAGCACTCAGACATATTATTGTCGAAAGAAGCATATTTACTAAAGTATTAAAGTAAACCATACACCCAAACTCTAGGTGGTAGTACATAAGATCAATCATTTTTTTCAATTTTTAAAATCTGGACCACGAAACTTCATCTTGGCAACATTTCCTCAAATGTATGTAAAAAGGTACTCTTGCAATAGACCAAACGTATTGTCTTCTTGGATTACCTTTCTAGTTCCTGCTTGTTAAGTAAGATGTGTTAGCACACATTGTATGTTCAGCAACAGGTAGGTGTGGCAAGCGGAAACCGGATGGATGGTCCGGTCCGTCCCGGTTCCAGTTAAGGTACCGGTTAAGTACGATTAGGAACGGAAATTTCGATTCCTGGAACAGAACCGGGGGATTCTCAATTAGGTAAATTCCAGAAATTTACCGGTGTTTTGTAATATGATCCGTCCGGGTTAAATTTTTTTAATTAATACAGCGTTACGAGCCATGAGTAACGGCTAGTGGGACCCCCCAACGGCTTGTTGAAGAGAAAATTTCATCCAATAGGGCCCCTACCCCATTTTTTTACTTATAAATACCCCTAATTTCATTCTTTTAAATCACAATATCATCTGATTATCTTCTACTCCTCTCAACTCTCTACTCTCTACTCTATCTCTATTTATAATATATAATATCTTAAATTTCCGTTGTTGCCTTACTTGGTCTTTGAAAATTAGATTTGGAGCTTAAAATTCAAGTTTCAAAACTTTCAACGTCCGCTTCCCCTTCGGCGGTCATAAACGTCTACTTTTTTAAGTAGACGTTCTGGTTTACATTCGTTAGACTTGTATTTTACGTTTCATTTATACTTAAATAATTATTTATTTAATTTGTGATGTATATTGCATAATGCAGAACATTTTTTGGATTATATTTAATCTCACGTTTAATTTTTAATATGGATTTCGGCAAAAATATTTGTTTTTCAAAAAGGAAAGGGAAAAAAGTGCATTAGAGGGTGTAAGATAATGAAGAAATATTTGTAAAATTTAAAGCATCGATAATGCAAAAAAAAACCGGTGGTGGTAGTTTGTTCTTACTAAATCAAAAACTAAAAAAACTCTACTATTAAGAATGAAGATACGGATGATTATATACACATGTTGATGATACGGTTTTTACTATTGATAGTAATTAGGATAGATGCGTATCATGAAATTTACAATGTCGCTTGGTAATTTTGATGAGGATTTGCCTTAGTGATAATGAAATGATAATGATTTGATAATTATACTGATTTACGATACTTTTGATTGATGATGAGTGATGAAACTCAGCCACCATACGGCTACTACTACTCCTAGTCCCGATCCCTTTCGTTGTCCTGGCCCAGTTCCACCCAGTACATCCTAGCCTAATTGTAGAACCATGTTAAAAAATCGGTTTTTGTTTGGCCCAATTTATGACACATAAACAAAGATAAAACACAAGCTATTTGTAATAAAATGTAAACAGATAGTTAAATCATAAAACTGTGGGAAAATCTGGCTGGGGGGGATGGGACATCTTGAGTAGTCATTTAATGTCAGTTGAAAAATGATTTTTGCATGGCTAAAGCGGTTAGCGGAGGAAGCTAAAAAAACCGTACACCCCTTCATGAAAAGGTAGGAGTAGGGGGCTTTAACTTTTAAAATCGGTACAAACCAATTAAATCCGTCTTCTAATGTTCTGGATTCTAGTTTACTATCTTCAGATAGTAGAGAAAAAGATCTTAAGAATAGCTTAACTAAAATGATATGTGTATGGGTTTGCCCATTTAGTTTTGCTGAAAATCCCGCTTTTATACTTAATCCAAATTGTTAATAATCCAAATTTTAAAGTTTGCTAGAATACAATAAAAAAGGCTGATTGATTATCATGCACAACATTTTTCAATATATTCGTTGTTTATTTTTTATAATACTTGGTAAAATAGCTATACTTCTGGAGTAGGGTGTAGTGGTAAATGGTGAACGATTATTGGACTGTACTGCACATTGGATTGATGAAAATTGGTATATGCAAAAAGAATTTTATGTTATAAAGTTGTCAAATGCAACAAATCGGTAGTTATATTGCTCCAAAACTCTTTTTAGATATTTTACAAAAGTTATGGAATATGTGATAAAATAAGTAGTATAACCTTAGATAATACTTCAAGTAATAATTTGCGTCATATTTAAAAACTACACTTTGTCCTTTCCTATGGTGATAATTATCATATAGGTGTACTTACACAAATATATAAGTTGATGGTAGAGATGGATGGTAAAATATGTATGATAACGGATGTACGAAAGTTGAAATGCAACGGCTATGTTCATTTTATATTTTATGATCAAGTTAAGTCGCGGCGTAAGATTTTCAAAATCGCTGGACCCTGTTTCGAAACTAATCTTCACTAGAAAATTCCAAAAAAAAAGTGGCTACTAGATTGAAATACTTAATATGAAAGCTTGTAGCCGCTTATGAATATCGAATACCCTTACAAATGGTTTGGAATGCTCATAATTCTCATATTTTACCTGTTACCAACAGGTAAAATATTTTGAATTTCTCCTATTAATCCTTGTAATAGATCTAGATATGTTATAATGGCAAATGCATGAAAATTGATAAGGACAAATACAAAAAAAATAGTACATATACTTTTTGCATATCTGTAATCAGGGTGAGATTTTTACCATCTCTTATTCCTAGATCTTCCTTCAACAACTTTTTTTCATACTCAACTACTGCCCAAGAAAGTGGCAGCAACTGGTTATTACCATCTTTAGCCACAACAACTAACAGTTGTCCTCTACAAACTCTTTTAAGAAACAACCATCTAAACCTATGAACATTATACAATTTTGGAATGTCTTCTTCAATGGATCAAATCATATATAGAAACTCGGACATACTGGCCTACCAAGAGCATCACGTTCGGGGCCGCTCTATCGGGTGGATCTACCATTAAAGCGGGAGATTGGGGACAGAAAAAGGGGGTAATGGAATTGACCTCCCTTATACATCCCTTACCAAAACCGCTAAAAAATCTCTCAACTTAAATGCTTGGGGTGTCAATTCTCAGGTAATTTTTGCAGTCCCTACCCTTCTTACTTCTTTGTTCAATTACCATTGATTGGATTCTAACTAAATAATCAAATAAAAATGGTTTTTGGATAGTTATTTCAAAAATTTATTAGCTTTCTAAATATGTTAACAAAACGTAGCATGGTCATATATTTTACATCCCCAACATTTACAAAATGTCCTGCGCAAAAAGATTCCGTAAAAATACAAGCAAACCGATACAAAAATGGGTGAGGGAAGTTGAAAATTTTTCTTAATAAAACTCAAATTTGAACATTTTTAGGGGTTTTTTTGTTGAACTAATTACTTATTCATGCTCTAGGATAGTCTAAGTACTCTGATCTGCATTAATATATCAAAAACAAGGATCTTAGGACGAAGAGACACCATTTTTATGCCTGTTGTTCGTCCCAGATTAAGGGTAATGTAGCGGCCTCATCCCGTTGTAGCAGCTACATCATCCCGCTATCGTAGAATTCTTACCGCTGTAGCGTGATGTCGTTGAACAGTAGCCCCCCTCCCTTAGCACCAAAACTTCTCTCGTTTTATCTATCTTCCCTCGACTAATCTACACTATTTTGATTTGTTTTTACTCATTGCAAACTTTTTTGAATGGCTGGACACAAAGATGTGATATTTCTTTTTGTCCGGCTTCCTAATGCCGCTAGTTAGGAGAGACATCACGACTTCAGAAACATAAGATTCTATTGTGAGAGCGATTTCACTTTACATAGGGTGGAAGAGAAGGCTCCTACCTTTTGTGCTTTCCTGGTCGAGTTTTGGTGGCTATCGATGATTGAGTCTCCCCATATGCACTTTCTACTTGGTAAGGGAATTCTATGCATTCCTTCTTACTGTCTATTAGGAGACCCTCTTCCAGTCATTTACGTTCGGGGAGTTGACATTCGTTTGAACGTCACTGTTATCAATGAGGTACTGGAGGTTCCAGGGTCCCAAACATTGAGTACGAGGACAAACTTAGGGAGATTGATTCAAAGTGCATGATGTATGCGATAGTAGATCGTGCGAGTTGGGAGTAAGTTTACTGTGTCCGACACAAGGGAGCAATGATAGTGGCGAATGTCAATCGATGCGAAGGGTGGCCTCTAAAGTCTCGATCGGAATTACGACTCCAAACTGAGACCAAACATTTGGACCTTTCGGAAGTCGCCAGAAAGACTACATCGTATCTTACTTGATCTAGGTTTAATTGTGCAAAAAATTTGAACTTTAGTATGTTAAAATTCATATTACGACATTCTACTTAAACTCATAAGTGTTCACAATCAACCCATATAACATCTAAGATCATCAAATTAAAGAAATAGTCATGCTACTGCATTAAATGTGTACTTGCCCAAACGACACACAATACAAAATCTTGAAATGAAGGTAGTGGGAAATGAAAACTAGTGGGAACATGCTTCCACTACCTTTTTAAGACTTACATCGAAGCTAGATCATACAGTAGACAGCCTGGAAAAGCAGAGGGATACCCAGTTTCGGAGGGAAGCCCCACGTGGATAGCTGTAAAACATTGTGTTACATATGTACGATCTAACGCTCCACCTGTGCTTGCACCTAAAAATAGATAATTGTAAGGATATTTCAGTACACACTTGTACAAGTAGGGGTATATGCAAGGAATCGCCAAGGACATGCATGAGTAAAGAATAGGCTTGCTTTCCTAAAACAACAGGTTTTATGGAAAAAGTCTAAGTCAGTGGACTTGCCAACATTTGGATTAGGAAAGTCCATAGCCCATTTCAAATTTGGATTTGGAATTAGCCATGAGGTAACATCGCATCATCAAAACGTATCATTTTGCAAACAAACACCGTAAAATATTTCGCATATCATATCACGTAATTTCATATCATTCTTTCATATGCTATGAGACCTAGATTCATGGATTTGACGGTAGGACTTCCCACAAATGAGGGAGCAAACATATGGGACCTCAAACTTAGCGGAGCCTATTGTAGCAAACACAAAGTCTTCTTCTTCATTCATACGTACTTCATTTTTCATTCTTTCATATACTAGTGCAATCACCAGTCATACGTAGGATTGTAGTTAAGACTCTCATGGGTTTGTTGGAAATGGACAAGATAACCTAGTGTCATTACTTAGGCAGCTCACCTCTGATTATCGCTTTACCCTTTTTATCGTTCATGTCTTTATGTGCATATTTGAGGATGGCCGCAGTCATTCTTTGGGAATTTTAACTTTAAACGGACATAGATCATGTGAGCATCATTGAAATCCAGTGTCATGAAACCCCACAAAAAAAGAGGTGAATCACCGGGCCAAAGGGACCTAAACCTGCTGGTCAAGGGAATCGAACCTGACAGTCACCTATATTGATTGGTATAGGTTTGAAAACTAGTAGATATAGGCCACCATACTCGGCATGACCGGCAGTCTCATCTCCGAGAGTTACGTGAACCACCGCCCATCCCGAAAGAAGGAATCACTGCTCAAGCTGGTCTATCGGTGCTAAGTATAAAGTTCCATTATCAAGTATAATCCTGAGAAGATGCTTCTAGTATGAGAACATATACGACTCAATAGATGATTTCTACCTCATCTTAGTATTAAGTGTGTGAATCTCATACTTTCATTAGAGTGCTAATAGAGATGCGTCTTTTCATTCATTTACACTCTCATAGGTGAGTACGTTTTGGTACATGTACTAAGGCTCATTTGAGATTGCTCCCATCTTTTACTTAGCCTCAGATCATGTTGTCACACATTCATTAACATTAGACACATTTGCTCTTCATAATTACTCACCCGTTTTTTTTACGTGAATATTCATTTCATCAATGCAAATGTACTTGACCATTAGAGTGTTTCACACTTTTACTTAACCTTCTAGGGTTTCATCATTTCATTTTTTCATTTCGTCCATTTTGCCCAATGATTGGAAATTTAGTTATCTTTCACACTTCTTACTTAACCTTTCTAGGGTTTCATCACATTCATTACATACATCTTAGGTTCACTTATTTTTTAATCGTTATGCTAGACTTATGGGTCTTACATACACTCCATGAGGACTTCATTCATAGTTGTTTAAGTGCATCATAGCTTCCTCAGATTTGCTAGTACAAGATTATATATCTTATATGTATGCCAGAGATTTCGATTTAGATCTAAGACAAGGTGACATTATTTTGAAAATTTAAGTCACGTATGATTTATTTATTTCAATTACGGAAATTGGTTCAAAGGGAACCCAAGTTGAATCCCTTGGACAAACATTTACATTTTTCCTGTGATTTTATTTTTAAGTCCTCTTCCCATGGGGCCCTAGATCGAACGTAACATTAACATTTCTTTTAGTTCCTTTTTCTAGAAATTCTCTACTTTGCGAGGGTTGTGGGAGTCGAAACCCACAACCCTTTTATTTTCTAATCTATTTTCTTGGTCATTTCGGCTTCTTAACGAGGAGGTTGTGGGATCAAACCCTCACAACTCTCTTTATTTTTTTTATTCCATCGACATAGAGGTTGTGGGTGTTCGAACCTCCACAACCTCCTTATTTTTATTTTGTTCATTTAAAAGTTAAACTACTTTAAGCGTTGGCAGTGAGGTGTGGGATAGGAGACCCCACACCTCACTTATTTCTTATTAATTTCCTCTCTTGGGTCTCCTCCTTCAGCCAAAGAGGTGGTGGGTTCGAGATGCCACTCCTCCCATTATTTTTATTCATCAAATTCCCCTCTTACTCCTCTTGTTGGCCGAAGAGGTTGTGGGTTTGAATCCCAACCTCTTTGTTGTTCCGTTTTCCGTATGAGTCTTGGGTTCCAATCCCCCACTGACCTCACATGTTTTAAATACATTTTTAAACCTTTCAACACTCAAGTATCTGCCCGAAATTCATTTACCAAGTGACTGGATATTTTCAGCTAAATTTCTAGCATTATTTACCCACATTCATACGTTCGTTGTGATGGGTGCGTACTTTCATAATGCGTTTAAAACATTCAAGGTGTAGATTCATTGTTATTTACTTAGATTTCTCTCCACTTATGATCGGCCACCTTAAACTTCATTTACATGAAAAATTTACACACCTATGCACCATCCTTCAATGATCAAAAAAGTCATTTTTTAAGGACTTCAAAGGGAGGAGAACAACAACAAAAACATTTTACACTATAAACCACATCAATATCGGTTGACCATCATGAACATGCCTTACTATTTCCATAACATAAAATTATAAGGAACATAATATTTCACACGTGAGCTACCCGTAAAAATACCAACAATATGATTTCTAAACTAATTTATTTATAAATCAGAAGGAGACTAGGGACATGAAGTTCAACAATAAAGGGGAAAACCCTAGTTTCATATGTTGAATTTTGTAGAAAGAAATTTCTCTTGGAGATAGGATTCCAAGAGACCCATACCTTTTTTGGTGTTGTTCAACACTCAATGTTGCTGCCCAGAATCACCACCAACCCAACATCCAATACAGAAACTCCCACCTTACCCGTCGAGAAGATGATGCAAAGTATTCATTTCTTAAGTTAGCTTGCTTGCTTGTATATTTTTTTTGGTAATTTCTTTGAGTGTAGAGAACTTTTGATTGTTTTCTAATGTTTTTATATTCTGTTTATGAAGCCAAGGAAAACAATTTGGACGAGAGAGAGAGAGAGAGAGATTTAGGCGTGAGAGAGAGTTTGTGTGAGATAGTGCCTCTAAAAAACTAGGATAGTTGGCAAGACATAGTCAATTTAAAAAAAGCATTAAATACTAAATAAACAATTAATATTAATAATAAATCTGAGGGTACTGTTAATTATGTCCTTAATTATAATTTATTTCATTAATCTTCACCACAATAACAAAAAAACCACAGTTAAATCAGTCCTCCCATTTAGAGTTCGAACCAGGGTGGAGCAAGACTTGATTCAAGGGCTCAATTTGGCCACTCCTCCAAAGTTACCCTCCACTTTATTTAATAAATAATAATTAAATATCTAGGGTCCATTACGATACTACCCTTATCCAAAAAAGACCATTTTACCCCTAGACATTCAAACCTAAGATTTATTCTTTTTAAGTCCGGTAAAGACTTCTTTGAGTAAATCTTCGTATTTGAGATCCCTACGTGGTAGGACCCAACCTTTCCAAGCTCAAATAACTTTCCAAGTTAGGTGGCTTCGCTGTAGAAATGGACTTCGAGGTCTGGTTCTACGCGCGCCAATCCGTGTGAACCCTGGTCTAATCGTAGGCATTCTTGACACATTAAGCATTTCTTATCTTATCCATTTTAGGATAGTTACACTAAACTTGGTATCTAGAAGGATTTTTCCATCGGGTAACCATATCGATGTGACCTTTCACCAGGCCTTTGTGGTGGCGTGTGCTATAAGATGCATCAAGCTGAATGTGGGGGCGAAAATTATCTCCAAATGGAAGATGTTCTGCAAGGGCAATAAGAAGGGGTTCTTTATCCCTGGTCTTATCACAGCCTTCTGCAAGAGAGCAGGGGTTCCAATTGTTAATGTTGGTGCGGTACTATTTACGTATTCCCCTCCCCCCTCTTTTACCCTCTTTTGGTTAGACGAGGCTCCACTTCTAGGAGCAAGAGGAGGAGGACTAGCAAGGCTAGAAATAGTAGCGAGTCCATTGGTTCAGACAGTCAGGACCCACTCTTAGGTGGGTATGGAGACGATCTGAAAGAAGATAAGAAGATCATATATTAACTTTACTCCAGTTCCTCCCAGCATTGCCCTTGAGGTAGAGATGCTCAGTCACCAGCTGCGCCAGGAGAGGAGAAAGGGAGTGGAGAGGGATATCCTGATGTCCTGGATGTGGTAGACTATTAAGACAATTTTGACTTGTGTTTCTCTTGGCAATGAGATTACCCAGCTTGATCCGAAGGACTTTTCGTAGTTTCCTATGCTAAACGAGGCTTGGACTGGATTCGAACGCCCAGAGGATATGAACTCTGATGTGGACATCAGCCAGTCTGAGAGTCCCTGATTGGTTGTCATTTTGCCCCTCATCCTTGTAATTTTAGAAAACTTTGTTTTTATCTTTTGACTTTCTTGCATTTGTAGAACATGGATGCTCGTTTTGGCTGTTTGATATGGCCGTATTTTAAATATTAAGTTATAATTTCTACTACTTTGTTGAAAACTTTTTGGAGTTGATTTGTTCAGATCCCTTTCAAGTTGACATTTTGAAAGTAGGGAAATCGGGAAAAAACTGGCAAGGTTCTGCCTCCCTTCGTTCCACTCTAGCGGGATAGTTTCCATTGTAGCAGCACCTCTCTAGCGGGGATAATATCGTTATAGAGGTTCCAATATGACCAGAACCCAAGCAAAAATTTTCAGGGTTCTTTTTCACTTTCCAAGATTTTTTAGGGTCCCCAATTTTCTATTCCATCTAATTACTAAATTTTTCGAACTAGGGTACACAATATTCAACCCATAATGCTATAAACCAGTCAACATTAAATCCCACACACACCCAGGATATCCCACACACACTTAGGATACAACCAGACATTCACATAGTTAATGATTAGAGTTTATCTCAATAGATTTCTCGATATTAAGGGAATTACACTTGCATATATTAACAATTCATCCAACAATTTACAAAAAATATCAAAATCCAGTTGCGCAAAATTCATAGCCATAAACAAGACACAAGGTTACATATTCACAAGCATAAACCACACATCATAACCTCTTCACTTTATAGGTATGCCTCGTACGACCCTTAAGCTAGATACCAATTGGATCCTTCTTAGTTTTGATTACCTTGCTTTTGGCCCCTCCGTCTTGATCATAACGTCTGACTTACCTTGTTGAGATACCAATTAGAATCAGGAGATACCAACTGAACTCAAATCATACCACAAGAGACACTTCACACGAAAGGAGAGAAGGAGTAGAACAATTCCTAAAATGCTTTCTAGCCTCTTGTAAATTAGATGTGGACGTCAACACACCACTTCGCAAGAGCCTAGTCCACACTTTCTCTTGTACGGGAGACCGGTAACCTAGTCTCTGACACCAATTTGTCAGACCCAAACCACCAGGCTGTGAGAGCACCTACCCTAATACCTAATCAGGAGAACCCTCATATACCAAAAGCTTAAACATGCAGAAAATTTAAAATAATAATTTTTTTAATCAAACCATGATTTTATAAATACCCTTTTGTACATATTTTTGTACTAACTTGTAAAGTAATTTGACAATTCCCATGGATATAGTCTAGACAGGGTTAAGCTCTACTAATACCACAATGAGACAAAATAAATAAAAGATACATCTCCCACCATGCGAAAGGAAGTATAGAAGCTGCTGTAAAATTTCTTCGTGTTCACCTAATAAAACGTCACGAATTCTTCATCTAGACTATGTCAAAAGTCATAGAAAGAGTAGCATCAGTACAAAAACACGTACTGATAGACATCATCCATTAATCTGGCACCTACACATAATATAATAACCCAATGTCACGCCCCGAGTCTACAACGTAGACGTGGCCGACACCGAATGATCATTTCTGGACTTAAGTATACCCGTGGCTTGGCTTACTTAAATCACTGGAAGATGTAACATAAGATATAATCTCAAGATAATACTTTAATAAAAGTAATTAGCCCAAGTGGAAACCCACATCTTAGTCAATTAAAATTTAAAGGAAAGACTAAGAAAGCAAATACCATCTGTCTATGAAGCCTTTAATATAAAGATGGATGTGGGACAGGACCCCCAATACTCTTAACAAGTGAATACTAAACAAATAGCTAAACTAAAGATGTCTTTCGGAATGATGGGAGACTCACCAACTAACTCTAAGTTGTTCACCGGATCAATGGTGCGCCGAATGATAATCCTAGTTACCCGTATTTGCATCAAAATATGATGCATGCAAACTAACTATCAGTACATTAAACGTACGAGTATGCGAGTTAGAATGTTAATGCAATGCTTAAGCTGGAAAAGAAGTAACAAGGAACACTTACCTTGGCTCTATTCAACTCATGAATAACTACTCATTTCAATATAATGCAATTTAAAAGTAAACGAATTTTAAATAAAATATCACTGAAAACATGTTGTACACTCTGAATGTATATTTATGGAGACAATAAATCTTTGAGATGTATGTAAAAATACAAATAACTGATGTAAATGAAAATACAATTACTTTTGTGGGAGCTTCTCTAACCGACAACCAACACATAAGAGTTATAACGATGATACAATATTACTCGGCCTACGCTGCCCGGCCATCCTAACATTACCAGAGAATAGGACCTGAACTTCTTAATGAATCCACTAGTAATATGCGAAAAAAATACATCTAAAAAGTATGACCCTCTTCTACCCATAATGGCTATATGGCTTTTATGAAAACTTAAGTTAAGATGAAGCTCGCATCCCCACATCAATTTTTAAAAATACTCCCACTATATATATTGGCTCTTATACTCTTAATACATACTGATTGTGTTATTTGAGATTAGTGCTCAAAAATTATCTTTAAAAGCTCTCTTGGAAATCATAGTTTCCCTACTTGCTTCATTTTATAAAGCTTTTACTTCTGTCTGAAAACTAGCATGAATGATCTTTACTTGTTGAAGTGTAAAAACATTTGTAACTCTTATGAATTACTAAGTCCCCTTATAACTTTTGAGAACAAACTCAAATTTCTACTCTTGCTTAACTTGTAACTTAAGTCTTAAAACAAAGTTTAAAATGTTCTTTAAAGACTCTTGGAAACTTTTGAAACTCACTTTGACCTGCTTCTTAACCTTTACATTTGACATTTAACTACTTTGACTTTGATCTTAACTTTCTTTGGATTGTATTATGGATTCAAGGATCATGATTTCATGTTTATGGATGATTTTATGATGTTTAGATGTACTTTTGAGTGTTGGAATCAACAAATAAATGTGCGTACATCACTTAGGAACTAGTACGAAAAGATAGGAATAGAATGGGGTCTCCAGGAGACCTTGGCGCTATGAGAGGCGCGAGAGAGCCACAGCCTGATGGAAAGAATCTTGCATGAGGAGCACTGGCTGGCTCGGAGCTCCAGCGCCTAAAGACAGAGCCTGTCCTGAGGAGCTCTGGCAGGTGCAGCTCCCCAGGTCTGTCAGACAGGATTTCTGACTTTTCTTCCCTAATTTTTAACTAGACCTTCTAAACTTTCATGGATCTTTCCCAAACACTTAGGATCACTAAAATTCCCAATACCCTATAGTTTAGAATCGTAAAACATCCCAGAAACACGAATCAAAACAACTAAAGGCATACTAAAACTCAACCAAGAATTCAATAATTGTTCATCAAACCTGAAACGTATTCAACTTTTCTAAAACTGAATTAAGGATTAGTTCTACCCCTAATAATCCCTTAAGATGAACTAGGAAATAGTTAGGTGAAAGACCAATTTACCCTTACTAAAATTTGGACTGGACTTTACTCAATTCAACAACCCCACTTTCGTTAGGCATATCTCCCTCATACGATAATGAAAATGCACAAACTCAGCACCGTTGGAAAGATCTCTTCGAGGTTTTTCCAACCACATATAGAACTGTACCTAACTCATCCTGAGCTAGAATTTATTACCATTTGAAAATGACCAAAAGCTTACTTTTACAGTTAGGAAATTTTCTAGGTTTTTCCTATTCTATCAAAAAATAACTATTCTTAGTTTCTTTGTTTTATCCTAGGTATTCGGTTTACGAGATGTTACAATATCTCGATCTTAGGAATACTCTTCCTCGAATAAGAACTCATTCACGAAGTTAAGGGCAGTATCATCATTTCAGCACTTGAACAAGCAAAAGCAAGTAATGAAATGCTTACACATAGTCTTATAAAGTTATAGGAAGATAATTTAGTACCTTGATCTGAATATCTCTCCGAATTCAAAAAGATGTGGATATCTTTTCTGCATACCTTCCTCAGCTTTCCAAGTCGTTTCTTCATCGAATTGGTTCCTCCAAAGGACCTTAACTGATGCAACTTCCTTAATTCTTTACTTGTGAACTTAACGATGTAAAATATCGACCGAAATCTCTTCATAAGATTAGTTATCATTAATCCCAAGATCCTCAGTCGGTACAATCAATGAAGGATCACCTAAGCCTCATAACACCTTTCATGGGTGAAACTTTCAGATAAACCCATCATTCATCTAAAACTGTAACAGTCTTCTCCTAACATCTATGTAGGACTTTTGGGACTCTGTGCCGTTTGTAATCTCTCTTGAATCACTTTCACCTTCTCCATAGCTTGGTGAACTAGACCTGGTCCTATAAACCTTGCTTGACCAACTTCAAACCACCCAATAGGATGTCTGCATCTTCTCCCATAAAGAGCTCCATTTGGATGCTCAAATGGTAACTGTTGTTGTAAGAAAACTCAATGAGAGGTATGCGATCATCCCAATTCCCTTTCAAATCAATTACACAAGCTCTCTACATGTCTTCCAAATTCTTGATAGTTCGCTTAGTACGCTCTGCTTTTCCATTTGTTTGAGGATGAAAACAATGCTTAAGTTTATCTTTGAACACAAACCCTTCTTGAAAAATTTCCAAAACTATGCAGTAAATTGTCCACCTCTATAAGAAATAGTGGATATCGGAACTCCATGAAGTCTCACCACATCTAGAAGGTACAACTTATCATAATTCTTGATCAAATAGGTAGTGTTTACCGACAAGAAATGGGATGACTTTGTCATTATATCAACAATCACCCAAATAGAATCATGTTGCCTACGAGATCTTGGAACGCCTGTGATAATGTCCATATTAATCATCTCCCACTTCCATTCCGGAAGTTCTATAGTATGAATCAATCCTCTAGGACTTTTATGTCCTCCAAAATAATGAAAGGCTCACCAACTGACTTTGAGTTGTTCACTGGATCAATGGTACACAGAATGCTGATTGTAGTTACCTGTGTCTACACTATAATACGATGCAGGCCAACTTGCATCACTATATTAAATGTATGAGTATGAAATCAGAATGCTAATACAAAAGATAAGCTAGAAAAAGAGTAAAAAGGAACACTTACCTTGGCTCTGTTCAACTCATAAATAACTACCCATATCAATATAACTCAATTTAAAAGTAAATGCAATATCAAGAAAAACTGACTGAAAATATATCGTACACTCTGAATGTATGTATGGACACAATAAATCTTTGAGATGTATGTAAAAAAAACAAATAACTAGTCTATATTTATATAAAATAACTTCTGTGGGAGCTTCTCTAGTGATGATACAGTGTTACTTGATCCACGCTGCTGGCCGTCCTAACCTTACCAGAGTATAGCACCTGAACTGCCTAATGGATTCACTAGTATTCTGTGAAAAAGGTTCATCTAAAAAGTATGACCTTTTTCTACCCATGATGGCTACATGGCTTTCATGAAGACTTGAGTTAATATGAAACTCGCATCCCCACATCGGTGCTAAATACTACTCCAAATATATATACTGGATATATTAACTGAAGTCTTAGGGATTACTTCGTCCTCTTATAACTTTTGAGAACGAACTCAAATCTATACTCTTGCTTAACTTCTAACTTGACTCTTAAAACAAAGTGTAAAATATTTGTTCAACACTCTTGGAAACTTCCAGAACTCACTTTGACTTGCTTCTTCACCTTTAGACTTGATGTTTAACTTCTTTGACTTTGATATTAACTTTCCTTGAATTGGATTATGAATTCAAGGATCATGATATCATGTTTATGGATGATTTAGTGATGTTTAGATGTACTTTTGAGTGTTGGAATCAACCAAGAAATGTGGGTACATCCATTAAGAACTAGGACAAAAAGATAGGGAAAGAGTGGGGCCTCGAGTTGACCTTGGTGTTCTGAGAGGCGCTGAGCGCCAGATCCTGATGGACATATATGGTCTTAGTTTCTTTGGTTGGCGCGGCACGCCTGTCCTGAAGGGATTCGGAAGTCGCGGTGCTCCAAGGTTTGTCAGACGAGATTTTTGACTTTTCTTCTCTAATTTTCAACACTAAAACATCTAAAATTCCATGTATATTTCCCCAAAAAACACTTAAGATCACTAAAATATTCAATACCAAATAATTTAGACTCGTAAAATAACCCAGAAACAAGAATAAAAACAACTAAAGGCATATTCAACAATTGTTCATCAAGAACTTCAGTATTGATCATTCAATCTATTCAAAACTCTTTGAATTATACCTGTTAATATATGGGTGAACAAACTCAACAGAGAAATATCTCACATACGTCGATAGGGATCACCCCCGACGAATTCCACTAGCGAAACCTTAGCGTTCTTGAAGGATTTTTTATCTTCCTTTTCTCTTCTCTTTTCTCCTAAGCCCTAAGCGTATTCAACTTTTATAAAACTGAATTAAGGCTTAATTTTACCCCTAATAAACCCTTAAAATGAATTAGGAAATAGTAGGGTGAAAATACCACTTTACCCTTACTAAAATTTTAATTAGACTTTCCTCAATCCAACAACCCAACATCTTATATGCATATCTCCCTCATACGATATCAAAAATGCACAAACTTGATGGATTTGGAAAGATATATTCAAGGGTTTTCCAACCATACATTGAATTGGCCCTCACTCATCCTGAGCTAGAAGTTATAGCCGTTTGAAAATGACCAAAAACTTACTTTTACTCTTAGGAAATATTCCAAATTTTTCCTATTCTCTCCAAAAATAACTATTCTTAGTTTATTTGTTTAATCCTAGCTTTTTCGGTTTACGAGATGCTAAACCCAACTAGTAAAAATCATGCATTTAACCACTAGCTTTTCCACCCTTGTCCTCTGTTAGAACACTTGTGGTTTTACACCAATGCTCGGAATACTAAGCACTTTTGCCACAACTAAAAATTTTGGTTTTATTAGATCCTTTCCTACCAGTCGATTGTGTCATACCCCTAAATTCTCGTCACCTTGCCTAAGCAAGGCCATGTGGTTTCGTTACCTCAGGATTTAACCTTAGCTCACTCTCTTTTGATACTTACCCAAACAAACACCCCTTGTTTTTCCTCACTCGTCCCTTGAACAACTTGAACTTCCACTATTTCCCAACAAGTATATATACATTATAGAACACATCTACGTCACCATATATTCTCATGTATAAACATAAATCCACCTACACCTAATCGTCAAGGATTTCACACATGCATAATATTGAATATAACATGTTTCACAATACACATTTATCACAAGTAGTTGGTCCTCACAAATCCCAAACAAAACATTTAGCTTATCGGAAAATGGCAATCCAATCCTAAAGTTGTGCCGAAATGTGACAGTCTGATCCAATAGTATTGTTGAAACATGACAATCCAATCAAAGTTAGCTTACCAGAACGTGGAAACCTGATCCCCATTGATACATCACAATTACAATAACAATTAAACCATTAAGATCATATAACAAGAGGTGATTCATGGCATAAAAATTTTCAATTATCCTCTTTTAGGATTAGGGTGACAAATAATTTAACATTCGCATACATATATGCATTATTATATAGCAATTACAAACATATAACATACTATCATAAAATTACATCCATGACCTATGATTTACCCTCATTTCCTAACATGCAATAGGCCAAGATCAGTCTTAGATTCTTCATCAAGGTTCGTTATTAGAGTTTAATCCTAATTCAATAATCAACAAACTTTATGACATCAATAGATCGAACATAGCGTACACCCATAATCTTGTTCCACGTTAACGAATATCCTTGTTTTTGATGAAATTCTATTCAATGAGGTAATTTGGGGAACCTTGACTAGCCATAAAAATCTCTACTTATGCTCTAACCAATTATGTAGAATATAACAATTTCTCATAGAATTCACTTGGTGCACAAAGTTCTGCACATAACCCATACTTACTAATTTCATACATTACATGTTAAGCACAAATTTACAACTACTCAATGCATAAAACCTAGCCTACTTGGACGTCAAACGATTGTACATGGTTTTGGACTTTATTTCCTTCTTTTTTGGATTCGAGATGATTATTTTGCCAAAAATTCACAAGATTCCACCATTCCCACGCTAGAAATCTCCTTCTCCTTCCTTCCCAGTTTAGAGCAGCTTTTCTAAGGTTTCTAGGATAATTTAAGACTTTTCTAGGTATTTTAGTAAGATGGAGAAAATAGGATTTCCCGCTGCAACGCCGCCGCGCCTACGGTAACTAGCCTATTCTAGCGGAAGAGGGTCCAGATTTTCTGCGGATTTTTGTTCTTCCTAATGACGGTTCAGGTTGTTTTAATTTTCTGTGCTAAATGTAACTATTTTTATAGAGTTGACTTGTAGGATGACATTTATGCTCTTTCTTGCAGAATGTAAAACCCTTGGTTGGTGGGGGCGAAGAGACTTCTATGTGATTATGAATAAGAAAATTGGGGACAATGGAGGATCTAGGATTTTGATCTCGTGGGTGCTCTACCCTAACAATAACATATCCATATATGATCTAACAAGTAACATTTGAAGGTAAAATATATGCATATTGTTTAAGTGTTGCATCAATAGTATAAAGTTACTGAAATCACAAAGCATAAGTGCAAAATATTTTAATCTTTATGATCAAGCAATTTTAGAAGTTATAATTAATAAAAAAAAATTTAAAAAAATTTGTAAAAAAAATCACGCATCAACATGAACCAAATAATAGTAGCTTATTATATCATCAAACTTCAGGGAAAGATTATTAGATCAGTCCTTGGTTGCGCATGGATTGAGTCTTTATAAATTATTTACACAAATGAGTTGCATAAAATATTTCAAACAAAAAATTAAATTATATTAAATTAGCCTTCAGTTTTCGAACACTAGAATGAAACAAAAGGAAAAAAATTTTGCTTCGTAGGTTTGTTCTATTGTGGGGAAAGAGGTAGTTTAATTACTACTTCCACTGTCTCATTTATGTGACCTATTTGATTAATAAATATCATCCCACAACTCAATTCTATTAAAAGATTTACTTTTGGTCTTTTTAGCATCCGTTGTTTTTAGCATCCGTTGTTTTTAGAATCCGTTAAAGGGTGAGTATTTATGAAGAGCAATTGTACTAATGCTAATGAAGTGGTTAAAAACATGAATATGAGCAGTGTGAAAGATTTAAACAATCTCAAATGAGCTAAGTAAACGGTACCAAAACGTACATCACCTATGAGAGTGTGGTTAATGAAGAGACATTCTCTATGCACTCTAATAAAGTATCGAATTAACAACACTTTACTAATGATGAGATGAGAAATTATTTTATTGATCTATGATGTCCTCATACTAGAAGCCAGCTTCATGACGTAGAAGTTTAATGTACGAGAACTTTATTTGAGCACAACCGAGAGGGTGAATGCCTTTTTTACGGAGGGCGGAAGTCACGTAACTCTCATGGATAAAGACTGATTGGCATGCGGTAAGTTCTCCTTATATCTCATAGTCTTCGAACCTATACTACCAATACGGGATTTGGCGGGGTTAAATTCCCATGTACGCTAGCGTGTTTTGGGGTCACCTTGGTCGGGGATGCCACCCGTCTTTTTGGGTGGTGGAAAGACCCTTATTTATGATGCTCACATGATCTAATTCGGTTAAAGTTTAAAGTTTCCAATGAGGAATGATCTAGACTCAATGATGTACACGAAGAAATATATGATAACCAAAGGTGTTAGGATCGGATAATCAGTGTGAGATAGACCTCAAGTAATGATACTCAGGTTATTCTTGATCTATATGCACAGCAAACCGATAAAGTCCTTAACTACATCCTAGGTATAGCTGGTGTTTACACTAGCTTATGAATAAATCAAGAAGGCTCTGTGTTTGCTAATGAAGACTCCCTAATTTATGTCCCATATGTTGAGACCTCATTTTGGAAAGTCTTAATGTCGAGTCCATAATTCCAACATCTCATGGCATATGAATGAATGTTATAAATGATGTGATGTGTTATATGTTATGTGATATGTGTTATGTGTAATATGATAAGTATGATGATGCATGATACTCCCATGAAATGACCTTCCTAATCCAAATTTAGAAAGTTCACTAACTTTATTAATCCAAATTTGGCAAGTCCGCTAATTTGACTTCCCATAATCATGTTGTTAGGAAAGATCTATTCTTGCTCATGCATGTCCGTAGCATGTGCTTGCATATACCCATACTTAGTACAAGTATGTGCTAACCCTATACAACTCAACAATTTAGGTGGAGGCACAGGTGGACGCTAGAGCCACAGGTTGACAGTTAAGCTATCCGGACGTTGAGCATTCATCCGAACTTGGTAGGCCCTCATATTTTCGAGGCTGCTTGCCCATTTATATTCTAGATTAGTCTTAGTATTGAGTTAGAGGAGTATGTTACAGTAGCGTTTCTTTCCCGTATTATTTCAGACTTTTTGTATTGGTGCCATTTTGGCAAGTATCCAGTTATTGTTATATTAAACTATTTCTTTCATTTGATGATCTTAATTAGATGGTTAATGGTGAACAAATTATGATTATATTAGAAATGATTAGTAAGAATGTTAATTAACAAAAACTTTCAAATTTTCCGCTAAAATTAACCAAGATGAAGTAACGATGACGTATGTAGGCTTGTGTGTGACCTCTGAGAGGTCAACAACGTCGGTCTCGTCTAGGGTTCTAGATTCCGGTCGTGATAGGAAACTGTTACAATTGTGGTAAGACTGGTCATAAGTCTTCTAACTGTCGTGCTCCAAGAAAGTACAAAGACAAAGGCAAAGGCAAAGGCAAAAGTAAAAAAACATCGTGGAAGAGATGGAAGATACAGAGGACTTGCATGGAATGATCTCGAAGTGCAACTTAGTTGGAAATCCCAATAAGTGGTTTCTCGAATCAGGGGCCACTCAACACATTTGCTCTGTGAAAGAATCCTTTGCAACATATACTCCTGCTTAATTCGATAATGATTTGTTCATGGGAAACACAACAATAGCAAGGAGTGCAGGATCTGGAAAATAATGTTGAAAATTACATCCGACAAGGTGTTGACTTTGAAGAGTGTTCTGCATGTGCCTACTATTATGAAGAATTTAGTTTCTGCTGCACTACTTGATAAGAACTGGTTTAAGTGTGTCCTAATTAGTGACAAAGTTGTAATAAGTAAGAATATGATGTTCTTAGGAAAGGGCTACCTCATGAGGCCTCTCAAAGTGAATGCATGTGTGTTGACAGTAATTAATAGAATTTTTCCTTTTTTGTTTACATATTGAGTCAATGATTTTTATGCATACTCGTTGAGACTGTCAATACAATCCCCTGGCAAAATAGTTACTTTTAAAGTATTGTCCTATTTTAAATGCGATAATAGAATGTGAAATTTGTGTGGAAAATAATTTCTTAAACTTCTTTACGGTTCTTTTTTGAAGAATTCAAAACCTTTTAGACTTAATCCCAACAGATATATACGACATGAGTTGACACATCTCTGTGTGGAAAAAGTATTTTATAAGTTTTATTGACGTCCCACCACGATTTGGTTATGTATATTTGCTTAATATAAGGGGAAAGCAATGATGCATTTTAAGCCACATCAAAATGAAGTGGAATAGTCAACAATCTAAAAGATAAAAAATGTTTTGAAGTGATAGGGGTGGAGAACGAATCTCTTTTTGCAAAGATATGTTTGGAATATGACATTATTCATCAAACTACTACATCCTATACACCACAATTAAATGGTTTGGCATAACAGAATAATAGAACATTAAAGGAAATAATGAATGCCTTAACGATCAATTCTGGTTCACCGCGAAACTTTTAGGGGGAAGTCATCCTTACAACTAATAATATACTCAATAGGGTACCCCATAGCGAATCACAATCAATTCCATATGAGTTGTGAAAGGGAAGAAAATCAACTTGAAATATTTCAAAGTGTGGGGGTGTTTAGTCAAGTTAGAGATTCCTTTACCCAAAAGGGTGAAAATTGGACCCATAACGGTGGATTGTGTCTTTATTGGATACATTTTGAATAGTAAGGCATGTTGATTTTTTGTTCACAAATCTGACAATGGTGAGATTTATATTAATACGATAATTGAGTCATATAATGCAAAGTTCTTTGAACAAATTTATCCATATAAAATTGAAAGTGAGTCGAAAAGTGAAGAACTAAACGACCAAGGGAGAATCAATGGAAAATACACTACCTAGAAAGGGTCCTAGGTTTAGCACTCGCCAAAGAAAACCCACTTCTTCGGACCAGAATTTGTGGTAATGTTGGTTGAAATGAGCCTCAAAAAGTCAACTTATTGGAAAGAAGCTGTCAATAGTGAGATCAAATCAATTTTAAGTAATCTTACTTGGGAATTGGCTGATCTTCCTCCAGGGAATAAACCTTTAGGATCAAGGTGGATCTTTAAAAGGAAAATCAAAGTTGATGGGAATATTGACAAATATAAGGTTAGACTTGTAATCAACGGATACAGATGAAATAAAGGTCCAGACTACTTTGACACATACTCTCCAGTAACAAAGATAACATCAGTTAGGATGTTAATAGCACTAGCGGCAGTGTACGATCTAAAAATCCACCAAATGGATGTAAAGGCAAACTTCTTAAATAGAGAGTTAGAGGAAGAAATTTACATGAAACAACCTGAAGGGTTTGTAGTTCGTTGTAAAGAAGAGAAAGTGTGCAGGCTTGTGAAGTCACTTTATGGGCTCAAGCAAGCATCCAAACAATAACATGCTAAATTTAACCAAACAATGTCGGCAAATGAATTTAATATCAACAAATGTGATAAGTGGGTTTACATTAAAAACATTCTGAATCATGAAGTCATTATTTGTATGTATGTAGATAACATGTTAAAATGAGTAAAGATATTGATAATATAAATGTTACTAAACACATGTGTCCAGCAAGTTCGATATGAAGGACTTACGAGTTGGTGATATTATGTTAGGGATCAGGATTCTCAAAACTCCTCAGGGACTAGCATTATCTCAATCTTATTTTATTGCAAGATTATTATATAATTTCAATTACTTGAATTTCAATATTGTCAAAAATCCAATTGACTTAATCTTTACATTAAGAATGAAGGTGAAGGTGACTCTCAATTGGAATATGCCAGAGTGTTGGAAAGTTTGACGTATATTGTGAATTGTACACGACCAGATATAGCATGTGCTATTAGAAAACTGAGTCAGTTCACTAGTTATCCGAATCAACTCAATGAATGGAAATGAAATGTGTGTTGTGGCATCTGAAACATACACAACACTATGCTTTGTATTATAATATATATCTTGTTATGATTGAAAGATATAGTGATGCAAATTGGATTACTAAGTCAAAATAAGTAAATTTCACAAGTGGTTATGTATTTTACACTTGGTGAAGGAGCAGTCTCTTGGAAATCATCCCAACAGATATGTATTAGATAAGGCTGGTGAAAAAGTTGAATGGCTCTGGAATTTCCTAGAGGATACTCCATTTTAGCCCAAACCTGTGGGACCTATCTGCATATGTTGTGATATTCAAGCAGCAATATGTAGGGTAGGGAGTGTCATGTACAACAGAAAGTCTCATCATACACGACGG
Source organism: Solanum habrochaites (assembly GCA_027704765.1). Classification (NCBI taxonomy): domain Eukaryota; kingdom Viridiplantae; phylum Streptophyta; class Magnoliopsida; order Solanales; family Solanaceae; genus Solanum; species Solanum habrochaites. Next base: position 17,199,878 of record JAKWJA010002499.1, read on the forward strand.
AGATATAATACCGTAAGACAACTGCTCTCTAGTGGAATTATCACAATTGATTATGTGAATTCAAGCGATAATCTGTCAGATTCACTAACAAAAGCCTAGTGAGAGCGGTAGTTAAAAGATCATCTAAGCGAATGGGTTTACGATTTAGGACAATTCAACATGATGATAAGTCTATATAGCATATTAGATATCTCAAGATCTAGATTCAACGAAAAAAATGAAGTTGTGATTAACGGTTTGACATTGCCAATCAACTCAATTGATTCTCACGATGAAGACAATGTTCATGAACAAGGTTAAGACTTTTAGGCTTGTTAATGAGTTAATAAAGTTAGGTTTTTTAATTATTTACTAAGTTTTGACAATTTTGCCAAATTGTTATCTACGAGATGAATACGGTTAGAAACCAACAATATGTAATGTGAAGTGTAAGTCGCTTCCAAAAGAATTTTTTTATGTCAAAAGCATATTATTCTTACACTCTGAAACCGAGGTGTTCTAGGATGAAACAAACAACCTACGAACCATAAACAGTAAAGGGTTAATTGTATGACATATGGTTAACTAGGTATTCACCAAAGCTCAACCATTCAAATATATTGCATTTACCAATTGACCGAGTATATCAAGCATATGTTCACTACGGAAAGTCCAAGGCAAACCTACTTATCCAGATGCAATTGATCCTTGTTTGTAAAGTACACACTTGTCTGTGCATTCCTATGTTATAACTATTCCCCATTAATGTGGAGAATTGTTGGGTACGTAGCAAGAGTTAATGGAAAATGACGGGAAGAGAGGAACTTGGAAAGTTGGGAACTTTAAAAGTCTTCTTATGTTTTAGTGAAAAAGACATTTATCTTTCATTGGTGGTGGAAAGAAAAACAGGAGCGTTTAAATATAGAAGCACTCCTATTACTTGTTGAAAGGGTTAGAAAGGGCCCCATTCGCGCCATAGTCGTTGTCACTCGCTCGGCTCGACTTCGGCTTCCGCTTTGGCTTGGCTTTGAAGAATGATCGAGAGATTATTTTTTTGAGAATGTTTGTTTCAATTATTTAGTTAATTATTTATTTAATTAATATTATATTAAATTAAATGGATAAAATATTTCAATTAGTTAGTAAATTATCAAAATATTTCAAATAATTAGCTAATTGACCGACCCGACTAGCATCCGTGTGCGACCCATTTTATTTTAATTCTTTTCCATTTTATTTACATTTTTTGGAATTGGAAGTGACTATTCTGAAAGCTTGCTACTGTCAGGAACATTCATGACCATTTTAAAGATTACAGTCGTGTGAACTCAGAAAGGATTGCAACCTTTCAGATGTAGTTGCTCTTGTCAATCAATATCTTGTCAATAAATATCATTTGTTCTTTAGATTTTTCTGACTTCTTCTTCTGCACAAAAATTTCTTCGTGTACTTTACTGCTGTTGAGTGGTTCGTTGACACTTGAGTTTTGGTATGAATACGCTGGTGATTGAGATCATTCTATCCTAAAAGGATATATTACAAATCAAATCTCTTATTCTATAAGGGAATAATTTCCTTAAGAGAACACTTTGCATTCAGTGAGCTTTATTTCTCTCTATACTAATTTCCCAGATTCTGATATATTAATAGACTTTAATTTTTTTGTGAATTAATTTATGTTTATCTTTCTTACTGGTTATTTAAACTTTTGTAACTTCGTGTTTCTGCAAAATTTTATTAGAATCAAAATTCTATTTTTAAACACAAATTGGAAACATTAGTCCAAATATTGGCTATATTTAATCAATATTTTTTATTTTGGTCAATTTTATTGTAGCTTCTCTCTTATCGAGATAAATTGTTATGTTATTTGCGATTTTTTATTCGGTTGACTGAAATTCTAATAAAGCAATTTATCTAATAGTAAAAATTAGATCTAAGTAAAAATTCATGAGAGGGTTTAGAATTGAGGGAGGAGTCAATGATTCAAATAAATTGCAATTATTTAAGTTGCTAATATTATTAATAGTCATTGTACTTTCGTATCAAGTTATTTGAATAAAATTTCAATTGTAAGAATTATTTAATAGGGAAAAATAAGTCTCTATTGTAAAATTTAAGAACAAAAGAACAATATAAATATGAAGACAAGAAGAATGTAAGATAAGAGGAATAATATAAGTTAACTTTCGTTCTTCAGAATATTCACCAAATCTTCAAGTGTATGCAATATGAACCCTTATGCCTCTATTAATAGTATAACATAGAGGCATACAGAAGGTTAGTAATAAATATGACATTAACATGAATATAATGGGAAGGTTACGAAAGTGAAAGGTTACAAGAATAATGGTTATAGAGGTGGAGGTTATCGAGGTTTTCATATTTGTAATGAGGAAATTAGTGGAGATAATGGGTGAGTTACTTCTTGGTGTAGTGAACATCCACACTATAATAATTTATGAAACTCCCCCCTTGGATGTCCAGAGATATAAGTCCTCGTTAAAACTTTACTAGGAAAAAACCTTGTGGGAAAAAATTCTAGTGAAGGAAAAAGGGTACACATGTCTTTTAATATGCTTGAATGTTTCCTCGCTAAAAACCTTGCCATGAAAATCCATTTGGAACAAAACCATGATTAAGGAAAAGGGTACAAGCGTATTTTTCTTCCCCTGATAAAAATTTTACTTGATATCTCAGAGAGGGTGCATTGCAATCCTATATCACAACTTCTCAAATATTGATGTTGATAATTCTTAGTGAATAATTGACAACAAGATTATCACTTGAACGAACTTAACATCTATCTATGATTGGTTGAAGATCAATGTTGCAAAAAGACTTTTGGTGAATATAATTACCTTTTCTAATCTCCTTTGATTGTATCCACCCTTCAATTTAGCTAAGATTATTTCTTTAATGTGGCTGGAATATACTTTGCCAAAGGAAAATCACATATTTTCTTAATACATCATGAATTCAACCAAACACACTCCCGACTTACTTCATAGATCAATATTATTTCTGCATGATTTGGAGGAATGGTTACCAATGTTGATTCTTTGAATGTCAAGATATTATTTTTCCTTCATATGTAAATAAATAGCTCATTTGTAATTGAACTTTATGCAGATCAAACAAATATTTTGCATCTACATAATCAAATCATTTATGACTCAAAGATTGATCATTTCAATTTTATTGAAGCTCGGTTGTTCTTCTCAAATAAAATCACATATCTTTTATGTGTTGAGTCACTTGCTTTGTTAGTTTCTTGTCATAACTTGAATGATAATATGACAATCCTTTCACATAAGTTTCGTTATGTATATCAAATAATCTTATAGTATTTGCATAACCAATAATCTATAATTGCACAAATTGCACTAATAACAGAATGAAATTTAAATCATTTCATGAGGCCTGAGAGATTATTTATCTGTGTTAAGCAATCTCACTCAGAAACTTGAAGTACTCATAAATATTATTTTAGAGATTTTAAACCCTTCAAGAATTTTTATTAACGTTTAATCGTCTGTTGACTGATAATCGTCATATATACTAATTCAATTATTTAATCTATTGTCAGAATGAAATAGTCTCATTGCGTCCGCTAGTGGGGATCATATCTCCATCTAATAATGCTAGGATTTCTGTGAAAACCCTTTATCCCCCGATGCACAAACCGTATTTTATATCTTATAGTTATACTTTCACACAATATTCATTTGTACCCCACTAACATATATTTTGATTTATGAACTACAAGTTCAAAACAACATTTTTCTAAGTGAAACAAAATAACTTGAGTAGTGCATTTTATTTGGCCATTCATTTATCTGTCCACATTATATAATATATTCGAATTTTAGATCCTCGTAACCACCTATAACATTGAATGCTACTTCATATCAAAGATACTGTTGATAGACATTTGACTCGATTCCAGTACGACATAAGTTATCGAGATCTCTTCATTTTTTATCATTTTCAGGGACCTGAACCATTGCCAATCTTTTATGAAGTTTTATGTCATAGTGCTCTATCAAAGAACTTGGCTCATATCATTACCATTTTGATAATTTGTTCCTCACCAGTAGTTCTACGTTTGGAATCGATTGGTCTATCAAGCTTTTGACAATACCATAGACCATGTCATTCAAGGACTATTTATTGGAGCATTTGCAGCTTAATTAAATATTGGGTTAGTAAATACATCTAGCAAATTATTGGTAATATTTTACAAATGAATTACCTCTTGAACTTCAAGTTCACATTTTTAATGAGGATCTAGATAATTAACCCCACACTTAATCTCAACTACTAAACATATCTCCCTCTAATGTTAAAAAATCTATCATTTATCCCCAATCTCATTTGGGGATACATCTTTGTGCGTGGTGGAGCAATAAAATCATATGTGCACACATCAAAAAAATTTTAGATGTCAATGATTTGGGTTCCTTACCCTGGGATTCACTTGTGTAGGAGAACCTTGTTGTCCATGATGGCATACATGTTAATAAACTCATCTCTTACCTTACCAAATTTAATTTGGATAAGATTTTGTTCTCATATCAATGTTCTAGCTAATAATTGGAGGCATATAATTTCTGCTAAACCCAACCAACATTTCAACATGATTTATATTTTGGAACTGTTCTCTTATTTAATAATTTGAGTAATACCTCAAAATCAATTTATAAGTGCGGATACAACAAATGCATATGGATCTAACCATAAGTATACATTAAATTGAATCATAATGTTAAATGGTCCTCACTGGAATGTAACGGACCCCTAGTCACCTTTGTATATGTTCCATATAATTCAAAGAGGGATCCAATCCAAGCCGAGCTGTACAATGATTATTATTTATCATGGAGAACAAACTACAAAAAAGAATCTTCAATAATCTTTATAGTTTCTTCATAACATATAGCCCGTGAATCCTTATTTCTTTCTTTTTTGGCATCAGTTGAAACGGATGACCCAATGATATTTATTCTAGTAAACTTATAGTTAACTTTTGCAATGTGAATTCCAATCAGTATGTCCATGTTTCCATAATATAACAAATAAAGAAAAAATAGACACTTATACATAAAAGATTTACTAGCCACTTTTTGTTGTAAATAATTTGAAGATATTACATCTTCCATCCCACAATTTATATCTCCATATATATTTTTTTCTTTTTCAATTTCTTCTGAAACCTAAAGTTTCTTTTTGAGATTACATGAAATTACATATTGTGAACATTTCATTCCTCCAAAATGTCAAAAATTCTCCCTTTCTAGCCCTCAATTTAAGTTTGTGTACTACCGGACACTACCACAAATTTCACAACGTCACCTTTATGTGATCATCATCCCTTCAAGGTAAAAATTATTATTTATTGTCCAGATTAATATATATCACTAAAAACTTATGTCTATGATCAATGAACAAATTTGGGTTGTGACATAACATATTTATTTTTTTTGTCATGACCACAAACCTTCGAGAAACAAAATGCTTTGTCTTTCTTTTCTTTTTGATTTCATAGTTCATCATAAAACAGATATCAAATATTTTGTAGTATTAAAAGTATAGTGGACCAAAAAACCATTATGTTACAATAATTTTTTTTCATCATCGCTCAACCTCCATAGAGGTAAAACATGATATAATATAAATATATTATATCTATTATATATATATATTAAGGATATTATATCTATTATATTATATATATATATATCTATCTCTATATCTCTCTCTCTCTACTCTATTATCTCTCTCTCGCCAACTCTACCTCTATCTTATTCTCCTCTCTTCTTCCCCCCTCCCTGCCTCTGTTCTTCTCCCTTCGCAACCTCCATTCCCCTTTTCTTCCAAGAATGGACCCTCCCCCTTTTGTACATGCTCCAAACGCATTTATTCGAAACTCATGTCATGCTATTGACAACCCTTATCTGGCAAATTTTAATATAGACTATCTCAACATCCCGTGAACGTCACCTGGGACACAAGACGTTCACTTTGTATTTCTTATGTTGACTGGAGAATTTACAAAACTGTTTTCAAATTGGTGGCACCAACAACAAGTGGGCTATAACGTTTCATAGCATTTGATGGTAAAACATGTATCTCAATCATCTTAAGAGACCATGTGTCCCAATAACCTTCAATAACCCACTTGATTGGATAAAATTACCTTCACATTTGAAGGACCAATCTTAAGAATTTATAATGTTCCTCCTTCTAATTACAACAATGATAATCATTAACATTTTACCATACACATATTCATACATTCAACCACTTCTCATTTTTCAGACACATTATGCACTACTACCACATTCACATAAAAGAATGGAACAAATTTTATGACTTTCAATAAAAAATATACAACTTTATGTTAGTCATTATTATATCAACAATATAGTGCATTAGGACTTAAACTCAATGTCTTACCCATATAAAGACACCTTTGATCATGAATCAATGGGACTTAAACGCAACTTCTTATTATCATGATTCATCGAGAATTTAACTCAATGTCTTACTCAGTTGGTGCGATAAAACATGAATTCACCGTCTTACCCTCAACCAATGTCTAATAAAAAACCAAATCTCATACCAACTTAAATATTGATTCATAAATATATATCTGAATTATACTTAAAATAAATAAGAAATAAATACAACTAATTAGTTAGAATAACAACTGTTAAACCATAAGCCAAGTAAATAATAAAAACAATTGTACCCTCACAATATGGTATTAAGATTATCAAATTTACTAACTCATTTTAAATAACCACAAACAATCTTTGGTTAGTACAATAATATATAGGAGATGAATTATCCTTTGTGGTCGAAGAATTCGAGGAATTATCCCATAAAACTCAAAATATACCTATCATTGATTCTTAGACGGGAATGAGCACTTGTGTTGACAACGTCTTGTGAAAACTTAAACAAAAAACAATATAAAGATTAAGACAAGAAAATATAGACATAGGAACAATATAAGATAACTTCTTTCTTCAAATATTCACCAATTTTCAGTGTATACAATATGAACCCTTAGCCTCTATTTTATTGTGTACAGAGAGGCATACAAAAGGTTTGTCATAAACTGACATTAACATGAATAATAATGGGAAGTTAGAAAGTGAAATGTTACAACAAGAATATGATTAATAAGAGTGGATTATGAAGGTTGTGATCACTTCCTATGAGGTTATTGAGATAATGGGTAAGTTACTTCTTGGTGTAGTGGACATTCACACTATAATATTTTATAACAGTCTCTACAAACTTACATTATATTTAAAGCACACAATGCTTTTTAAGCTATTTAGAAACTTTTCTTGATCCCTAAGGTAGCAATCAATAACTTCATTAATTTAGCAAAGACAACAATTAAAATTAATTAGATAAGAATAATTATTCAAGAACGAAGAAACACTAAATTTTGGCTTAAAAATAAATTTAATGCTATTTTTTGGAGTTTAATTTATTTCTATTTGTAACTAATTTAAAGAAAATAAGGACAATATTATTGGTGACCCTTGAAAGATGGAAAGGAGGAAAGAATATAGTATTAAGATTGAACTTTCAAAGAAGACAACATGCCTATAGTTTATATTTCTTCTTACCCCGCACCTTTGGTGTTAGGTGCTCAGATCCTTCGTTGGAGTTTTGGGAATCGTAGACTAATTCTTGTTTAGTATGTTATCCTTAAGGTAGAATATTTGAAGATAAATGTAAATTAATTAAATCTCAAACAATATCGAACATGGAATAAAAAATTAATATTAGGTATCTCTGTGAAGATTCAAATCATGTATTTGCACATAAATATACAAAACCAAGAATTAAATTGTACATAACTTGATGAAACTATAGTGTATTTTTCATCAACATATTTAGGAAGAACTTACTCGCTTCATTTTCATATTGATTGAATTTTCGACGTGTTTCACACCTTTTAAGAAAAGTAGATTAAGACATAAATTGAACATAGTTTTCCATTTTATCCTTATTAATTATTGTCAAATTTATTGAACTCGTCATCTTGAAAATTCCAAATGAAGGGTAAAATTGGGAAAAAACTCTAAAAGTAGACTTGAAAACTGAACAATTAAGTTAATTTGAAAAATAAAAAATGCCCTCAAAAATTTAATTAACATGGAATGAAGGAGTAAAAGTTTTTTATTCATTTTGGCAAATGGCTCTCTATTTGTATCCTGAAAAGATGGAGTTTCAAATCCTAAAGTTAGGTATGGATTCATTTCACCAATTAATTGATTATGTGTAAATCATTGAATTTCATACGTGAAAATCAAGAAATTTAAGAGGTTAAAATTGGATATTTTTAGACCTTTATGATTGAGTTTCATCCAATTGGATAAGAATAAAAATGAAATTGAAGAGGTTAAAGTTGAGGATTTTAGACCTAGACATTGCAATATTATATTTGACTGAGTAAACGTTATTAAAATTAGATTTTAATTATATAATTGAATTTCATAGCTGATGAATAAGGTGTCCGTGTATTTAGTTTTGGTTTTCATAGACCAAGGGGCAGGTTCGAATTTTCCAAGAAAAGACGTTGACCAAAATTGACCTACAATTTCAGGAACAGGTTCCTTGACTAATTTGTAATTGTTACATTCATGATTTCAAATAGATTATGATCGTTGAGTACAATTTTATTGTTCTTGAGGCAAAGTGAAACTTTTTTTTGACGAAAAGAGAAATTTTATATATACTTAATATAAATCCGATGATCGGTGCTTAAAGTAGTTCCTACATAGTTAGGTGCGTGAATAGAAAATACAGTGTATAATGTAGTAGTTGATATTACATTAGTAACAAAAGGTACTCCACCCTTGTTTGCATGTTAACACAAAATCAGGAGGAGTTATACATTCTACAAAAGTGTTGTTCACCATTAGTCTCGCACCTTCCTTAGTTAGTTGATCGGCCACCTGGTTCTGTTCTCTCCTATTATGGTTGATACGCGGGATCATCGGAGTGATTCCCAATTCAATGATGATGTTAGTGTACGATTCATGACCTGTATTTATTATTTTCAGGGTTACCGTTGAGTCCATTTCAATTTGCAAAGTGTTTACTTGTAGCTTGGCTGCTAGTTTAATTCCCATTAGTAAAGCCATGATCTTGGAGTATAAAGCACTTAGTTTTGCTGCGAACCCTAGATTTCCCATAGTGTCTCTTAACACACACACACCACACCAAAAATCCATTTGTTTTTGTTTGTGTACATGAACAATCTATGTTTCAATTGTGGGGGCATATGCGGGTGGCTTCATGTGTGTTCGACTTCCTTGTGATCCCCTTGTTCCCCGGTTTATGTCTTCCAAAGTACTAGTATTCTACTGTTGTGTCTAGCAGTTGTTTTATTGGTATATTTGTACACTTTCCATTGTGGTGGTTTTGGTTCCTAATTAGCCAGATATACCAAATATCAAAGGAAAACCAAAGTCCCAAGAGATGCTATTATGCATGAAAAAGGTTTCCTAGATTTTTAATTTTCTTAAGCCATTTTAGTTCCATTTTGTCATGTATCATGTTGATCCCATTAAGGAGTCCTATTTTGTCCTCGAAACGAATATCCTTTGTACATTCTAGTAATATGTGTTTACACGTCTCTATTAGCCCACATATAGTACAAGATGGGTTGACCTTTATGCCTATGGAGTGTAACTAGCTACTTGTTGGAAGCCTTCCATGGTTTCATATACATAAAAAAACTTGATTTTATTAGGGCATCTTAGTTTCCAGATCTACGTGAAGACTCTATGGTGGGGGTGTTTTGAAATAGTTTTGCTTTATGAGGTAGAGAAGGAGCCTTTTGAGTCTAGAGACCATGTCGGCTTGTCCTCTAGATTTGGTATGTTGGAAATGTGTATTAGTTGTATTTTATTACACTTGTTTGAAAGGAGTTGGAATGGTAAAACTTGGCTTTTCTCTAAAATTCACAAGCTGTGAACGAAGGCCATCTCAAGGAAGAGAAAGAACATGCTTCAACTCAACAGGAAGGACCTGATAGAGTAAAGAAGAATATTGTTGTATTTACAGCTTTGTGTCTATGTCACTTACATTGTAAATCTCTTCCTATTCTCTATAAGGATTCATATATTTGTTCTGGGTTTTGTAAAAGTCTAAATCAGTAAGGTTAAATGATTTAGTGAGCAACATGGTTTTGTTGCTAGTCAAAATTCTAAGTCATCTAGGTTAGGGTGGTTAGTGGGCGGTGTTGTATCAAATTTCGCTTTTAGGCTCTTCAAGTAATAGGTTTAGATAATTGATCTTGAGATATAACATTTTTCTCACATTGATTGTAACGGGGGTTTTCACTTGCTTGAGAATATTATGAAGACGGTTGTAATTCCTGTGCACAGGTCGTGGTTTTTTACTCCCTTGAGCAAGGAGGTTTCCACGTTAAACTGCTTGTGATGTGTGTCTTCATATTTGTTTTAATCTTCTGCACTGTTCTTGAGTGTCAAGGATGGTCCGTTTTGACTGGTAGTGGTCGCAATATTCTAACAATGGTATCAGAGGCAGGGTGCTCTCTATCTGGTTAACAACAAGAGAGAAGTTCATGCGAGAAATGGGCCATCACTACTAAATAAGCAAAGAAATCCACTCTCCCACAAGACCTCCACTGTTTGAAGTAAGCTCAGAACTATTGGAAGGAATTCGGATGAGAGACCTATCTCAGGCTGAGGCACAGTGAAGTATGGGACATCATATGTAAAGGTCCTTCTGTGCCAACTATTGTGGAGGTTAAAGAGTGAGCGGTTACAAGAGTCAGTTGCCAAAACTAGAAAAACAATTTTAATGACTCTGACAGACTATATAGTCCAGAAACTCATTAAAAGCAAGGAAGCTATTGATGTGTGGCATTAGTATATAAATGATACGATCTGATTTTTTTATCTTGGTGAATCAGCAAGAAAATTTGGGATCTGTTAAAAACAAAATTATGATGGGCACTGAGGAAAATAAGGGAAATCTATAAGTTAGATCTCTTTTCTACTAAGTTTGAAGATTTCACCATGATGATGGGTGAACTAAGTCATGAAAGTGCCACCAGATTCTTTATACATCACAGATGAGCCATTTTCCATGAAGAAACTGTTACCTATGTCAAGCTTGCAGATGGTAAAGGACAAAGAAGGGGACCTAGGTTCTATCACAAGAATAAGCAGAAGAGAAGTCTTCTTCGGGGCAGTAAAAAAGAGGAAATGGCGGCATGGGAAAATCCTCAAGTGATTCAAATGATTTGAAAACACAGATAATGGTTTTATGACAAAGTCAGACGAAGGAACATTCTGATGCAAAGGTACACTCTATGTATTTCAAGCAAAACTTGAATACCTGTTTTAAGAGGAAGTTGAGAAAGTGGAGGTTGTATACTTGATTTGATAAGTGAGATGAAAGATGAGACGGGATCTCGTAAAACAATAACTAAGAACCATCTTTTCAAGATGGAAAATGCGTTAGTTGCCCAAATATCGGAATATTGAAGTCAAATGGTTGTTCTAGAAACAGAAAATCTAGACTAAGGAAAAGATACAAGGGGGCGCGGACTACTACAATTTTCTTCCGAACGGAAGAATGAGGCTAGCAGATTGCAGCTGGAACCTTGAAATAAAGCTGCATCTGATGAAATGAAGATATTAAAGTGAACTGTTCGACGAGAAATCATGGCATAGGAGAGGGACCTGGGTCAGGTAAAATAGGAACATTGAAAATTCCCTCAAATGGACTTAATTCTCTAAGATCCTTTACAAATATACTCGTCAAGGAAACAAACATAAAAGGAGATCTGAGCTGCAAAAAGAGACTGTCATGCGCTTTAAAGATATGGAGGAAAGTTCATAAAACTATTTCCAAACCATGGAATAAGACTGAAGAAGGGGAAACCTGGTTCTGTGGATGGCCCAACTGCAGAACTTGCAGAAGAAGGGGAACCTAGGTCTCTTCTGTTCCTAAGTCGAAAAATATCAATCTGGCTCAACTTGACAAAACTTCTCTATCAACTCTTTATACGGCTTACTGGGAACTTCAACTTGAAGGGGGTTCCAAGGCTAAACCACGTGAATGGACATTCTGTGTGAGAGAAGTGGCAAACAAACCAGTGTCGATTTATGAATGGTGGATGCTAAAAACACTGTACTGCTCTCTCTCACGGCACTTCAAGGGGAGGTGTCGTATTTGGTGCTGGCAAGAAAGGGTAATTTTTTTTAAAGACATGTTTGGAAAATTCATATGAATACCATTGAGGATTGTGTGTACTATGTCAATAATTGAAGTTACAAGTCTTTTCAAGGTTTCCATAGATTTAGTGATGAATGAAATTATGTGAATTTTCTATTAGAAAGATATGTGGTCACCAAACTTGCACTCTCGACGGACGATCTTGAAGCAATGATAGATGCCAGGAACATGTGAATTGCTGATTTGTTTATGCTTTAAGGTGACAGTCTCACTGAACGTGAATGTCGAGGTAAAGATTTTGAGGTTTGGTATGACACAAGAGGACGTGTCCTGTGTGTGTGCTTTGCTTAACAAACCTGTGTCGGGAAACCTGCTCCAATGTGCATAAAGGATATTTGCAGGATGACAAAGTTGTGATGATGTTTAGGAAGAAAGCAGATCAGGACTGTTCTTCCGCAAGGCTATTTAGGGGTATATAAAAAATGGTCATGTGTTATGATGAGTCTTTAGAAGTGCAAGGGAAAGAAGTTCCTGAGATAGAAGAGTTGCTTCATATCAGAGAGTGGTTTAAAAAGTGAGTTGTGGAAGAAACATCCTCTTATGAATCAAACAATCTTCCAAGGAAGATGATGCAGATGAGGAACTGATGAGGGAACCATAGGTCCTTTAGACAATTCTGAAAAAAGATGATGCCAGTTCAAAACTGATAATGGGGAATTTTGACGTGAGGAATGAAAAGCAATCAAGCTCAGTTTGAAAGAAGCAAACTCTGATTAGTTGGTTCCCCAACAAGCTTGATCGGTGTCCAAGTTGCTCTCAACAATGTCATTCAAGAGATGGAAATTGTCAAAAACTCTACTTTTTGAATTCAATATGCAAGGAATTGTGATCATTCGAGGTACATATGATGGCTATCATCTTTGAGGCAATCTTTGAGGTGTTGTGTGATGAATATCTTATTTTTATTTCACCTCATTGAATTGAGTGTTGAAATAAGCATAATGGAAGATTTAAAATTTCTTATTAGAAGGCTAAGATTTGCACACCTTGAAAGTGGTACATCGTTGCTCCAGAAAAACACATTAATGAGCTACTTTCAAATGGCGTCAAAATATTTGAAGTTACAACAATGATTAAAGAGGGATAATGTCATCATGAAGCTTTGTAAAGAAGGGAAGATCAAGGGATGAAATCTTTCACTGAAGCTCTAAACATGGACCAGTCGATATAGTCTCATAGGATCTTAGCTACAAAGAAAAAGATAGAACAACATTCAGGGGTCATTTGGTTTGATCAAAGAAGAACCTTGTACCGCAGTTCAAAATAAGGAAAGAAAGCTGGGGAAAAAAAGAGTTTCATATTTTGGGTGATCGACAATTAATACTTTCTTGGGCCACTAAATAGAAGCTGGTGCTGATCAATCGGGTTCAAGGACTCAACTCATGTACAAAGGAAAATATTTGAGGCTTCTGAGGAAAATCTTAAGCATTGAGATAGATAAGGACCTGGTCTTATTCATCCATCGGGAGACTTTTTTGATTTGTAGTACATGTTGTTGTTATTATGCTAGTATCAAGATCGATAGATTGAGTACCTAAGAGTGATTATGTTATGCGATGTGTGATCTTTCGCTAATGTGAATTAAAAGGCAAAGATTCAATTGCCTTCATCCAACTGAGGTAATAAGTGTTGCCAAGTGCAGCTTGATGGGTTCACTCTTGTGGTCAGGAACCTCCCCTTGAAGAAGCTCATAAAAATCTGGCTGAAAATTGAAATAATCAAAGATGATGAGGGAAATGCTAAAACATTCTTGAATGGTCCTACCTGAAAGCACTCAAATCTTTTTAATGAAGATGAAAAGGGAGGCAGGGATCCTGCTTTTCGGTTATGTAGGTTTTTTTTAGAAATGAAGTTCACTACCTTTGTAAAGTATACACACATGGAAGAAGGGGATGAAGAGAAAAAAGGGGGTAGGATAGTCTAGGCAATGACATTCCAAACTACAGAGAGGGACCTGGTCCTTTCTCAAGGGGTAGCAATCTATAACATTGCAGTTTGAATATGCATGAGAACATTGAAATTGCCACATGTTCTTACCTTCAGGAACATGACTGTGGGCTTCTTTTGTAGTGCCAAAATGATTCCCTGTATGTCTCTTTCTGTATATTCATGAGTTCTTTATTTCCCACAAAAATTGATTGCCTTCCAAATATCAAAGGTGCTTCAAAAAAAATTTTCTTCTTTTCAAAAAACTTCAAATTGTTACCCTTGATTCTTGCTTGAGAAGTCTTGATGAAAAGTTTTAAGTGTGTAGAGGATCTGTCATCATGGAAAAATGAGAAGTGGAAAAGTTGATTGCTAAAAAAAAAAAGGGAGAAGGTTGATATTCTGAGAAACTCAAAAGTTTTTGAAGAGGAGGAAGGTGTAAAAAAAAATAAGAAAGAAAAAATCTTCTTGGTTCCTCAAATTGTTGATCTCTATTATTCGAAGCCTTGAGTTGTTTTTGTTTCCATCTTTCTGTGCATGAAAACTCAAGCCTGGGTGGAAGATATGACAGTTGCTCGTGTTTAACTGGAATACTGATAATGGGTGTTTTAAAAGTCCAGCTTCTGGACACAAAAACACTATCAGAGGGACCAGTGCCAAAAAAAAAAAGTTAAAAATAAAAATAAAAACTGGCAGCCTGAAGGTTAAACATTACAGGTGGGCTGCACATCTTTGTTGTACGCTAAGAGAAGATTCTTGAAAATCTTTCGCTCGGAATGCTCTACTTGATTATTCTTTTCATGCCCTTGTCTCTAAATCATCCCTTCTCTTTCTACCTTTCTATGTCAGTCCTCATTTATCTCTTGGGCATGTTCTGGTTTTCATCTGTAATCATGTGCATGCAATGCTTTGTGACTGATCTTTTGTTTCTGGATGTTAAATGGTCTTGTTTTTCTGACTTGTCTCATTACTTTATGCACTTTTGTCTCATGCTTCTCGGTTTCCCAGTGACCATGAATTTACAAGAAAACTATATTTGTCACTTGGTCTACTGCTTAAACCCTTTTTATGAGGTCAAAAGGGGGAAAGTTGTTAAGGTAAGTATGAGATCAATAGTGTTATATGCTTGAAGAAGACATGGTCACATTGATAGATGGAAAAAATGTTAGCTACTTGAAGAATATGGATGTGACAGGGGAATAAATTGATTGCGAGATGCCGAGGAAAGGGCTGTCGATAGGTGGGGAAGAAAGATGTTGTCATTCATCAAAAAAGGGGGAATAGTGATATGTTGATGTTTGACAAAACTTTACGTTAGGGATGATTAAGCTCCAGTTACCCCAAAGATTCTTTTTGAAGGGGGGAAAACTGATGAATAAGTATGTATCATCAGAAAAGGAGGAAAGGAGGAAAAATACTATGTTGATAGTTTTGATGATGACAAATTTGGAGATGATTCAACTTGAGTTACCCTAAGTTCTTTTTGATTAGGGGGGGAAATGGTAATAAGTATGGTATCATCAAAAAAGGGGGGAAATGTGGTTCGAAGTGAGTAAGATGATAGCTAAAACTTGATATGAAATTTTGATGATTACAAACGCTTTATCGATTCTAACAAGGAAAACCAACTTCCTTGTTATTGGAACTGCTGACAATAGGGATGAATAATAAATCAAGGTGAGGTTATTTGTGTGCTATCATCAAAAAGGGGGGAAAATGTTATTATTCTAGGGTGTTTTGAGGATCTCAATAAGAGGGGACCTGGGTTCCTGGCAGTCATAAAAGTTGTCAGTCAGGTGGTAGGTGAAAAGTGTAGTATCTACACAATAAGTAGAAGAGGAGGTTACGAGATTGGATGTTCCGTACTCACAAAGGTTGGGACCTGGTACCAGGCAGAGTTTTCTCCATCAATATACATAATTGGGTTACACTGGAAAAGTTGTCCACGCAGAGCTAAGGTTGGTAATGGCGTAGTGTACTACACCATTCAGATGGAGGAGGGTGTTTGTCCAAGGGATAATAAACTCTTTATGTTGATACTTTTAGCATTGACAAACACCATATTATCTTCATTCATTGAAAGAAGAAAGTCAGCCAGACAAAGCCTTCAGAAACCATATTAGAAGTTTGCAAGGACCTGGTTCCACAAAAAAGTGGACCTGTACCGCAAGACTGCAACGTGAAAAGGACGAAAAGAAGCTGTCAGAAAAGCTGTCACCTCTGATTGCGGTAGGTGCACAGCTTTTCCAACAAGCAGACCTTCCAGCCAATGGGGATGACTTCGCGAATTGAGGGAAAATGATATTATCTCTTTCCAACAAACACAAATTCAGAATTGGCAAATTAAACTTGGATTTTCTCTAAAATTTCACAAGCTTGCACAGAAGGCCATCTTACAATGAAGAACATTGCTCAACTCAATAGAAGGACCATGATAGGTAAGAGAAGGACTCTTGTGTATTTAGAGCTTTGCTGTTATGTTCTGACATTGTAAATCTTGTTGTTCCTAATCTATAAAGATTCAGATATGCTTTTGGTTTGTACAAGTCTAAATCAGTTAAGTTAATGATTTAGTGGGAACCATTGGTGTGTTGCTTTAGTCAATTTCCAAGTCAGCTCGAGTTTTAGGGGGTTTAGGGGCGGTGTTGTATCCGCTTAGGCTCTTCAAAGTAATAGGTAGATTACTTGATCGTGAGATAATAAACTTTTTCTCACATGATTGTAAGGGGGTTCGCTTTTGCTTGAGAAAGATAGTGAAGACGGTTGTAAATCCTGTGCACAGGTCATGTTTTACTCCCTTGAGCAAGGAGGTTTCCACGTAAACTACTTGTGTTGTGCTCTTTATATTTTTTAATCTTCTGCACTGTTCTTGCTGTGTCAAGGGACCTGATCCGTTAACTGGTAGTGGTCGCACATATTCTAACAAATGGTATTTGTCCAAGTACCATGCCCTATTGTTTAGGATACTATCTACATCTTAATACTTTTATTGAGGGGTAGAGGGCCACTAGGAATATTTCTTAAGGGTGGTGAGTTGGGTATCCAGGTGTCGTGCCAGAAGTTGACTAGTTTCCCATTACCTAGAATTCATGTTTAATTGTCCTTACACTTCCCCCAACGTAATTTAATGTTTTTCCAGGTGTTGCTATTGTTATTTTGTGGTTAAGGTCATTCTTAATTCCTGTTCTCCCTGCGTAGAGGTTTAGTTAGGTCTGATCCAAAAAAATGGAAGGTTCCTAAAGATTCTCTATGTTATTCTATCTAGTAGCATTATATTTTTTAACCCACACCTCTGAACCCACCAGTCCGCCATGTTTTTTATCCTTTATGAGTAGTTCTCATCGAAAAAGATGTAGTTTGTTTCCTAATATTTGTTGTACCCCATATAAAGTTTCTGTCAATTTGGTCCACTCTTTTGGTGATTGAACCTGGAAGCTTAAGGATTTGTATTAAGTATATGGGGATGTTGTTAAGGGAAGACTTGGCTAATGTGTTATGCCCCACTATGTTTGGCCATCTAGTTTTTCAACCTGCAAGTTTTGTTTGAAGTATGTCAATAATATATTAAAAGTCAAGCTTCGCAGGCAAGGTCTGAAAAATTGGGAAACCTAGGTATAATTCAAAAATATTTGCATTTTTG
Organism: Solanum habrochaites; assembly: GCA_027704765.1. NCBI lineage: Eukaryota > Viridiplantae > Streptophyta > Magnoliopsida > Solanales > Solanaceae > Solanum > Solanum habrochaites. The sequence continues at coordinate 17,217,726 of JAKWJA010002499.1, forward strand.
GATTCCCATTGTATGTGTTATTTTCTTCTTTTCTATTGGTTAATAATTTCTTGAAAATCTGATTTCAGATTATTTGATATTTTGCCCACTGAGTCGACCTTCATCGTACTTTTAATAGTACCACATGTATGTAGGTCAACTTTCCCCATAGGTACAAGATCATCCGCGAAGAATAGGTTGGACAAGCTTGGTCCTTTTCCAAGCAATTCGTACTGGTTTCATTCCTTGTGGATTACCTTTTTATTTATATACCTCCATGCAAAGAATAAATATGTACAGTGACACTGAGTCTCCTTGTCTAATTACTAGTGCATTCAAAGTAATTAGTTCTAGTACCATTTATTAGGATAGCAGTCCTATGTGTTGTGATACATGACATAATAAGATTAACAAATTAGTCTAACAAGAAAATTATAGTAATGACAAGTATGTTTGATAAATGACTATCCTAATTATTCAAAAGCTTTTTCGAGGTCTATTTTTATTATCATGTTCCCTTGAACCCCCCTCATTTTTCTGAAATGGTCTAGTATTTCTTGTACAATAATGACATTCTCAATAGCTTGCCTATGTTTATGTAGCTTGCCTATTTTTAGGAAGCTAGCTTGGCAAGGTCTAATTAGTTCGGTCAGTATTGACTTAATTCTGTTTACTATGATTTTCGTTATAATTTTATAGGTAGTATTGGATAGGCTGATTGGTCTAATGTTTTTGAAGCTTGATGTATTTTTACATTAAGGTATCAGACATATGGTGGTGGTGTTTATACAAGAGTCTATACATTAATCTTTCCATGCCTTCCTACAGAAGGTTACTATCGATGTCCCCACTATGTTCCAATATTTTTTTATAAAAGAAGAGGTGTGTTGCATCAGTCCCGGGTGCCTTGTATGGTACAAAATATAGGACAACATCAAGTATTTCACTTTCAGTTAAGTTATCACTCAAGGATCATATATCATTTTGGAATGCGTACTCATCCTAGCTGCTTAACGACTAGTTAGAGAGATTGTGGTTTGTAGTAAAAAGGTTGCCAAAATAGGTTGCTACATTATCTATGATCTTCTATTTGATTATATAACCAGTTCCTAACTTCAATCTGGAAAGATGAAATTTTATTCCTCCTTCTCCGATTTAACGTAGTAGTATGTAAGAATTTTGTATTCAAGTTTCTATCATTTAGCCATTGGATTCGCGACCTTAGTTTCTGGTAATCCTCTTCTCTTTTTTTAAAATGTCATTGTGGTTCCCAGATTTACTCTCTTTCAAGATTAACTAGGAAGGTACTATTTGGGTACTTCGGAAATCGTTTTAGGCGTTTTAGGATTCTCATATTTTTGTAAAATACCCCCAAAGGTATGTTTCTTCCATTATGTTATATTCAATTTAAAACACGCAATGGCCTCTAAGAGGTTCCCCTTATCCTCCTACGCTTAGTCTACTATGTTAGTGAAATCGGGTGTAAGGTCCTCATTGTTTCTAGGAGGAACTGTTTTGGTAAACGATTAATGTTCTACTTGTAGAGAGATATAAGTATAAGGCAGTGATTTGATTGTGTTCTAGGCAAGTGCTGAACTTGTGCATCTAGATAATTTAGTACTCATTTGTTATTAGCTAGAAACCTATTAAATATCTCTGAGATAACAGAGATCTTATATTTAAATCTCTTATTGATCCATGTATATTGACAACCTTTGTACCCCATGTCAATAAGTTTGCACAAATTGATGGTATCTTGGAAATCTTTAACTCTAGATACGGTAAGAGGGCTCCCGCCTTTCCTCTTTACTTAGAGATGTCAGAGGGACTTTTTGAGTCGGACAATTACTCCGTGAGGCCACTTGACGGTTGTTTTTACTCACGAATCTTGCACGTTCTTGCAAACTCAAGTAAGCCTCATACTCGGATCGCTTAAAAAATAAGGAAGTAAGAACAGGAATTTTGGAAAAGAAGGAACTTCTATTACTTGAAATATGGATTGCTTACAAGTAAAATGAACTACTATTTATTCCTACTCTAATGCCTAAGAGATAGTAAAGCTACACTATAACCAAGTTCCTAAAACTATGCATACAGACAAGCTTCTAAAGTCTTCCAAAAAGGACTCCTAGATGCTCCTAGCTGCCCCCCCATGTTTCTGCACAAGCATCCCAAAGGCTTTGAAACTGCCTGAATGAACCTGCCGACCCCCCACTTTATCAATTTGTTGTAAAATGACTGTAAACGGCTGTGTTGTTGTAACTGCACGTAACAGCTGATTTGAAGGTTGTAACGGCTGCCTCTTTCAAAAACTGCTGCGGCCCCTTGGCTGCGGGCTGGCTTGGGCAGGTCGGCCCCCTTGCGCCTGCGCGCCTAATTCTGGCTGCCTAGTGGGTGGCGTTCAGCCTGGATGGATGGCGGACGTCACAATCTCCACCACCCATGATGCGACGACGCGACGCATTGCTGCAAGAACTCATTAAATTTTGTCTTTGAAACTGCCACAAGTCTCGTACTTCTCCAAGTGCTCTTCCGGAGTTGGCCCTCATGTACGAGAAACAGGCACTGGGAATGCTGTGCCTCGTTTCGCTTGGCTTCGGTAATCTCTGATAGCTTCAATTTCACGATCATGCGAGGGCAGTAATGGGGATTGGGGGCCTATTCCCTGATTTGTTCCGGCTGGGAGGGATCTCCTTTATCTTATGATAAGGCTTAAGGACGCTTGCATGAAAGGACCGGGTGGATCCTAAAGTGTGGCAGGAACTCCAACCTGTATGAAATTTTACCCATTGGCCACAATTTTAAACGGACATCATATTTCGCACCAGTTGTGATGCATGCCTCTAAGTGCCTTATCTTTCAAAACGCCTCGGATTTACACTTACAAACCATATCACCTTCTTTGTGTTGGTGGGCCGTTGCGGTCGGCGCGAAACTTATTTCATCCGCCTTGCCGCCTTGCTACAAATAAGATTTGGCAAGGTCGAGTTGCTCTTCCCAACCCTTGGCAAGGTGTAAGCGCCAAACTCTTCCCATCAAATAAAGTTGGCAATGAGTGGGGAGTTTGAGGTTGCTGGGCCTTATTGCTAACTCGAACGGTGTGCGCCCTGTAGATTAACTCCTCTGCAAATTGTAAGAGAAAATTGTGCCATGTAGGAGCTTAGCCAATCTTTCTGATGTGCACGGACATAGTGCCTAAGAGCATTTCCGACAAGGAGTTGACGCGTTTCAGTTTGCCATCAGTTTGGGGGGATGAAAATGGTGGAAAGTGAAAGTTTTTAACAGAATTTCAAAGAGTTCACCCAAAAGTGCCCCGTGTGAAACGAGGATCCCGATCGCTAATGATGAAACCTCGGCAGCCCCCAATACTTCACAACATTGTTTATAAGGAAATGTGCAGCGCTTAGCAGTAACCACCGGTGCTTGTGAGTGCATGAATGTAGCCAGATTGGAAAATCTATCCACACGACCATAATATGTTTTTTTTGTTTTTTTGTGCCAAACCCGTAGGACTTCGGCAAAGAAGTGATGAAAGTCCATAGATATTACTCTCCACTGGACGATCAGCTATGGGTAACGGCTCCAACAGACCCTCCTGCGTTGCCTTTGCTTTACCTGTCTTGCTGGCACACAAGACAGTCTGGCACATACTGGCTCAGATCTCTTCCCGACGTGGCCAGAAATAGAAGGCCTCCACTAATGCCATCGTCTCTTCTGCCCGGGATTCCCAGCCCACGGAGCGAGTGTCGTTGGCTTGCTTTGATATACGCCGCCTGATGAATCCGAAACTTTGGTACATAAATCCTTCCCGGCCAGTGGTCAGCAAGAATCCGTTTTCTACCCAAAAACGTTTGGTTTGGCTTGAGAAGCCAGCGGCCATATCTCTGGACTTCGGGATCCCCGTGGCATACATCTTTGATTGCGCATTGGAAATCACTAGGACGGAGGGAGATGGCCGCTAATTCAGTCTTTATTGCCAATGCATCGGCGACCACATTGCCTTTCCGGTTTGTACTCCAAGGTTGTAGTCAATTCCGCTAAGAATCTGCCAACGAGCCTTGCTTTGGTGGATCTCTTCTGCGAATGAAAATAGCTAGTGAGTGGCACGTTGTCAGTTTTTACTACAAATTTGGAGCTAGTACATCGTGTCTCCAGGTACGTAGACAATGCATAATGGTTGTCGTCTACTTCTCTGCACAGTGTACCTTCATTCGCTTCATTTAAACTCCGGCCTCAAAGTGTGATATGGGGTGCTTCTCTTGCCTCAGATTCCCCAATGGAAAATCAGAAGCATCCGATGGATCTCGAAGGTCTTGGGAAATCAGGTGGGACAACAAGATGGTTCTTCAGAACTGCAGCCTTAAACCCTTAAAATGCTCCTGGCACTCCTCGATCCACAACAAGGCCTGTTCTTCTTCAGCAGCTTCGGTTAGTGGGGCAAGCGATAGGGAGTACCCGCTAATGAAACACATGCGATAATAATTAGCAAGTCCAGAAAAGAACGTTAGCTTGTTCACTTTCATAGGCGCTTCCCAATATTGGATCGCTTTTACCTTTTGCCTCGTCCATACGAAGTTACCTTGGCTGATCACATGGCCCAAGAAATGTATCTTTGGTTGGGCAAAAACTCGCACCCTCTCCGCTTAACATTAGAGTGATTCTCCCGCAAGACTTTGAAGACCTTCTTCAAGTTGTGTCAAATGTTCCTGCAAAGTGCTACTATAGACGACGATGGTCATCTAATTACTCTACTACGAACTGGTCCAAGTAGGGATGTAAAAATCTAGTTCATCTAGCGTCCAAAAATGTGGCAGGTGCGTTGGTGAAGCGAAAGGGCATCACCAACCATGTCGAATGCTCCATACCTGGTCACGCATGCTGTCTTTGGCTCATCCCCCTCTGCAATGCGCACTAGATAGTTAGCCTTTCCGGAGATCCATCTTGGTGAAGTATTGCTCTCCTAAAGACGATCAAACAAAATCTCCGCGATCAGCAGGATGGGATACTTGTTACGACATTGGATTTGTTGAGCGCCCTGTACCAATGCATAGACAATCGACCCGTCTTTCTTCGTTTCTGGAACAAACACGGCTCTCCCTAGGGTGCATTGGATGGACGAATGTGACCTGCTGAGAGCTCTTTCAAAAAGGCTTCCTTAGTTCCTCTAAACTCAGGGGAGAGCCAGGCGCTAAGGTGGCAAGTGCGGTGGCCGGATCTGGCCTCCAACCTGATCATGTGGTCTACCTCGAGCCTGAGGGTAGAGTTTGTGGTAGCTTTCCAGCATCAAATCACTGTTTTCCTGTTAAAACAGTCCTATGATAGGTGGCAATGGCTCCATAGCACACGTTCTTCACACCGAAACTCGCGATGGTCGGCTAAAAAGAGTTGTGCTCCTTTCTTCAGGGCGCCTTCACAATTGGAGATGTCGACAAGTGGGTGGGGGGGGGGCCCAAATATCGTCTTTCTTTTGGACCCTAACAAGAGGTACCAGGCAAGGGACCCTTCCCTTCCATCACATGAGTGGTTGAAGGTAGGATCAATCCTGGTGACAACGCTATGGAAAGAATTCCTGTCCAAGAATAAATCGGTCTGTCCAAAGGAGCACGGTAAAATTCGTCTACCTCTCCACCGTCCAAAGTGATGCTGACCCCATGAGCAAATTCAAATACGGGAGTTGGGGGGCATTGACCGTCTGAGGCGATTGTGTGCTTGAACAAGTTTCAGTCCCAATTTCTCTGCCGCCCGATTGTCATGAGGTTTGCTTTCAGCCCCAGAGTCTACTGCCAGAATTGTTGCCCCCATGTGGAGAATCCACATATGCGTATGAAATCCCCTGGGTGTCGGCCCCCCCATGCTTGGCAATGGCTCCGCAGATCCAAACCATGCCAACTGAGTGGTGTCTGCCGGTTTCGCTTCTCTTGTGCTCCCTTGTCTTACGCCCCGACGATGGCACCAAGGGCTCTTCAACTTGGGGCCACCTGGGCCATAAAACATGTGGTCCGCCGAATATTATAGCACCCGTCTCCTTTGATGGATGCGTACGCTTCTCCGAGTATTTATGGCGTCAAATCGTCTCTACCATCCGGCTTTGGACGTGTCATAAGTTTGGGTTGTGCCGATGTTCTCTACCTTGGCACGATCTCCCCGCCTTTAGATTGACGGCCCCTTGCCCTCCTGCCCCTTCGCCTGGCCAAACGATCATGTTTTAAATCGTTCAAGTTCGTCTTGGAGTGAGCCTCAATCAATGGTTTTTACTTGACGCCGCTCTTAACTCGGTCCTCGCCAATTTGAGCACGTCCATGGAGGGAAACAGGCCAAATGTCATCTTCCAGTGAGTTGGGGTAATTTGAAGGGTCCAAATTGGGAAAACTCTTCACATAGGCACTATACTTCCCGTCTGCTTCAACTCTCGAGTTTGCGGTTCATTTTCATAACAGCATTGTTGGGGAAGAAGCTTTCTTGAATTCCTCAAGGAATTGTTTCCCATGTGTCTGATGGTGGTGGCCCCTCTTAAGCTCGGCCATCTTTGCGTTTCCACCATAAAATGGCACGTCAGAAAGAGACAAACACGGCAGTGTTGATCTGTTTGCATCGCTCTTGACCCGATTACACCTGAAATTAATTTTCCAAGTGCATAGGAAATTTCCTACCTCTGGGCGTCTCGGACACCATCTGAGTTGGTGGTTGGGAACATTGATACTGGGCTCCTTTCCTGGCCAAGTGTGTTGATGGAACAACCTCCTCTCTTCTTTCGAGAGCTTCAACCTTGTTCTTAAGCATCTCAATCGGCCAAAAGGGCGTTCCAAGACCTGGAACCTCCAGGAAGTAATGGTTTCCTTCATCGTAATCAGTCCGCGTGCGTTACCTCCCAAATCCTTCCAGGATGGCCGTCAACTTCCTCAAGGGAAGTTATTCAAGGTCTTGACATCACTATCCAACCCATTCAAGCGTGTGGACCAAGATTTTCCCAACAGCTGCCTTGCTAACTTCAACGTCGGCAAATCCATCAGTCCGAACAGGTAACTTTAGAGCCTCTTCGCCGGCGTCACACTTTCATCGAAAATATGTTCTGGAAAAAAGTTTGTCCCCCGCTTGGTCTTGGTGGGGATCACTTCGGTGGCAGATCGCCTGATGGAAGATCGCACTGGTGGAAGAAAGATTCGCCTGATGAAGATACGCCTGGGGGAGGATCGGGCAGATGGGTTCAATTACCCTTCTGATGCTTGCGCTTGTTCTTGCCTTTCTTGTTCTATTTCCCTCAGTGCGAACGTTGGGGGTGGTGGCTAAGAGCCGCTACCGTCTCCTTAGTTCATCATTTCTTTACGATGACTGCGCTGATACCAATGTCAGGACTTTTTGATTCGGACCATTACTCCGTGGCTGCACTTGACGATTTACTCACGAATCTTGCACCGTTCTTGCAAACTCAAGTAAGCCCTCACACGCGGATCGCTAAGAAAATAAGAAGTAAGACAGAATTTTGGAAGAAGGAACTTCTATACTGAAAATTAGTGGATGCTTTACAAGTAAAATGAAATACTATTTCTTACTACTATCATGCCTAAGAGATAGTAAAAGCTAAACTATACAAGGTACCTAAGACTAGGCCTACCAAATGACCAAGCTTTAAAGTCTTTTCCAAAAAGGACTCCTAAGATGCTCCATTCTGCCCCATGTTTCTGCACAAGCATCCCAAAGGCTGAAACTCCTGAAAACTTCGCGCCCCACTATCATTTGAACAGCTAACGCTGTAACTGCCGTAAACAGCTGAATGGTTGTAACGGTGCCTGCTTAAAACTGCTGCCGGCCCCTTTGTGAGGCTGGCTTGGGCAGCCCAGTCTGCCCTCTGCACCTACTGCGCCTACTGCGAGATGACTAGTTGGGTGGCGTTCAGCCTGGATGGATGGCGGGACGTCACAAGTAGCTCCTTTAAGTCCCCTCTTATCATGCAACTACACTAAAGGTTATGTTGATATTTCTCATGTTCTCCCACAAATCTTACGAATTTATGGTTGTTAGCATAAACAACACTAAATAACTAGAAAGATGAACTTTTGGAGTAGTACTAGTTATTTCATCCCTTTCCAGTATGGCGTCATCATATAATATTGCAATCCTTCCAGAATTTCCTACTGATGGGACTTCGATCATTCTGGTGAAATGAAAGTCCTCTAGTAGGGAATGATGGTTATTCATTTTTGTTTCAAGGAGAGCTATTAACGGTGGTTTATGTCAATTTAGGAGTGAACAGAAGTTGCTTCATAAAAATATGGTCATGGGAAAAACCGAGTGGGGAAATTCCTTCTTTCCTATTGCTATTCTGTTATTAGTGACTGACAGTGAAGTGGCCGTACGGAAAGGCGGGTGCTCTTGGCTTGGCCTCTTCGTTTTTCCGGGCGACTCTCTCTCTCGAGCCCAGACAGGTGGCTTTCACCCATTCCGAGCCGTTTCTGAAATAACCTTCAATGAAACCGAGGAGGTATTCCACAGAAATCTTGACATCTGCTACGCTGACTATTTCGGGCCAATCTCTTTTTGACCTAGGTGTCGGTTCCTTACTTTGGGAATCAAGGGATAAGAGGGGGGCAAAAAAATAATATAGCGTAGCAGCATATCAACCGAATATACACTTGATCAACCTGCAAATATTGTGTTCGCTGCCATACATGGTTGAGAGTTTAAGGTCTTATATCCATGGAGACTTTAAATAGATTCGGGTGGCAGATCAATATAAGTTTCTTTTGAATATATAGTTGAATACCATAATTTTTATATCTTTTAGAATTGAGATTTCTGTTCTTATTTCTCTCATTCCTGTTATGGTTTCCTCTATCTCTTTTGTGTTCGAGTAATGCATTAAAATTATAAAGGGTACTAGAGTCGGATACTTGAGACGAAGTTGTCACATTGTTGGGTCCCTGGTTCGAGCCCTCCACCGATCCAGTTGGTACAAAACTAGTGGTGAGGCTCCTAGCTGATAAAGGTGAAGATGACTGAACAACGGATCCCTACCCAAGTAGTAACAGATAATATTAAATAAATTGTAAAAATAATATTAGTATTTATGGGTGATAAGCTAGTCCTTTTAGGACTTATACTCTTACTCCTAGTCCTATTAGGATTAGTACTCCTTTCCTATATCTCCTATATATATCTCCCAGTATTTCCTTATTAGGTTAACACTTCAATACAATCAAATTCCTTCAGGTATCAAGGCCAGAAAACCTAGATCTCTTTCTCTAGGTTTTTTTTTTCTCTCTTAGGGCACGACGTTCCCTTTTTCTCTTGGGGCGGGGCGGCAAACCATACCAACGAGGTGGATCCTCTCGATTCACTTCCTTTGGCGTTAACCTCCTATCAGACCTCTCATTTGCCCTGATCCCAAAAAATTCTCAGACCTAATTACCCTTACGATGGAAAATCACAGTCTCCAGCCCTTGCGGCCACTTTACCTTCTCAATACGTCGATGGAAGCACGAACCGCCGCGCGTCATCACGCCACGTGACAAATCAAAAAAATCCACGGCCCATGCCCTGCAAAGCCGTGGCTGGGCCAGATCCGATATTTTGATTGCGGTCATTCTCTCCCGGGTCCGACAACGTCCGAATCTTACACAAACTACACCGTGGACGGCCTCCCCCCCGTATGCATCAATTCCCCACTTTTCTTTTTTTCAAGTTGCGTGATTTCCCTAATCCCCACGGCACAAACCTCTGGCTGAGTCTTTAGCCGAGGTTCCCCCCCTCATCCCCCGCCTCGCCCCCCATGCCGGCCCTCAGATTCGCACCGCGATTCGTTCTTGTGCATGTTCGGGGGGCTCCATCACCCTTACTCTCCCTCCACCGGGGTTGCCAGCCGTTTCCCCGCTGTGCCCTTCTCCTTTTCTGGTCTCCCCATGGACGCCCTCCACCATGGCTATGGCGCGCACCCTTCTTCTGCGGAACCGGAATACAGGGCGATGGGACGATAAGTGAGCTGTCAGCGCCGCGGCCTGGGTGGCGGCCCGATCGGGGGCGCACTGAGCATAATGCCTCACTTCTCCGAACATGCGCCTGCAGGTGCCGTGGAGTCCCGACGCGGTCGTCCAAGCGTCCGTCGCGAGCTGCCGCACTAGCTCTGCGCCGCGCATGAGGACAAAGTGCACCAGTTTTATTATGGGGACCTAGGGGGTGTCCGCGCTTCGCACCCGTGCGAGTCGCGCCGCCAGCTGGGGTGCAGCAAGGGGTCCCAATTCCGCAGGCCAGACGGCACGCCTATTAGCACCTTAGCCAGCCGGACGCGCGCGCCTAGCGAGGGCGCCAAGGCGGGAGCGATGAGGCACGGGCCCCGCCCGCGCAGCTAGACGAGACCAAGGACATAGCGGAACGATAGACGAGGGGCAGCGGAGGGCAGGGTGCGAGACCTCGTACGCGGTGGGTCCGACGTGGCGGGCAAAGCGAGAGGGACTCGGCAGGGCCCGAGGAGTAGATGCGGAGGGCAGCACGGAACGGAGCGAACGCGCCCAACTTCAACAAGGCGGGGCGGCGCTCGGTGGCGCACGCGCGGAGGAGGGGAGTATTTCCTGTTTTGGGTTCTTTGACTTGTCACCCAACCAACCAACCGTGTGGGGGTGCGAGCGCACGAACGTACCCGACTGGAGTGGGCCGCCGCCCGAACCGCCAGCAACGAAACCGTGCAGGAGTGTATCGAGCGACACCGACCCGAGACAGCGCTATGGCGCACAGGGCGTACGCGGCTTTGCCAGCGGAGGAGATGACTTGGAGACATGAGGGGAACGAGCAGTGAAGCCGGCCCTTAAGCATAAGCCAGAGAACGAGCACAAAAGGCCCAGCATTACGGGTAGTCAACAAGACGACGAGCCTCAACTAGCGCGACAAAGGAATCACAGACACAGATGAGATGTAAGGCGAATATGAAGTGAGCACTGGGCGTAGAGAGGTAAGCAATGCGTGCAGGAACAGTAAGAGAGAGAGCGAGAATGGACATGCCCCGGGGGAGCCCACACGCGCCGGCGCACAGACACATGTGGAACGATGAGCCCACTAGGACTTGGGCACAGCCCCTGAATATTGTAGCGATCCAGTTGTGAGTGAGGGTGGTTCAGCAAAGATGAAATTCCCGTGACCTCAAGCGCGGAGCGCAGGGAAGAGAGCGCACCCGGAGCGCCGTAGTAGCGTTTCCAATACGGGAAGAGAGCGGAGCAAGCCACAGGGGGGTGGTGCTATGGGAGGTGGAGGACGGCACTGTAGTGAGGCCGTAAGAGACAAAGACGCCCAAGACGCACGAAAGCCAGCAGGGAGAGTCCGTGGATGCACGCGACGGACTACGTCGACGCCAGGCGACTCAGGGTAATGGCCAAAGAGGAGACGGCCAAAAGCGTATCAGGGCAGGGGAGCGCACGGAAGAGAGACAGAGGGAGAAAGTTGAGGACCGACAAGGTAGGGTGCTCACGCGTACCACTGTATGAGAAGGGAGAAAGTCTCAGAGCTGCGGGGCGGGGGGAGAGCTCAGAGACGCGGCTAAGCAGCCAGAGGTCCCAGAGGAACGGGTGCAAAACTCCTATCGGGGAGGGGCGAGCAGGGGGGCCAGTGCGAAGTACTGCACTCAGCAGACGGAGAGTACATGTCTTCCGAAGGGCGCGGCAGGGCCATTTCACACAGAGCAGGGATCGTCGAAATCTTGTCAAACTATGTCAGACCAACTAGGTAGCGAACGCACCGGTTGTTGCGTGATTTGAGCTGGGTTTACCAGGTGGATGAGGAGGGAGCGCCCGAGAACGGAGTGTCGGTAGGACTTCAGTGTGACACAATTATGTCATCCGTTTCAGAGCCGGGCACCTTCATCTGAGCTGGCTGGTTGGATGATTGGGGCACCACATGCCGTTACTGACTTCGACAGTCGTATCACCAAGACTTAACGCTCCAAAGCTACATATGGCCTCCAATGGTGATATACTTCTGGGGTCCTCCTTGGCTAGTAAGCGAGTGTGTCTTCAATATTTCCTCACCCTGGTCTCACAGGGTACCATTAGAAAACACCCCACCCGGATCTTAGTCTTTCACCGTACGGGGTAACCTTACACGCTTACACGCGTCCTCTGCTATTTAATAACCAATCTCCTTTCGCAGTTTAACCAATATCACAAAAGACAATAATTTGCTCCCTCGTGTTCAACCGTCTAATTATTTTCAAGAAATCCTAGACTCAACTGCAACTAACACAAAGGCCGACGGGGCGATTTCTTGTCATGGCAGGCCTGGTTGAGCGACGTCTGGCTTCGGTTCTTGCCACCAGGCAGCAGGAAATGATTGCGATCTCCCCGAACCCCACCACGTTGGTAAAGCCGAAGAGTAGAAAGCGTTCGCCTTGTGGGCTACGGTAGGCTCTTGCTCGGGCTGAGTCCGGCGACAACAGTCTGTTTTGTTGTGCGGCGAAGCAGCGCTCTAGGTCACCGATCTACTCGACAGTAATGTAAATTCTTAATAAATGTGTACTAGCCTGATGCTGGGGAAAGCGCCCGCTAATTAGAGATTTTCGTACGAGAAGGTTCATGATAGAACAACTGGGGGCGACCCCGTTCTGTTCAATTGCGACAATCTGCATAGACTACTTCTAGTTTAGACTTTATCTGAGAGAAAGAGTACAACGTGACACACCTATTTACTCACTTCTTTTCATTCTGACCTTATTGCGTGGTCCTAATCTGTTGGTTCCTTCCTTTCGCTAGGGTTTCGCATATCTATTTGTTTTGTGGATTGATTTACAAAAGGACACGAATACCCACTTGGTGTGTACCACTAAAACAGAACAATCACAGGCATACGACGCACCTTTGTCACCTTTGAAGAAAAAAAGGGTTGTCCAAAAACATTGTCAATTCTCATGTTAAGAGACTTGTGTGACAGGGAAATAACAATAGTTGAAAGTGCCAATGGAAAGAAATTATGAACAAGATAACAATCTGGGTGGCCGCAAGTTGCTGACGACTCATGGGAATTTACATACAGAAGACACCATGCCTGTCCATCCAAACATCAGAAAATAAACCGAACAGAGATGGGGTTGGCTGAGCAGGTAAGCATCGACCAATTTACATTGTGGAAACACGGGTGGTATGAGTTACTCTTCTACATCATGTCTAATCTCTTCTGTATACCTTTTGTGGTAGAAGCTCTAGCACCGCAAAAAACTACCGCATTAGAGACGAATGCACCAGTCACACACCTCTCCTAACAAATACCCTATCAACGCCGGCCCTCATCTGAATGGGCGGTTGGATACTGGGGCCAACATGCACGGTTACTATCGATCTATCCAAGCTTAACGCTCCAAAATACATATATGGCTCCAATGGTATTACTGTGGCAAGGTGAGTCACTTATATTCGGTGTCAGCACTGGCGACTGAGGTACCATTAAAAACCCTACAAAACTGGCGTATCTGTGTCACCTAAAGGTAACACCGTGATCACGTTTGCTCTCGATCTATTGTTCAAGACAATCTGCCATCAGGTTTCAGCAATTCACCAAAAAGAGAGCAATAGGTGCTCACTCTTGTGTATCACCACTCTAAATGATTTTCAAAGATCCGAGAAAAGGGAGGAAGACGCGCGTAGATACTACCTACACAAAAAGAAGAGGGTGGATTTTTCAGGGGCGGCCCGTGAGCACTAGGGTCTGTCGTTCTTTACAGGCACAACTTCAGTCTGCCCAGCACGCCAGATAAGAAAGCGATTCTGTGGCTCCGTGGGCTCTTTACGGCGTTGATGGCCCACCGTTCTGTGTGGGCACAGTCGTTAGGTCAACCCGTTTACTCAAAATAATAACTTTTAAGTCTCAATTAGGTTGTTCTTCCATTCATGTAAAATTGGTGACTCCTGGCAATTGCAGAAATCTCATAAATTACCTTATTACTTTCTGGAGAAGCGTACAAATGCACCTATTAACAACGTTATTCATTCTGACCTAGTGGGGTCCTACTATTGTTCACTTTATTTGCTGGGTTTTCGCTATTATATGGTTTGTTGTGTGGATTGATTTTACAAAATAAACTGGTGTGTACACAACTAAAAACAGAAATCACAGGGGACAATGGACACCACCGTTGGTCACCTTTGGAAAAAAATGGTCAAAAACACAATTCAATTCTCAATGTTAAACTTTTGATACGAAGTGACAATGGAAAGGCATATGTAAATAACATATTTGGACAGTTTCTGCAATCCCTGGGAATTTACATCAAACCTCCTGTCCATACAATCCAGACGAACAGGAATGGGTTGGTGAGATAAGCATCACATCTCATTGAAAAAGGTGGTTTACTATCTTCTAAAGCAATTCATCTTCCCATGTCTCACTTTTGGGTTGAAGCTATAGCCCACCGCAAAAACTACCTCATTACGAGGAATGCCCCGTCACACCCTCTCACAACCAATCAACCCTATCAACTCCTTTACAAGAAGCTTCCAAAAATTATTTACCGCCTCACGGGTCTTTGGGTGTCTTGCCTACCTTGGCTACGCCACTACATATTACTCACAAAAATTACAAACCCGATCCCGTACTTTTATGTTTTTGGGGCTAGCATCCCTACCTACCAAGGGTATCGCTGTCTATGACCCACAAAATGCATAAAGTATAAAATGTCTCGTTTTGTTCATTGTCAATTTGGGACAATCGAAGAATGAGTTTCCCTACGAAGTCTATTTCCCCTCCACAAATACATCATTATTGGCGTCATCCCCTTTTCCAACATACTCGATAGGGTACCGCACGCCACCTTCCCGACCCTCCACCCATACCCAACCACCCGTCTCGATCACCCCTTCGGAACGTCTCACCCACAATCCACCCGCAACCACCACCCATCACTCAAGATACTAACCATGTGACCCGAACCTACCCTATACCTATTCAAACATCTTCCGCCCGATCTGTTTTGGGTCCTTCCAGGAACGCACCTCGAATCACCACCGCCCGTGACCACCCCAAAATACTCTATCCATCGGTAACCATGGCAAAGCCGGTATCTTCAAGCCCTAAAAACTTGTCACGGCTACCATACTACCAAATACACACGTTCCCGAAGGAACAACAAACTTACTTCTGTTGCCTCAAAAACTGCTTATTGGCGTCCATGTATGGATGACGGTTTAAAGGCTTGAGGTGTATCAGAAAATTTGGTTCTGTAACCTAAGCCCCAGGCGGCACCTAGGGGGCTGGTTGTTTGTTAAATGGGTGTACAAAATTAAACACAGTGCAGATGGAAGTATTTCCAGGTACAAGGCTCGGTGGTTGCTAACGGCTACAATAAGGAGTGCTGGGCTGGATTACTCTGAGACATTCAGTCCTGTTATTATCGTGGAACCATTCGGGGGGGGCCCTGGTACTAGTCCCCACTCGCCAGTGCGCAAACAATTGGCTCATCAATCAGTTGGATGTTTCCACTGCTTTCTTCATGGCATTGCTGATGAACTATCGACGCAGAACGCACCACGGGTTATGTGTCCCGCTTCACTCAACTGTTTGCAACTCCCGAACAGTCATCTGATGGTCAAAGGCAAGCCCCCGTGCTTGGTACAACGTCTGGAAAACGTTTTCCTCCAAGGGACTGGCTTCCAGTGTTGAGGACACAACACGGATACTGTTACTCGACATAGCACCGGTCTAAGTCATTCTTCAACCCACCGCGTGCTATCGCTTGATGATATCATTATTACAGGCTCTACTGCAGCTTCATTAAGATGTTCGCTAGAGCTATACAACTACCTTCAAAATGAAGGACATTGGCCGTTTACATTATGTTCTGGGAATGGAGGTTTCTGGACAGGCAACGCGGCTTGTTTCTTCATCAGTCAAAAATATGCTCGAGATTGGAGTAGAAAGCGGCCTGGAAAAAATGCACCAGTCAACCAACAATGAGGAGGGGTCTCTTTCGTACTCTACGAATGGAGCCGACACCCCCTTTATGCCGATATCAACCAACTTTCGCAGCCTCATTGGGGGCTTCTTATATCTATGGCCTCTTACCGTCCTTGACATCCCAGTTTGCTTGTCCACCGGTGTCAGCGCATTGCCATCTGTTTTAACAGAGAAGGGAAACAGCATGATTACCATGTCAAAACGCATTCTCAGGTACATTTTGGGCACTCGTTGGTCGTGGTTAACTCATTCGACCCGGAGGCGACTTGGAAGCTTCGGTGTTTTCGGATTAGATTGGGCGAATGATTAAAAATGACAGTAAATCTACCCGGGGTTTCTCATTTTTGGGTCCGAACCTGATTCTAGTGTACAAAAAAACAACCAAGGTCTCTGGTCCTCAACTAAGCTGAAACCGCGCCTTGCTCTTCTTGCTGCTGAGACCTAGTGGGCTCACATATATTCTTCGCGAACTGCCCGCGGTCCAACTCACCTGTTCCTGATCTCGGATTGTGACAATTAATCAACCATTATGGGTGGCCAAGAATTCCGTCCTACACACCAGAAATGAAGATGTTGAATGTTGATACCGATTGTCTCTGTTTCGCGATGATGGTTCAGGCCGGCACCAGACAGTGCGTATGTACACTGAGAACAAACGGTTGATCCTCACCAACCTCTTCCCGAGCCGACAGCACGATTACCTCAGTTCCAAGCTTCCGTTCGCTCCTCTCATCTCAGCTGAGAGGGGATAATAATAGATAGTATTTAAATAATAGTATAAAATAATATTAGTATATTTATGTGTACTAATCCTAGTCCTCTTAGGAGTAGTACTCCTTAATCCTAGTCTGTTCGGAAGTACTCCTTTCCGATATCTCATCTATATATCTCCATGTATTACCTATTAGTGTTAACACTTTCAATACAACAATATTCATTCCCAGTATGGTGTCGTTTCTGGTAGGAAGGGCATTTCAGTTGGGTATTGATTCATGTCTTTGGGCACTGGCGTCTCCCAAGACGGATATAGAAGGTAGGGCCTGTGGGTTATTGGTATTGAGTGGGTTCTATAAAGCAGATGCCATCCAGACACTCGTGTTGTAAGTTTCCATCGCCATCCTCACGCCTTCCCCCCACCACTTGAGCTAGAAAGTTTGGGTTTTTGCCTAATATGATCACCTTTCTCCATTCTATGACTATATTGAATGCTCTGGAGGATCAGTTCTAACGATGACATCGGTACAGTTTTTGGGGATGGAGCTAGGGTGGGTATAAGGGACTAGTGAGGGGTGGTTGGAGTTGGGATTGTTTGTGTTTACCATTGCCTAAAATCTGTTTTGGTAGACTTTTAACTCCTTAGGTGTATTTAGTGTTAGGGAAAAAAAAATTTCTAGATAATGTTTTTCAATTTTCTCATGTTTGATTGGGTTAAACATTTTGGAAAATGTTTTTTCAAATCAATTCATTTTCCTTAAACTTAAGGAAAATGACTTTCCTTCAAATGTTAAAAAAAAAACATGATTTTTCAAAACTTTTCCCCAATTTTACATAAGAATATTTTTGTTCAAAAAATAAATTTAAAATTTATTTTTTAAAAATATTTTTCAACTTCCCCCCCACCCCCATTTAAAGAAGAAAAAATTGTTTATTTTTTTTTAAATACTCTCATATTTTTAGTTTTTAACCCCCACCCAATCCCTATCGTGGACCCAGCACCACTACCATCATAATCACCACCACCCCTAAAAAAAGAAAAAAAATCAAAATTTGTTTTTTAAAAATATTAAAATGACCCCACTAGTTTTTTTATTTTTTCGTACGATCTGATAGTGAATATAGATATATAGTGTCGGATAACACGTAAGGTTGATGCACCACGGCAACTAAAATAATTTTATGCGACTAAATAACATGCATATTAATAAAGATGGTTTAAGAAAATTAAGTTTGAATATAAGGAAAATTACCTTGGATGAATATCTTTTAATAAATAATTACTGATTTTTTAGCGATACTGTTTATTTATTATCATTTTTAATAATACTATGTTAAATCTGGAATACGTATTAAAAGTGAATTAAGTATGCAACATATATATGTATGTATAACTATTTTTAAAAATATATTATAATTGTTTGATAAGAAGTTGACACATTATATTATAAATGTATTATAATATGTGATAAATGTATTGATTAGATTCAACGTCATTATAAATTTTAAAGACATTTAAAAAAAATATGAAAAGTTTCCAAAACATATATAGCAATAACTAAAATTGTTAGGATTAATTAAAAGTATTTTTCGTACAGTGACACCAGCATAACATTGAATACGTGTAAGACGTGTGTGATTGATGCAACACATTAGGCGGGTTCGACGAACAACTTAATTATGTTTCATTGTAGCGGATATAACAGTTTGTACATCATGTCTACATTTAATAAATATTTATATTCGTGTATTGTTATCTTAACGTTGTGTATGTACTATTAGATATTTCTAAAGACTAGCCCCAATGGAGGCAATCAAGTGTTAATAAATTTAAAGCAAGAGGCAGAAGTCCATTGAGTGAAGCTAACCATGTAATAATATGATATACATAGATTTTCTTTATTTATTTTACTTAAATATAATTGCTTATGCCTCAGGATATTTAAGCATCGGGTATGAGATATGATTTAAAATTCGGAACTAGTTGTGTTTGACCCTTGAAAGAAGGGACATAAAAAATAGTATCCCACTCCCTCCATTTTAAAATAGATGATCTATTTTAAATCGATTAAAACTACATTAAATATATCAAAGTATTTTTCAATTTTATGGCATTTTAGACATATCAGTGAAAAGCTAAAATTAAAGTAATGTCAAAATAAAAGAAAAAGATCAAATAATTTTTTTTTAAACAGACTAAAAAAAATCATTTTATTTGTATATATTTTGTTAAGCAGCCATCCATGATGGGAAATATAAAACTCATGAAACATGAGGGTAGCAGCTTGTTGACAAGTAGTGTATATATATGTAGCTATAGAAAGTCAATAGGCATGTCTATCAACTCAAACTTGTTCCATGGCTTCATTTGCATTTTGGTTATAATATTAATAGAGTGTGTTGAGTGCAATAGAAAACCAGCATCCTTCTTTGTGTACGGTGATTCGATATTGGATCTTGGTAATAATAACTATATCAAAGTAAATTAATAGGATTATCAATCAAATTGTGGGTTATGGTGAATATTCTCAAAGATCCAAATTGTTAGACCCTTCTGGATGGGCGGTATCTAATGAATTGTATGGGGTAGAGTACATCATCAATTTGACCAACTAAACAATAATAGCTACTAGTATATATTACTAGCAGCTATTAACACTCTTTGTAAATAATTAGAAGTCATTTCTTTCCGAGTCAATCTTATATCTTTTATACAGTAACCATACATTACTTTAAAAATCCACACAATAACTAAGGACAAGTGTATAAATTCTTATATAATTCAAATTAACTTAATATAAGATTGCATTAATCTAATCTAATTTGTGAAATTACGACATATCTTGATTTTGACCGCTCAATCGTGAAAGTCAAGAGGAGGGGGGGTGAATTAAAATTCCCTTCAGTCGACTTCCTACTATGGTCAGTCAACTCACCTGCACGTTAGTAAAACAGACAAATAGTAATGATAACTTGCAGTAAGTAATAATAACACACAATGTTTTTTTATACGTGTTCCGATTACCGATGTGGTGCCTAGTCCAGTCCCCTTGGGTTTCAAGGGTTTCCTTAAGATCTTGTTGAGAACTTGTAATTTACAAAATGTTACGATTAAGAGCCCGTCTGATGTGCAAATCAGACCTTCTTCTTTTACACAAATCTACTGGATAACCTAAACTCTAATCTTTCTTTATCTTTCTTTACACTGTTTAATTAACGGTTGTACCAAAGTTTATTGAAATATGAAAGAAGATTACAATATAAGTTCAAGTGAAGTGCATTCTTCACACTACAAGTCTTGATCGGTTTATATAGATGATGACTTGTGCTCTTTGTAAGGAAAAATCCAAGGGGTTTATTTCAATCAAGGATTAGTTTCGGGAGTCCTTGATTTAGGAGATTTAGTTGATCTGAATCAATGTAATGATAGCATCCTCTACTTTCCTTTTCTGGTTTGATCTTTTCCTTGTATAATCTGCAGACTTCTTTACTTGGGGCCTGATTCATGGTTCTTCCCTTTCTTGATGACTTGGTTGTGATCTTTGCCAACTGTGCGACTGTTCTGCTTCTTTTGGATCTTCCTTTCTGTGCTGAACAATATATTCCTTTCCTAAACATATATTCTTTTCCTTCTTGAAATCGTTTGTGCTGATAATTTCCTTTTTGATTCCCATGTTTGATTTAATATAAATCTTTTTTGATTGAGTTGCAGCAATTACAGATTTATCTTGAAAGATTTGATTTGATTCCTTGAGTTCAGATTGATTTGAATGAAACTATCTTTGGTTAGATTGATTTGAGAGAATCAATCTTCTCCTAATGGATTGCTGCTAATTTGATTCTTGAAGCATCAATCTGTAATATTTTGTGTATCTAACATAGCTGCACTAGTCTTGATTTTCCTGTGATTTTTCTACGACACAAGATATTTGTCATTATACAAAATATTATAAGTCAACAATCTCCTCCTTTTTTATAGTGACAAAATTTAGTTTAACTTCACTGTTTATCAATTTTCTGACTCCCCCTATCTGTATGTTCCACTTTTCTGTATGTTTTCATCTTTTTGTGTGCTTCCAGAATAGTTATTTGATTCTCCACTTTTGACATAATAATAAAAAAAAATAGACAAGGACAATTGGACAAGTAATAGACTAAAGAATGTAATTATGAGCATGGTAACTTCACGATACTTGAAGGAAATGAAATCTTTTTTCAAACAAGTTTTTTGTAAAACTATCAGCTAATTAATTTTCAGAACCAACAAGCTCAGCAAAAAATTACCATTTTCAACAAGATTACGAATGAAAAAGATGCCTTGAGCAGATGCAGAGTTATGATAACAACTATACATTGTACAATCATAAGGATATTAGCACGTCTTCAATTGAGTATAAGTTGAGAGGGTGCAGCACCCTAACCAATAATGTGCATCACCATAAAGAAGTTGAGTACCACAACTTCCCTGTTTCACTGTGCTTGTGCTGTTATTTTTTTAATCACCTGCAAAATCGCAGCATCTGAATATTCAATTTTAAAAAAATATCAGACACCCTATTTCAGAGGTTCCAATGAATATGAGAGCGATGAAAGCTGGTTTCTTGAAGAGAATCTCGGGTTCTATGCGGGATTTTGATTCGCGTTTTCCAAAATGAAGTTTGGAAGATAGTTGTGTTGTGTCTGCCATCCCTGGGATTGTTTACTTTATCGACGCGATTAGTCGACTTCCTTCGCAGTAGCTGACTCTGCAGTGAAAGGTTTTGTGGACAATTTTTTTTTGGAACTCTGTCTGCTGGTTTTGGATGTATCAATTTTATCCTCACCGGCTTCACTGTTATTTTGCGCCTTTTTGTATCAAAATTTTCAAGAGTTCTTACCATAATACTCTGCCCGAAAAAAAAGGATCAGGAAGACTTTGATCGAGTAACATTTTAATTGATGTAATGATCAATTTTTCTTTTATGCCAATCCATTTTGCTGATGTGATCTGCTTCTTTGTATGTCCAAGCTATATCCAAGGGTAGATTGAGATTCAACAAGATCACATGATGGTGAAACTTCCAATTCCAATTACTTCTCATTTTGCGTTATTTACAAATATTACAAATCCTCAAGCAATGTTTTTAAAAGTTTGAATTTTTTTCTCTTTCCACACATGTGTCTGGATCATCCACTGTCAATTACCCACATTTCTTTCTTGTAGATTTTTCTGGTATGCTTCTGCAAAACAAGTAGATTAATTTCTTTTTAGTACCCAAATATTTTTGGGTCTTTCAGGGTTTGGATTAAAAACTTTTGGTTTCCAAATCCATTTTCCTAGAAGAAAATTTCATATTAAAAGATTTGTGACCTATGTCACCACAAGTATAACAAGAGAAATTAATAGCATTTAACAGTATAATAATAGGAATTAGATAAAGACTTGTTGGATCTTTTGCAACTTTAATTAGAAGATCTTCTCCCGTTGAAAGTAGTTTTGTTATATCTTACAAAGTTATGACTAGGAGATTTTCTGATATTGTTCAACTATATTTTACTTTTTCAGATTATTGTGCTAGCAAGTCGAATTCACTTTGACTTGCTTTGAAAAGAATCTGTCACTCTTTCTTTTCTTGAGAAATCTTATTGTATGCGTCGATTGCTTTTTGTAATTCAGTAGTAACCATGTCCAAAGAGTCCCATAAGTCATTACAGTTAGAATAGTTAAAAGATCTTACAATACTTGTTTCACCTAGTGCCATGAAACATATGTTTGCGGTTTCATCATTATTATCTTAAGATATTTATCCTTGACTCCAGCCTAAGTTATTTCTTCGATTATTTCTCCTTCTTCGTTCTAGGCAGATTTATTGATATGTCCTTGTTTTCCACAATAGAAGCACCGATCATCATTTCTTTTGAATTTTATTGTTGTTGAATTTCTGTTGACGTCTCTGTCTTCTTTTTTCGAAGCATTTGTTTGACTCCTCTATTTATGGGAGTCATTCCTTCACTTTGATATTCATCAACTTCATCTCCAATGTCAGATATCTCGGTCGTAAATGCAACATTCTTCTTCTTTTCATCCTTATTGTACCTGTTAATATGATTATGCTCATAATCCATTAAATTACCTCGGAGCTCATCATATGTCATGTTCTGTAGTTCTCCATCTTCAAGAATTGCCGCTTTAGTTTCCCAAGCTTTGGGAAGGCTCCGAACAAGCTTACTGACTTGTAACGAGTTTCAGTATAACATTCCAAGAGATTTTAGTTGACAAACAATTTCACTGAATCATGAAAACATGGATTCAACAATTTCATCATCGGACATTTTGAAACAACTCGTATTCATTTACAGTGAGCTGATTCGAGCTTCCTTTACTTTAATGGTTCCTTCATAAGTTACCTCTAGTTTTTCCCATATCTCCTTTCCAGTTTTGCAAGTTGAGATTTTGTCATATTGTGCTCCGCTTACTGCAAAATACAACAAACTTATAGCTCTAGCATTAGTTTGAATTACCTCTTATTGTTCCTTAGCAATATCGAATGATTCAAGATCAAAAGGTTTTTTAGTGCCATCTTTTTCAATCAATCATGGAATAGGCATCGGGCCCTTCTTGATTACTATTCATGCTTGATTATTATTTGAAAAGACAAAGATTCTAAATCTGGCTTCCCAGTGAGAGTAATGTTGTCCATTAAAATATGGTGGTCGGTGTGAAAAATGTCCGTCTTGAAGCAACGCGCCAGGAATTATATAGTGTGTCATTTGATATTAAATCATGTTTGGTTAAACACTTAATCTGCGAGACCTGCTTTGATACCAATTGAAAGTCAAGAGGAGGATGAATTAAAGATCCCTTTAGTCGACTTCCTACTCTGATCAGTCGACTCATATGCACGTTAGTAAAACAGAGAAACAGTAATGACAACTTGCATTAAGTTTTATACTTGTTTTGATCATCGATGTGGTGTCCAGTCCAGTCCCCTTGGGTTACAAGGGTTTACTTAAAATCTTGTTGAGAACTTGGGTTTTACATAATATTAAGATTAAGATCTCATCTGATGTGCAAATCAGACCTTCTTCTTTGACATAACCTCTACCTTTATAACCTACACTCAAATGTTTCTTTCTCTTTTCTTTACAATTGTTCACTCAAAGGTGTACAGAGTTTTATGTAATATGAAAGAAGATTACAATATAAGTTCAAGTGAAGGGCGTTCTTCACACTACTAATCTGGGTTGGTTTATATAAATGATGACTTGTACTCTTTGTAAGGAAAAACCCAAGGGATTAATTTCAATCAAGGATTAGTTTAGGATGTCCTTTGATGAGATGATTTTAGTTGGATCTGTGCATTTAAGCTTCCTCTAATTTCTTTGATAGTTGATTCTTATATGTAGTGATCGGCAGACTTCTTTACTAGGGTCTTGATTCATGGTTCTTCACTTTCTTGATGACTCTGTTATGATCTCTGCTAAGTGTGAGAGTGTTATGCTTCTTTTAGATCTTCCTTTCTATGCTGAACAATATATTCCTTCCTTATTTTGTTCCTTAAATTGAGTTTTTTTCCCCAATTCTTCTCTGCAGCTTTAAACAAATATTCTTTTCCTTCTTCAAACCGTTTGTGCTGATCATTTCCTTTTGGATTCCCATGTTTGATTTAATAAAAATATTCTTTAATTGAGTTCCAGCAATGACAAATTTATCTTGAAAGAGTTGATATGAATCCTTGAGTTCAGATTAATTTGAATGAAACTATCTTTGGTTAGATTAATTTGAGCGAATTAAGCTTCTCTTTAATTGATTGGGGGTTCTGATTGTGGATGACTGTGATTTGATTCTTGACAGCGTCAATCTGTATGAGGTGTAAATCCTACACAGTTGCATAGTCTTGATTTTCCGATATACAATCTCTTTGTCATTGTACAAAACAGTATAAGGTACAATCTCCCCCTTTAATAATGACAAATTTTAACTATTTTTTACAAGTTAGTGTTAATTATTTTCCTGTTGTTTATCAATTTTTCATGACTCCCCGTTTTTGTATTGCTATAATTTATTATGTGGTTGTGTGATGGGATTTCTCTATTTGTTATTATTGTTGGTTATTTGAATTCTCAGCCTTGACATAGTCAAAAAGGAAAATAAACTAGACAAGACAATGGACAAACAGTCGACCAGGAATTTAATTATGAGCATGGTAATTTCATGGTATTTGAAGGAAATGAAATCTTTCTTCAAATAATGGTTTTTGTAAAGACTACAGTAATGAATTTTCAGAACCAACAATCTCAGAAAAAATCACCCATTTTCAACAAGAGTTACGAATGAAAAAAAAGATGCTGTAGAAGAGGATAGTCTATATATCAATAGCAATGACAATCACTGAGGATTGAAAGTCTTCAATAGATAGTTGAGGTCCAAAATTGATGCATCACAAAAGAAGTGAGTACCACAACTTCAATACTGCCTCAAAATTACGGCTTTTGCTGTAATTCTTTTTATCACCTGCAAAATCAGCATCTGAATATTCAATTTAAAAAATTATCATAACCCTATTTCAGAGGTTCCAATGAGATATGAGAGTTAATGAAGCTGGTTTCTTGAAAGAGAATCTCGTCTAGATTTTGTATTCTAATTTTTCCAAAATGAAGTTTGCAAGATAGCTGGTGTTGTGTCTCCATCCCCTGGGATTGTTTACTTTATGCGGACGGATTTTCGACTCTACTGGCAGTAGCTGACTCTTCAGTAAATTTTTTTTCGTTGACGGTTTTGGGAACCTCGTCTGCTGGTTTGGAATGTATCATTTTAGCCATAACCTGCTTCACGGTCTTTGGACACTTTTGTATCATCTATGCACTCGATTTCTCGCTCGTCAATCTTCCTGATTTGCCTATCTTTGCCGGGGGTACCGCTACAATTACCCCCAGTCCGCCCTTCTTAACGGAAAAATCCGAAACGAATAGCCCGGTGATCTGCCGAGATGCTGCATGATCACCTGATACCTGGGTTTGGTGTATCTGTGGCTTATAGCTGAGTTCCTCATAATGCGGCCAGTCAAGGGTGGCGGTCGGCCTCCTATTCGTAAGAACAGGTGGAATATACAAAAACATCATAAAAAATCAAGGAACTAAGGGGTAATTTAAGGGGGGGCGGGAAATTGGAGATGGCAAGAAGAAAAAAAGGAAAAGGAAGCAAAGAAAAGGAGGGCGGGGATTGTCGTGTAGCGGTATAATAAGGCTGGGTCCTATGCTCACCGGCGCGCTTACGCCCTCCGACGCTCCATCCGGCCGGCCTTACTTTTTCTGTAAACCCCCAATTTTGTTAAACCTGACTTATATCTTCTTTACTTCTTACTCTGGTCTGCCTAGGCGTGGTTTACTGGATGGTGATCGTCCCTTTTCTACGTTTATGCGTAAATTTTCAAGATTTTTCTTACCATATTACTCCTGACCAAAAAAGGATCAGGAAGACTTTGATCGAGTGGCATTTTTATTGTTGTAATGGTCAATTTTTCTTTTATGCCACTCCATTTTGCTGATGTGATATGTTTCTTCGTATTTCCAAGCCATATCCAAGGGTAGATTGAGATTCTACTAGATCACATGATGGTGATGATTCAACTCCAATTAGATTCTCAGGTATACAAGTATTTGCCAAGGGAGTACAAAGCCGCAAACAAGTTTTAATAAGTTTAAATAAAAAATTTTCGTCCGTTCCACAAAGATGTCTAGGAAGCCCGGTAAGTTATCAACATGTTTTTCTGATAAGGTTTTCTTGGATGATTCTGCAGAACAAGTAGATTAATTGCTTGGTGGTACCCAAATAGTTTGGGGTATGGCGGGTGTATAGATTACAAGCTGGTTGTCTAAAAAAGACATTTTCGTAGACGAAAATTACAGAAGTAAAGATGGTGGATAAAGGTAAAAATCCCACACCAACCAACACACAAAAAACAAAAAGGAACCAAAAAAAAACAAACGCCCCCCCCGCCCCCCCCCCTCGCCCCCCACTCCCCCCCCCCCCCCCCCCCCCCCCCAAACTATAACAAGCGAAATTAATAGCGATTTAACAGCTATGATAAGAGGATAATAATAAAGATTATTTGATCTTTGAAATTAAGAGAAGACATGCGCCCCTGTGAAAGTACTCGTCAATTATACTACCCTGACACAGTTATGACCCATACCGGCCAGATTTTCTGATTTGGTTCAGCGCAGTTTTACTTTATCCAAGTTCCCCCGGTACTAGCAAGTCAACTTCACTTTGAATTGACTCGAGCTGAATCTCCGCCCCCGTCGTCTCTCTGTGAGCCCCACCACACCCTCCCCTACCGTGCATATATGCGTTGATTCCACATTTTGGTAATCATCAGTAACCATGTCCAAAGAGTCGGTAAGTAATACAGTACGAATAGTTATAAGATCTTACTGCACTTGTTTCACACCACATATTTGGGAATGAAAACAGTATGTTGGCGGTTTCATCATGATCATCTCCGAGTATTTCTCATTGACTCTTGGGCTTCCCCCCGTAGTCATTTCACCCCCGACCTGCATCCCTATTTCGACCGTCCCTTCTTCGTTCTGATCACTCCTGGTGTGATCACTGCCCGTCCTCAGCACCCCTACTTTTCACACCCCCACACCACCGTAGCAGCGATCATCATTTCTTTTGAATTCATTGTTGTTGAATTCCTGTTGAGGTCTCTGTCTTCTTTGTCTAAGCATTTTTTTTCTTTTCAAAATGACCCTTGTGGTGGGTCAGGGGCTGAGCAACACCCCCAGGCCTTATCATTAATTGAATCAAATTTTACAAGAAGGGGGACACAAACCTTACCTTCTATCCTATGGTGAGAATGAAGTTGACTTACCTACTAAGGTTAATCAACTAAACCTCTTACAATGAGATGTAGTCTATAGATATACTAAAATTTCTAAGAAAACATAAATAAGGAGACTCTCCCTTTACAATTATTGTCTATTCAAATAACTATACTAAATCTATGTATATGAATTAAAGTGATAGATCCATTTGTTGCGATTATAATCATTTGGATCGGATCATCTTCATTTGCTATTTTTTATGTCATTTTTTTTATTCCTTTGCTGATTCTGTAACATCTTCTTCCTTGCCATGCTTTATGTTTGCCTATAACAAGATGTACCATACAAAATACAGAAT
Organism: Solanum habrochaites; assembly: GCA_027704765.1. Taxonomy (NCBI): domain Eukaryota; kingdom Viridiplantae; phylum Streptophyta; class Magnoliopsida; order Solanales; family Solanaceae; genus Solanum; species Solanum habrochaites. The sequence continues at coordinate 17,245,510 of JAKWJA010002499.1, forward strand.
TCTATATCTATACAATACATTAAATGTTATAGGAATTAAATGAAATATTCAAGGAGGTTGTTTAATCTTTCTCATCTTCCTGTGTCTGAAATTTTGAACTCCCATTTTCTCCAGTATATATCTTCCTTTGGCATCATGGGGGAGTTGATTATAAGTATAATAGTGTTGTACAATGTCCTGAGTATGACTGTGTTTGGATAAAATGTCTATTGTACATTTGTCCTCTCTGTAAACATGAACATAAAAGAAAGAATTACATTGATAAGTAAGAGTTTGAAGTTCATGTACTAACCTTTGAATTGTCCAATGAGGCTTATCCTTTAGGAATAACCATTTAATCAGAAGTTCTGAATCAACTTCTAATATAATATTTTTATACCCATGTTGAATACACCAATTCAAACCATAAGATGCTGCTTGAACTTCTGCCTGATTATTGGAACCTTCTCCAAAAGGAACTGCAAATGCATATATGATTCCACCTTGTTTATTTCTAAGAATTCCACCCCCTCCAATCCTTCTTTGATTAGTTAATGGACTACCATCTGTGTTCAACTTATATTTATCATTAGGAGGTGGTTTCCAAGAAACTATATTGACTTTAATCATATGCTGGCATTTCTCTAGTATTTAAACTTGATCTGTCCATTTCCCTATCCATTGTAAATTAGGATAAACAGCATATAGAAATTTCAATACTTCCTTTTGAATGAAATATTTTACTTTGTAGGTGCTTGAAGTTTTTCTCCCATATTTAGCAGCACATCTATTCTTCCACAGATTCCAGCATATCACTATAGAAAGATTTCTTATAATAGCTCTATGTGCATCATTTTTTCCTTTGTTGTTACACCATTGAATAATCTTATTCCTCAATGTAACTTGCTATATATAATGCCCAAAGAATTGGCAAAATGCTTCCATATATGATTTGAAAATGGTCCTTGAATGAATATATGATCTACATCATCCCATCCTTGATTTCTACAGCAAAAACATTTAACAGGTTCTACTCGAAAGTTTGCCAGATCTCATAGTAGGAATGAGGATTAAGGCTCTCCATAATATAAAGGAACATTTTGAAAGGCACATTTTTGTGCCAAATAACCTTATTATAAATCATAATTCCCTTATGTCTGCAAATATCACGCGAAGCACGTGTGAATTTACCAGATTCAGTAGGGTTCCAGATTATAAATCATTATGATAATTTGATATTGAAATCCAGTTTTCAAGATTCATAGGAATAATAAAGGGTGCACGCTCTCGGTGCGCAAAACTTCCTCTCATTCCAATGGCCAGTGATCAGAAGATTTGGGACTCATTCCCTTGTCATTATTCATGTAAGCTAGGGGATTGTGAGTATGTATTGCTGTAGATATTAGGTAGCAGCTTCCTCAACCTGTCCATCGTCCAACCACCACTCATGGAACCTCTCCTTACCCTAAACTGCTCTGTGTGTATAGTCATACCATCCCTGACAGTTCTATTTTCCCTCGCCCCATACCGCCCCTACACTCTTTTGTCTGACCCTATAATTCCTTATGTTACCTTTTTTCCCCCCTCTATCTTTCATCAAATAATCTTACACATCGTGATTGGTCCATTTCAAACTCTTCCACAACTGAATTAGTCGTGACACATTAGCTTGAATAAATGGCTCACAGATGGAGTGGTTTGGCTCTAAAAAGCCACCACTGTTGTATTGGTAAAGCAGTTCGAAATAAGGAAGTCGAGCCTCATCCCTATGCACCCTTCTGCCTGAGGTATAGTCAAAGTTTCCATAGAAGCCCAATGATATTTCTTATTATCATGATCATTTCCCCCGAAGAAGTTTGAAACTAGGGAATTAATATATTTGATAATAGTATTGGGAGGAGATATAGCAGCCATGACATGAATAGGAATGGAATGAAGTACATGCTTGATCAAAGTTATCTTCCCCCCAAAGCTGAGAATTTTAGTCTGCCAACCTGTAATCTTCTTAGCAATCTGTTGAACTAAATGAGAATAATAAATAATTTTTTGTTTCCTAACATATAACGGACAACCTACGATACATTAATAAGGACGTCTGTTTGAAAAAATCATAATCTATTGATAGTAGTAGATAAATGATATCTTGGGGAGTTTATCATAGAACCATTTAAAATAGCTCTTATGGTTATGAATAAGCTGGTGAGAGTTTGCTCCAAAAAGTAAGGAGTACTCAGTAAACAAATTTGAAGAAGAATCTTTATAGTTGAAGTTAAAAAAACACCTCATCAGCAAAAACATAGATGATTAATTGAGGTCCTTTAGATTTCATGAAAAACACCTTTAGTGACCATGATTATTATATATGTTATTAGTAGCATTCTAGTCAGACTTCAGTCCTAACAAAACAAGGCTAGAGCTTAAAGGATCCCCTTGTTTAAGCCCTACTAGTAGATAGAAGGACACAAATACCAGTTTGTTCTATGACCATTTATCATAATAGAATACCAATTATTATCATGATTCTCCATATTAAGTTCTATGAAAGTCTCCCCAAACACCAAATCTTTCAAACTAGACAAGTATAGACCAAAGACCACCCTCCTATCATAAGCCTGGGTCATATCCAATTTGATAACCAACATTAGACCTATATGAGGCTTCTTAATGTATGAATAATCTCCTGAGCAAGCATAATATTTTCAGTAATGTATCTTCCTTTTACAAAACCAGATTGATTTTCAGAAATTAAAGAGGGAAGGATATTTGCCAATCTCATACTTAGTAATTTAGAAATGATTTTATTAGTGAAATTACTTAAACTAATAGGTCTAAGATCATTAAATCTGTTAGGTTGATCAGTTTTAGGGATCAAAACTAAACAAACGTGTGACATAAAGCTAGGCATCTCATGACCACATAAAAAATACTGAACAACAGCTAATAAATACTTTTTAATAATATTCCAGTAAGCTTGATAAAACTTACCTCCAATACCATCAGGGGCAGAATTAGGATTCATGGCAAACACCACCTGCTTAAGTTCTTCCATACTATGCAAATCATGCAACATTTGATTTTGCTCAGAGGTAACTAAAGAAGGAATCTAATGAAGATTCCTTTCATCAATTAAATTATTATTATCAGTAAAAATATCTTGATAGTAATCACATGCAGCCTTGGCATTTTGTTCATCACCCTCAATCCAATTATCATTACTAGTACAAATTTTATGAATTAAAAGCTTTCTTATCCTTCCTCTCCTTAAAGCATGAAAATATTTTGAATTAGAATCCCCATCCTTAAACCACTGTAATTGGGTTTTTTGCTTTAGAATAGAGTCTTCCAATTTCAAATATCTAATATATTGAGCATTCAAATTACGTAAATCCTGTCTATACTTATCATTATTATGAATCAGTAGATCTTCTCAGCTTTCTAATTCTTTACTTCAAAATCTGATAATTTAGCAAAAATATCCACCCATATCATTTCTAACCAGTCATAAGAGTGTTTAGTTAACATCTTCAATTTTTGAGTGCAATTGCCAAAAAGATTACCATTGACCTTAATATACAAACAATTTTTATACAGGTACGAATAAAGTTTGGGTTATCAACCAAACACATAAAACCTTAAAGTACTAATATGATGAGTATCTTTCTAATCATTTCTAACAACAAGACGACAATGATCAGAACCGAACAGAGAAAGATGGCTAACTAGTTATAGTTTGAAGGCATATGTCAAGCCAATTATATTAACATAGCTCTAGCTAATCTTCTGCCAATTAGCATCATTGCTCCCTTTGATTCCACCCAAGTGAAAGGAATCCCAGTTTTATCGTCTAGATCCCCCATCAAACACAATGCTTCAATAACCATTAATAAATTCAAGGCTGGTAGGGAAAGGGTGTTAGTAGGGCGTGTTGAAGTTGGGAGGAAGGGGGGGCGCGGAGAAAAGGTACCTCCAGACTTTCTTGCAATACAGAAGTAAATGACATAAAATATCCAATAAGTATCAGGGGGGCGGGAGGGATGGGGCGTAGGAGATGTGCAGGGGTATTGTAGGAAGACGCAGTGGAAGGAGCGGGTTTGTATGGTAGTAATCTAGTCCCACGCAAAGAGGTGGTCGTAGACGGGGTAGCGGTTACATTAGTGCGAGTAGGCGAAGTGCAACACTCGAGACGAAAAAGGAGAGGTGAGTTGTATTCAAGAGTTTGGGGCAGTGAAGGGACTGCGTCAATTTATAGCCCCGGAGTTAGAACAGTATGGAGGTATTTGAAGGTGTGTGAGGGTGAGTTTGTCCAGAAGTCCTAGTTGACTCAGGTGATATAGTCGGCGTTTGCGTAGTGACGAAATACTAACAAATGTGTTTACCGATTTAAAATTACCTGACAGACAGATCCATTGTGCAAATGCCTCCTCATTAGAGTAGATACCTGGATTATTATCCAGCCAAAAGTTACACGAAGCGACAATCAAATTCAGGATTATTGCCTTTTTCTAAAATTTGAGAGGTCTTTGTCCAAGCGACACTTTTGGTAGTGAATACGTCTCACAAGCTTCAAACAAATATCTTTAAGCAGTAAAATACCTCTGAGATTTAGATCGATCATGGGGTCCTACTAGAGGTTCTCAGATGGTACTATGGCTGATTTTGTGAGCAATGGTTGATTTATTTCTTTGGTTTCCTACCTCTAGGAGACAAACCATGCTTATCAGCCATGTCATGAATTTATTGGGACTAAGCAGTCTGGTTTTTGGGAACTAAGCCTTTTCACGAGGTTGATTAATTTGAGGTACTTCTTCTTCAGAATCATACAAGGATTGATTATTAGGATCCCATTCATCCTCAGAATTAATAGCTCATAATCATCATGACCAGTAGTTTCTTTATTTTTTCAAGCCTCACTAAACTGTTGTTGTTTCTTTTTAATATTATCTCTTTTCTTTTTACTCAACCTACTACCTGATTTATTATTAAATCTATCAGGTTGTTGACCAGTATCAAGATTAATAGGATTTACAGATTGATTTATGTCAGAACCAAATTCCTCCAAATTCCTATAATCAGTCAATTCCCCCCTCCCTGTGGTTACCCCTTGTTGTCTATGACTAGGTATCTCCTTTCCCCCTTCCATACCTCCATCAGCTACACCAACATGATTAATATCAGTATTTAAGGAAGTGGGAATTGGGAGCATTGATTCATTACCTAGTATATGAGCAATAATTTGTTGTTGACTTATGTTGTCTTTGTCAATTTCTATTTCATCTCCTTGTATTCCTTGACTCTTATATCTAATTTTGTCTTGCTGTTTCTGTTTAGTAACATTACTATGAGTTCTTTGATCCTGTATATGAACAGTTTGTTCCTCCCTTTCCTCTCCTTTTGTTATCCCTTCATGCACATCTAAATCAATGTAAGTATTTTTTGTAGGAATATTTGTTCTACCTGTTTGTTCCTGCTGCTGTTGAACTGTAGCTCTGTTGATATTTTGTCCAGTCTGTTTTTGATTATTCCTTCTCCTCTGTATCTGCCATTCCTGTTGCTGATTTTTTTGTACCTTATCACCTTGATAACCTTGTTGCTGACCTTCCTCTTCCCTAAAACCTGCTTCCCTATTATCAAATTCTTGCAAATCTCTTTGCCCATTGTTAGTATAATCTTTTTTATTCTTATTTTTATCCATGTCTTTCTTTTTTTTTTACTATCCTCATCTCTTTGTTTAATAATGCAATCACACTCCTTATGACCTTGGTGTTTACAATAGAAACAATAATCTGGTATACTATCATAAACTATTTTCTACCATCAGTAATATCCTCCCCAATATACCCCATCCAAATATAAGGGGGCCTATCTTTTGTTAAATCTACTTGAACTTTGACCCTTGCTTGACTACCCCTAGTTTTATTTATAGTTGCTGAATCAAGATATAACACTCTACCAACAGGAGAAAGTAAACTAGAAATAAATTCTTTATTATAACAATGCCAAGGAAGTTCAGGAAGTGAAATCCAGATTGGAACTAAAGGAGTTTCCTCTTCAGGTTAATAAATTATGCGGCTTCTCACCAGCTGAATTTACTCATGAGTTGACCATCTCCATCTGAGTCTCACTACTATGTTTGTGTTCACCACCATATTCTCATGCTCATTGTCTGTTAAATCAATATAGAAAATGTCTAGTCATTATTACCGCACTGAGCAAATTTTAACACTGACCGAATAGGTGTGTGTCGAGAAGGCGAGGTAATGCTCCTAACTCCATCATTCACACTTAGGCATTGGATAAAATAAAAGTGTGTAACCCCAAGTAAGGGTGAATTTAAAATGAAACAGAAACAGTGTGAGTCCTTCCTTCTCTCATGTATGATCACTTTATATTTCTAACATATAGAACAGTAAGGTTAAGCCGTGCACTTAGTGTGGCCTGTATCAGACAATCTTTCTCTTACAATACCTACACACACCACTGTTCTTGGATTAATTGAATCTCAACAATCATATGCAGGCACCTACGATTGGACCTAATCAGTGTAACGGCGTAGTGTGGTTATCTTCTGTTCATCCGCGCCGCTTGTTTTCAGTTCTACATGTTATTTTATTGGATTCACAGGGAAATTCGTTCCTTTTTACCAGGCCAAGGAAAAAAAAAACAGGATTCTGCCACGGTAGACTTATTTTCTATTGAAATTAGTTAGTTTAATCATATGGAAAATTTTGATATTTTTTTTGCTTACAACAGTGTTCTCTTCGACGATTATTTTCCTATTAACCATCAACGCAAATATCAAACAGATTTCTACCCCCGATATATCAGAAAACACCGTTAGTTCGTGAGGCGAATACCTGGTAGATCTGTTCTAGTATTTGTTTACACTATGATACCTTGAAATACAACAACTTTCTGCCAATTAGCGTAAGTGTTTTTGTTACTTCCCACTACCATTTATTGACGCCCCTCCCACATGTTTCCGCCAGTGTGTCTAGCTTCTTACGTTTTTTTGGATGACGTCCAGATGGTTTCTCCTCGCTTCGCTGTTCACGGACTTATGCCATAACGATGTATCCATTTTTGTTGTTGAAAGGTCGATTATCGATTTATTGTAAGTCCGGGCTTTTTTAAACAATCTCACCAACTTTTTGAACAATTTGCTGTTGCGACTGTAAACGTCTTCGACCTTTGTGCTGGCGACTAGGGTCGGATTCTTGGTGAACCCGTAGGTTGTCGGTTGAAATACTTCCATCTCTTTTTCTTGAGATCAATCGATGTTGTCTCTTATTTGCTTAGTAATTATTGTTCATCTAGACAAGAAGAGATTCCCCAGATCCATGTCCTGTACGAGCTACCTCCGATGACCCCCCTCATGCTGCCGACTTTTTTGTTTTTTTGAGGTTGTCCTGCGGCCGGCTTCTCTTTGCCTCTCCCTACTTTCTTGTCCTCCGTGTGAGCATTTTCTTGTAGTAGTCCACCCCCCTCAGTATTCAATCCCCCCAGTATCCATCACACCTCTCCTCAGTCTACCCTCAGCCTAGTTTTTTCACGTTTACGCCTTTCCGCTGTTGAGTTACTCACCACCCTTTCCTCCACTGTCACTCTTGCTTTACCACCCCCTTTTCCTCACTCCCCATGTCTTTCCTGTTTTGTCTGTCCTAGCTCGATCTTCTTTTTTTGTGCTGTCCTTTGACAGGTTCATTTTTTCCTGGCTCCTTTCGTTGTCCGTTTATTCTATGTTGACTTTTTTCCACGTTTTTTTCCGCTCTCATCCTGTCCCAAGTTCTCTAGTCTGAGTTCCAATCCCATTGGTAGTCCAGTATCCTGAGCTCGCCCGGTGTTGGCTGTTCCTAACCCATCCCTCTCCCTTATACGTTGTGATCTGAGACTCCTCCAGCCCCCTTTTTTTCATTTCCCCCTCCCCCCATTTTCCTTACGCTCGGGTACTAAGCATCTTCATCCCATTCTGTTGTCCACTGTCTGTTCCGACTCCTATCTACCTTTTCCCCCGATTTTTTTCTTTTGTCTCTTACCCTGTTTTTTGACCGTTAGCTTTTATTTTTGTGTAGATTGCACATTTCTTATTACTAACCTTCGATTTGTTGACGCATCATCGTAGTTTTGTGCATAAGCGCAGACCCCAATTCTGAATCCTATCATCCAGTCCTGGGATTTTATTCCCCAGTAACGATTAGCGAGAGTCTTCCACATCCACTCTATCGTGCCAAATTTGATAGTCAGATTTGCGAGGACTCCAATGTCTTACGGGTTTACATTGATGACGAATTTTTGGAGAGAGAGAGAAATTAGGAGAGAACAAATTTCCGAATAATGGAAAAGCTTCAATGGGTTTGTTGTGTTTTAATGCATCATTTGTTCCTTTGGATTGTTTATCCTATTACAGAGATAGTTCCTTTGTCATATGCAGACTCCTGTCATTTCTTTTTCTTCAAGCGAATTACTCCTCACTACCCCCTGAGCCACCGCTGTTGCCTCTTTGTGTCCGCAGTCGTAAATGTTGTCACAGATTTTCTTTTTGGTTTTGTGTGTTTTACCACTTAATTTGCTTGATGCCTTGAAACTTTTTTACCCTATCGCACCAGGTTTTTAACAATACCAAAATTTACCAGAATATTAACTTTCTTGTTTGTCACACACTTCTTTTTGCTAAGAGTCAAGCCACTGATAATATGATGCTTTTTTTAGGGTTTCATTCTTTTCCCGTCCTTCCCAGATCATCGTCTACCCTTAGTTTGTTTAACACATCCTAACATTTTTAGTTTTGTTTTGGTGTGAGTCGAAATAATGAATAACACAGAGACTTGGGGAGGTCAGGAATGCACACACGTCGACCCCACGGAGGGATTGTGCCCCCCGTATGATGCCATCTCAGTTTTCCCACCGTTGTCCCATTGTTTTTGTAGCCCCTTCCCCCCCTCCTGTGTGCTTTTTTTACCGGCTCTTTTTTACTTTTATTAACTTATTCACTTTGTCTTCATAATAATTTTTTTTTGATTAATTATTATTTTGGATCATTACAACAGCGGCGAACAATTTTACGCTTCTTTAATGTACTTTATTAATTATTACATAGTCATCCTTCGTTTTCTTTTTTTTAAAAAAAACAATGATGGGTGTAAGAGGCGTAACCGAATAACCAACTCCCTTCTTCTTTTTAGACAATTCTGACTACCAACCTCAACAGACTCGCTAACCGAATCAAGACACATGCTCGTATTTGAAGTTTTTTCTGTCCTTATTTTATTTCTTTAAAGAGTAAAATACCACCTACATCTCTACTTTTACATGTCATACATTTTTATTCCTTTTAAAGAAAACCAAATCTTGTCAGCATACTTTCCCTATCAAACTATAGTTTTAGTCACACGACACCCCAATGTAGTGATTAATTTATTATGTGACTCTTACACCAACAATTTCTACCATTCTAATTTACCATTATTTTATGACAAATTGACAACCCCAACATCTCATTTTTCCAAATAGACAATTCGTCTTACTTACTAGACAATGACACACAAAAGTAAGACTCTTTGCAATAACCATAAACAAATTCCACCATCTTTTACAAAATACAATCCACTCTATACTACACCCCTGTCATCTTGCAACTCCTCTCTTCTGAACCTATCACCTCAGTTTTTCACACCCACTCTTGTCTTATTATGCATATAATGTTACCCTCATTGTAAATGACTTTATATCTATACACCATATACTATTATGATCATACCATATCTACTAATGTACTTTTAAATTTTCTGTTATATATATCCACATTGATACAACATTTAAGAGAAATCATAACCCTAAATTTTTGATAATTTTTAAATAATGTGTTTTATATAAAATGACTACCTTGACCTGTACTCGATAGCAATGATGTTGTTTCAAACACATCACAGCCATAATTGTATCTGAATTCGTTTTTTAGTATTGATTCCATTATTATTGGACAATTTGTTTTGTCACTATCACTTAATAGTCCAATTCACATAAAATTATACATCAAGGACAATTTTTATCTTGTGATCTTTTTCTTCTATGGGAAAAATTTATCAAAGACCATTGATTTACATTTTTTTTGTGTAGGGAAAGATAACCTCCATGATCTTATATTTTTGCGTCGGAAATAACCAATTTTACATATTGCTTTTACGTTGTAAAAATTGCGATCAGGAATTAATTTAAACCTTTACACAAAATGGGATAGGTTTTAAATTTTTTTTTTTATTTTTTATCAAGTTCTTTTTTCACAAAAAAAAAGTTACAAAAACACTAAAAAAAAGTGCAATTGTTATATTTTTTTTTAAGTACTAAAGCTATTAAGTATTTAAACTAACTATGATTAATCATATATTGTACATCATAATAAACAACAATCATAATAGAAACAATATAGAATAACAAAATAAAATATTGACAAACTAAGTAACATAAGGAACTAAACATAAACCATAAGAGAATCATAATAAAACTTAGCAAAAAAATCACAATTTCAAAAAAAAAAAAACATAAAAAGAAACAAAACATAATTAGAAGATACATTGAAATGTAAAAAAGAAAGAACTACCTAGAGTTGTAAAAACAAGCAATAATAGAAGCAAATTCAATTGAATTTCCAAGGGACAACCCAAGAGAAATTGATCTTCGTTTTTATTTTATAAGGAAGAAGAAAGTTTTTAAGTAAGTTTTTTTTCTCTTGCAATTTCTTTCTATCTTTTTTCTTCTTTTTTTTTAAATGGAAAAAAAGAAGGGGTTTAAATAGTCGTTCAACATTAAACCTCACAACTTTTCTTTGAAAACTTAAGACACCATGAATGCTTGAACCTTTATATTTTCCAAATGGGGACCCAAGATGGCCAATGGATTTTTTTTTTCAAAGAAAAATCAGATCTAAATGAATGATTAAGTTCAGGCCCTTATTAGATGAACCCTCACTTTATATTTAATTCATTAATTGAACTTAGTTATATGGGTCTTTCAGAAGTAATAATAGGGCCCCAGACTGGCACTATATTTCTTTTATTCATTGTTTTCAATAATATTAAGTGGGTCAGTCTGAAAATAAAAGGCCCAAATGTCATTTAGATATGCGGGATTTTTTAGAAAAATGTCATGATTTAGTATTAAAGGGGCGTATAGTGTCAACACGTTTCAATATTTAGTGATAATGTCAACGATTTCTGTTACATATTAAGTATGTTTAATAATCTTTGCTTTGTTTTTGTAATTAATACACAGAAATTACGTAATTCCTTTTTTTCTGTTTTCACTATCCAAATCTGAGCTATTTAGGGGAGAAGAAAAAATTATAACAAGTAACACGTTTCTTTAGGCTCCTTGTTTCATAACTCTTCTACATCAGTTACAATTTTTTCAAATTATTGATGACTGATATTAGCCAGTATTCATGATGTTTCATCAAGACAAAAAAAAAATTATTGCGTACTTTTATGTTTTGTCAAATCAACTGTGTAGGTTTAAACAGGGGATTTTTGGAAATAAACAAGAAAATGTAAAAAGTGAAAATCAGGATGCCTTTTAGTTAATTTAATCGTTCCCACATTATTGTGTATTGTATTGTGATTGGATTTTTCGGACTGTTGCGTTTTCTTTTATTAAATAGTGTATTCTGATTTGATGTCGATTTATTCAAACCATTGATGGGGTAGGAAGGGTACGAAACCGGTCCACCCTCTTACAGATCCCACACAAAATATTATCTTGATGCAATCAATTGTTTAGACAAATCATAATGTTCAAATCCTTTATTTGAATTCGATTTGTACACTTTATTGTTTTGTATTGGTTTATGCAAGTTTAATGATAAATGGTCCTTACTTATGGGAGTATTTAGTATTGACTCTTTTTTTTTGTACTATAAAGCATATATGGGAGTCATGCTTCTATAATAAAGGCACTTCTAGGACATTGAGACCTGAAAGGGATAATTGTTCATGGCTGCTTACAAACTGCACGGCAATTCTGATTACACACTCGCAGTAGGATTCTCGTATCCAGATTTGCTTGATGCAGTGTTGTTGAAGTGCTAATCAGATTTGGCGTAGATTTGAGGGTATAAACAGATTGAGAACTTAAGTATAAAATAAAAGGTAGCATTGCTACGCTTTGGAGCTACACAACGATGTGAATGAGGGTACGGGGCTATATGTCTCATTGAAGAGTAAGAATTGGTCGAGGAATTCGCCAAGGGTATCCTTTCATTTGTTTGTAACGTATTGTGCATCATTATCGCTGACATAAATTGTAGAAAATCATTATTTATTCCATGAAGAAAGATACTTTTTGTCATGTGGCTATTGAAGACGAAGAAGTCACTGTACACCAAAAACAATAGTGTAATTAGTGATACCCATTATATCAGCGATGAGTAACAGTTTTAATTGTTCTATTCATCTTGTGCCATTGATCATAAAGAAGTCATTGAGGATTTCTCAAGTTTTTTATATAGAAAATAAAACGTAATATGAAAAAATATTGATGATGATGAACTATAGGCCACTCTTACTGATATAGATTTCAGGGCAAGAAAAAAGATCAGATTTAGTAAGGTATTTTATTTAAAATACTTTTAGCTTTGTTTGTATATTATTAATTATTCCATATAATATCATGTTCTTAATTTATGCATGTTTATTTTTTTTTGTACTTTGGACGATTTATACACTTTTTGTGCATCGGAAAATTGGGCTAGGATTTTGGATTGGTATGACATTGAAAAGCTTCCAACATCAATACTTAAATAAGGAATGTTTCAGAATTAGAAAAAGTTTGTAGATGAGGCATACATGTTCATTAAAAGATAAGGTGCTATAGTAAGAGGACAAGCAAACAAACAGCTTGTTGAGGTATAATAAAGTCCAAGCACTGATCAAAAAGAAAGTTGACACGAAAAGACATAAAAGTTGATGTTAGAAATAGAACTTGGCTGTTTTAGAGTATCTTACTTTGTGGCATGAGATGCTAGGGAAAAGGCAATAAAGAATTAAAGGGGGACACCATCTGATTTCAAATAGTAAATACCCGTTATACTTATCCTGGATCGCATAAACATTGAAAGAAGCGGAAGAGGAAAAGAAAATGAATTTCTATATGTCTTTATAGCTTGTTTCCTTCATAAAAGGTTTTGATGAATTTTGAAAGTTGTATGCCAATAGTGTAGGAGACGGCAGCGTCATCTCAGGGGGGACTATAATGGACATTGTGTATGCAAGCACATTGGATGGAGCAAGAGGTATCGGTGGGTAACTATAGATATTTATATTTTTTAAACGAATTTACGCCATAGTATTATATCATTAAACATGTATTTGTTTAGTTGTACGATAATGTCATTACTAATGTTTGCATTGGGTATATGTTCAGTGGATACTATTGCCCCTAGCATTTCACGTGTTATGATTCGGAAAAATGATGCATTTGGACTTGGGTTTTTTTTTGAACAAGTTTAAAGGAAGCTCCATGGTTATTTTAAGTTTTTAAAGGATAAAATTGCTGTGTTGTTATCCACAGACATGGAGTAAGTATTTATAAAGCAGTTTCGAGGATATACAATATACAACATTTATGCTTGCACATTTCCATCTTTGGAGAACGTGAAGACACTCTTTACCAAAAAGTCACATGACAGTCTTTCAGAAGCACTGTTTTTATGCAATGGCCAAGGCATGTACAAACTTCTGAATTTAATGAACTGATGAAAAAAGTTAGGATATGTTGATTTAGGGTTTTTTGAAGATTGAAGAATTATTTGGATATTGGCCGGGCTTATGACAAACACGGGCAAGAGTGTATGCCCAGTTGATGGAGGCACGTATGACATCAAACCATATGGTCTGATGCACCCTAAATGAAGCCTTGTGGAAGCCGGAGAATTACCGATCCATATGATTTTCTTGACCCGAAAATTACGCAATTTTAAATTTTTGGTCGATTGGAATTTCAACAAACTTCATACATTTGCTTATAATACATTCAAGACACTTTGTGGTAAAGCCACAGAAATGCTCGCTGTGAAAAATGAAGAACTTTCCTGCGTATGACGGTATGTTTATGGATTCCTTATATTGTTGTATTTTGTATGTAATTCAGTTAAAAAAAATTAAAGAGAAGATAAGATAACTGGGTATGATGTAGACTTCCTTTTAACTTGGTCAATACGGTAGTTTGCCGACAAGTAACTTAGTGCATAGTGTTCTTCATGAAGGGGAAACGTTATGTTGTCTGAAAGAAACTTGCACATGTAGGAGAGGAGATTGTCAAGGGGTAGGAAACACCATGTTGCACGCTTCTTGGGCTGTTTTTGAAAAGAAATGTTCTGATTCCGAACAGATTGTTTGACCTTTTACAAAGGCCACAAATACATTCTTGTTACATATGCTAATCCAATAAATCTATTACCTAATCATAAAGAGTGAAATGTTGCCTGCATTTGTTTATGTCAGAGAAGGAAGTGAAAATAGTTTTAAGCCTCCCACCCGTTTCCCAAAACTCTGGTCGGCCTCCAAAAAGCTTCGTGTCCGACGTTCCAGTGAGATATCTGGGCACCGACGCCCCGCCTTCTTGTCGACTGTGCTCACCCTGGAATCACTAGGCGCTCCTGCCGGAACTGGCCCACGAACGGCACTAGGTAGAGATGGGTTTTGAAAACTAAAATTGTCCATGGGTTCGTACCCCAAATCGTTGGAGGCGGGGAAGGGGAGGGGGGTGGCGGCAGAAGGGGCAAGGAAGAAGAGGGGAGCCAAAAATGTTCGTTTGCGTCGTATGGACTTGTTTATACTATAAAAGCATTGATTAGCTCACCCATATTAGTGCTATCACACGTATATCATAAGCTAAGTCGTCATATGTTATGAATGCCAATAAGACTAAAAATATTGGACCTTGAAAAAACTGGTTTTATGTTCATAAACAAATATATTTGACAACTATATAATACAAACTAATGTTCAATTTTAAAAATAACATTATAATTTTAATACCAAAAAATTACCAACTACAAAGTAATGTGACTAATGACTAATGTATACAACAATGTTATAACTATTGAACTACAACTACAAATATAATAACCAGTTTTTCAATATGTAATGTAATACAATAAGATTATAAAAATATATGACTGTAGAAAACTGTGAATAACCGTACCCCCACTCTCACCAACATACCTTATCTGTCTTCGCGCCACTGATCCTTCAACACGCACTCGTGCAATCCTCTCCCACCACCGCACTCCTGGTCTAACTTTCATCCCCTAAGCCACACTTTCCAAGTCCTACCTCAGCCCAGGCAGCCCACCACCGCAACACCTCGGAATGAACCGACATCTTTTCTCCGAATCTTCCCCAGAGCTCCTACCACATACGTAATCCATAACTCATGGTGCCTTACCTATCTAACACCCTTAATTGGCAAACCTTGTATTCTGAACAACCTACCACTTCCACCGCTCGCCTCCCCCAAATTCCTCGTTACATAAATCTTAGTGGACCCACTGCTTTTGAGGACAAAGAGTACAGCGAATCCTAAGTGTTGAATAAAATAAATTTGGATCACTATATAATACAACTAATGGAGCACATTTGAAAAACTAAAGTATATTTTAATATACTAACAACAACTTACAAAGTTAAGTGACTTAATTAATGATTGTAATACAACAAACGATGAAACAAACAACAAAAAGCAAACCACATAGGGACAATCAACTAACATAATATATATACGTAAATTAAAAATTGAAAGTATTGCAGAATAAACTGGCTAAACAAAAGATAATCAAAATGAAAGTATGCCAGAATTATCTGCTACATTAAAAGTTAAATCAAAATGAGAAGTATGCAAATGTATAAGAAAAATAAAAGTTTAAGAAACATAAATTAAAACTAGTTTTGGAAACAACATGCAAAGAAGTATTCTTCAACAAATGGCACAACTACTGTTATTTCAATTGAGAGCAGACACAACACGAACAGATTGAGGACATTGCATGCCTAGGGGGTGCCTTGCAAAATTCCACTATGGCTCGTGTCTTGCTTTGGCTTAGCAAACTTCAAAGAAAGTGTTGCATATCTGCCCTTAAAAAATATTTACCATCACAATGTACCACTTGGATTTCCTTGACCCATAAGACAGCCACTCGGAAAAAGCATAGCATATGAATTACCAAATCCTGATTAACACCTCAGAAACAAAATTAATATTTAAATACAAAATAAAATTAAAATGCTAACAGAATTTTAANAGAAGGTTTACCGAAGATTTACAAAGACTTTTAAAGATTGCGCAACCATTGGTGCAACTGCTGGAGAAAGATGTAATTTGTTTTGATGATTCTTGTCTTAGTGCATTCGGTTGGAACTAAAAAAAAAAATGGTCTCATGCGCCTATCGGATTATCCCGGGGTTGGAGCAGCTCCATTGAGGTAATTGTGCGATGCTAGTGGGGTAGCTTTGGGTGTAAGTACTGGGACAGGAGGAAAAAACAAACAAATCCCTCCACCCCAATACTATGCTAGGTTAAAGCCCTAAATAAAGCTCAGAAGAACTACACAGTGACTGAGGCAAGAAACTCTTAGCAGAGTGTTTGCTTTGAGAAATTAGCTTCCTATTTGCTAGGGTACTAGAGTTATAGTGCTATGACCAGTTTCAGCATTGAGATATTGATGGCGGAAAAAGGACGCGAAACCAAGGACTGATTTCCGTTGGGTATTACTGCTGCAAGAATTTGACTTTGAAGTGCTGGATAGAAAAGGGGATGAAAATCAAGGGCTGATTCATTGTCTCGTCTATGAGGATGAAAGCTATGAGAGAGTAGGGGATAAGGGACTGGAACATGATTGACACTTCCCCGGTATTGATAAACAGATTGGCGCTTAACAAAGAATGAGTTCCATGGTTCGCAGATTTGCGAACTATTACTGGGCTAGGTATATTGTTCATCAGACTTGTCCTTTCATCAAAGGAAAAAAGTTCATGTCACGATGTGAAGAAGCTTGCTTTTGGGACGAACATACGTGTATAGGAGTGTGCCGGACGGCGCTTATTCGGCGTTGTGTGCCAGAATTGAAATGTTGAGGTGTTGGAGGCATGCCATCTTCACGTTGGGGACACTCACAGTTGGTATCCGAACCGCCACAAGATATTCAATTGTGGGCTACTATTGGCCAACTCTTCTCAAGTGCTCATGGGTTTGCTAAAGCATGTGACCAAAGTCACGTTGATGGTGGTGATTTCAAGGAAAGCAAGAGCTCCCTCTAAACCCCATTTCTTGTGATGAGTATTTGATGTGTGGGGTATTGACTTTGGGCCCTTTGTGAGTTCTCATGGGTATGAAGAGTACATTCTAGTAGCAGTTGATATTTATTCTAAATGGGTCGAAAGCCATAGCACTCGCAAAAAAGAGGAAGAGTGTCACTGCATTTTGAAATAAGAATTTTTCTAGTTTTGGCACCCAAGGGGCTAATTATTAGTGATGGGGCTCCCACTCTCTGCAACAATTATTCAAAGGGTGATTGGAGAATATGGGGTTGCGCCATATGTGGCCATCGCCTTTACCACCCTCAACTAGTGGGCCAAGTTGAAGGTCGAATCGAGACGATACCAAAAACAAAAGAATTGTCCAAAACAATGAACGTAGTAGAAGGATCTGGTCAAGGAGGCTTGATGATGCTCTTGTTTCGGTGGGCATAACGGACAGCTAAAGGACTCCCATGGTATGTACCTATACCAAGCTGTAAGGGAAAGCTTGTCACTACGGTTGAGTTAGAGGTATAAAAAGCCATGTGGGCCTATGAAGAAGTTAAAATGGATTGGAGCGGGAGCATCTGCAGAAGAACACGGTTAACTGGGGTGAATGAACTTGAGAATTTCGCCCCCCCCTCGCCTGAAAGCTATGAAAGTCATCCTATAAAAGAAAACGTAAGAAGTCCATGACAACAAATTGAAAAAACGAGAGTTAGTTTGGTTGGGATTGGTGCTTTTATCATTTCAGATTGCGCTGTTTCCAGCAAAACTCAAGTTCCAAATGGATGAGTCTTAACACGGTTACCAACTATTCCCTCGTGGAGCAGTTGAGTTGGAAACCAAAGGAGGGCGTCGGTTAAGGTGAAGGGACAGCGCATAAAAATCTTACTCACGGAATGCTGAATCGGCGAATGAAGTGATCGGAGGGGCGTAACCCAATCTTGATGAAGTATGAGTTAATCAGTGTCCCCAGTCGTACTGACGCGACATTAAATCAGGCGCTAGTTCGGAGGCAACCCAAAACTATCGTCTTTTTATATGTAGCATTTTTTCATTTAAAGGGTTTTAACTGGCCAGGGAACACACCCACGGCAATTTACAGAACATACTTAACAGTAGACAGACGGATACAACGACCAGACGTTGCACATGCAACGGGACGCGCGTAGTAGGCACGCTGTCACACCACGGTACGTTTTTAGTTCTGTCATTTGAAATTTAGGCACAACGACGAACCTAGACGGGCCCGTCACAGCATGCGCACGGGACCGTCGTCGAGGAACCGTTCGCGGATGTAATGAAATCTAACCGGACCCGACACGGCTGGACCTTTCACATATTTAAACTGTTGTGATACTTTCCCAACCCCCCCCCAGCTATTCCATCCCATTTATTCCTTATTCCCCTCATCTCCCCTCTCTTTCAATTCCACACTGTCTCCTCACTGCTCATTGCTCCCACGAACACCTAAGCCTTATCATATCATCTATGTCGGTGTCTACCTGTGCCAGGATCATGACTCCATTGTTCTTCTATCCTTTCCAGGTATGTGTCTTCTAAATTTAACTGTATTTATCTTGCATTTTGGTTGGTAGTTAGTATTCGCTTAGTTTTTAAGTCGTTACTAGTTCCTTATCTGTTTATGTCCTAAAACTAGGTTCAAAAATGTTCATATGTGCCATGTGATAACAAGCCATAGGTGATTTTGCTTAGGAGTTTTCTTAGGTCGGGTGAAGTATGGACAACAGATAGGTCCCCATCCACTCACAATCATGTGGGCCATCGGGGAATGCGTGGGTACCCCCAGTTCTAACACTGCTATCAGGAAACGGACCCCCGATGACGGCCGCGACACACACGTCGGGACCGCATATGGGTCATATCGCACAAGCCCTAGCACCCCTGCGAAACGTCGCCTTGGACGAACCGTACACCCACGACGGCCATTCCTGCAACGACCGTCATGGTGTGTAAGGAGACGCCTGTTTCTAAGGGGCTCTTCAAAAATTTTCCAAAGGGTCTTAGACGGACCATCGTACCACGACGAGTCCGTCCATGCACGACAGTTCATGATGGTCAGAACCCCATGATCAGAGGGTTCTCTCAACATTTTCTAAGTGTCCTACGATGGACTCTTACAAACCAAACCCGTCGTGACTTAGACGGGTCGTTCCTGCTTGACCGTAATGATGGTCAAGAAGGACTCCACTAATAAGGGCTCTCAACATTTTCAGGTGTTCCTACGCGTAATCTTACAACTGACCTTCGTACTACAGAGTTCCGTCTGCTTGGACCAGTACCATGATGTGGCAGTAGAGCCCTCCTTCATGGGGTTGCTGGTTCCTATATATAAATGATACCAGTATAACACAACGGGACCTCTGGAGGTTCTTGTCCCGTCATAGTCACGACGAGCCGTCATCGGTCGTCGTAGTGTGATAAAAAGTCAATATTACTAACACACTATTTTCAAAATTTAAGGTCATCTGAGCCTGCATCTTGTTTGACCTTTACTCGTACTAATAGTGATCTGCAGGTATATCTACTATGGCACCCAAGCAAGACCGAGCTACGAACGTGGGCGATCCAAGTCTGTTGCCCCGTCTGCAACGATGTCATAGGGTTGATGATGAGTGGGACCCTGATATGTGCCTCCAGGCACCTCCGCCCTTCCCGTGCTTACACGGTTCCCCCAGAGCCAACCCAAAGGTGGCGTACGGCGAGTTCACTGCCTCCCAGTGTGATCGAGAGAGCACACTGACCGGCACACTCGGGCCAGCCAAAATCCGGAAGGCGCGTCTGGCTCATTAGGAGTATCTTGTCAGAGGAAGATTCAGGGATCTGCTGAGGTTCCCGCACCGCCAATGATGCAGGTCGGCATCGTCCTGATGCAGGTGACAGTCAGACTCCAAATCCGGCGCCAGTTGAGGTCCCCACCCCAGCCGCTGACCAGCCAAACCAGTGTGCGTCGACGGCAGTTTCAAGTTTACTCCGACCGCAAAGTTATGCCGATAAAGGAGTAAGGACTCGCAACACTACCATGGAGCGGCGGGTACTCACAGGGAGCCTTCCACGATGAGGAGATTCCCCTAACCTCGTCACCAGGCATCGCTGAGAGGGGCAGGGGGGGGCACGTACAGTTGGGACGATCGCGAGGAGGATGGTCGAGAGTTACGAGTCTATGGAGCGATCTCACGATCCAGATGGACAGGCCGGCTTCTCCCGCTAAAAGGGCCCCATTGGAGGCAGGTTCAGCCGGGGAGTGCAGGTTGACATTCCATCAAGACCATTCCCCGGTTCCTATAAGGCGACGAGTGCAGAGCTACTCGGACCCCCACAACCCCCCAAAGTGCGAGTTGGATATCGATGGCAATAGTGAAGGATGGAAGTTCCTGCGAGATTCACGCATGAGGGAGACCACCAGAGGTGGATGGCGATGCACGATCAGTTACGGGGCGTGGTGTCGATGGTCACCGAGCCGAAGGGGCCATCAAGAAGGCCCACCCTCCGGTTCCGTCGCCAAGTTCTTGTGGCTGCTCGTGGTCACTGCCTTTCCCCCACAGCTGCTGATAAACATAGTCACCTGGGATCGAGCAGTGTGTGGCGGCGATGATAGCCGGCTTCGAGGTGGACTATGCTGGCTTCTCGCGCAGTTGCCGAGAGGTCACTCAAGGTACTACCACTAACCTTACGTGACATGCTCTTTTGCCCTTTGCTGGTCTGCGGTGTGCCATATGGCACATAGATCATTAAGGACCCCGCCAGGTACCGTTGATGTCGGCCTCATCAGAGCCGACGGCCAATGAGTTGTCCCCACGTCGAGAGCCCTCCAGAGCGCCACACTAGCTGATGATCTTGCGGATACGGTGGCAAGGACAGCATCGCTACACAGGCATCCGGACATAACCCGGGTCGAGTCTATCCCGGGTAGTAGGCAAAGCCCCTTACCCGACACCGGCCCTGTTGCTCGAGTCAAAAACTGGAGGCACAAATGGCCACTCTTCTGCCATCATATCGCCGTGGCTGCAGAAGTCATGGGAGTCTGAAGCGAGCTATGGGACAGATGCCGTGGAAGATTGCTGGGTTAACCAGCGACCTAGATGCCTTTGAATGAGAGTATTAGCCGACCAGCCCCTCGGGTTAGATTGTGTCGACTCTTAAGCTGAGCGACAGTTTCGGTGCAGACAAGCGACCATCCTAGAGGAAAGAGTGACGGAGTCTGTCGAGCCTGCTGAGGATACTGTATGGCGGCCCTGTTTCCTATCCAGGACATTCCCCATCTTCCCGAGAGAGAGTGCCAAGAGGCGGAGGGGTCGATAGAGGATGAGCCGCCAGCAAGGAACGAAGGAGCGCAGAGAGATGGAGGACCGGAGGAGAGCCTCACTTGCTGAGGAGGCGGCACAAGATCAGAGCATCGCGATAGAGGTTGGGCGTCTAGATCCCGAACTCGTAGAGACAGAGGAGGCCTACTGCGGTGCGATTGTTGCTGAGGACACCACTGAGGGTGTCCAAATTGACGAGGATGTGGGTCTGGGAAACCGGGACCCACAGCTTGTTGATCGACGGAGCTATGCAGCCCACAGGTTTGCTTCACCTACCCTTCGAATCTTAGAATTTTTTATGCATGGGACAATTGCATGCTTTTTTGTTGGGGGGGGGGGGGAAATGGAAAGTGAGTGTTAGGTGACGCTGAGTGCGCCCACACTCACTATCCCGTGTGGGGTTTTTTGCCTGGTTCTTTTTCCCAAAAAGACTGATTAATTTTGTTGAACCGGCATGTTTAGACTTTTGTAAATGTTTAATTCTAGAGCTGATGGCTAAAATGATATCCTGATAAACTAAAAATAATGATGATAGGCCTAGTAATGACATTGTGTGGTCTAAGGTGAAATAGAGTTACA
The DNA here is from genome assembly GCA_027704765.1 of Solanum habrochaites. Taxonomy (NCBI): domain Eukaryota; kingdom Viridiplantae; phylum Streptophyta; class Magnoliopsida; order Solanales; family Solanaceae; genus Solanum; species Solanum habrochaites. The sequence continues at coordinate 17,267,678 of JAKWJA010002499.1, forward strand.
CCATTGCATACCAAGTCTTTAATTCAAAACTAGGTGTCTAATAATTGGTATGAGTGATGAACATGTTAAGTGAGAGTGAGGGAAATTTGGATAGTTTCCCACTATTGGGACTGACTAGGAACTTGCCTGGTTAGTTCCTGCTAAAAGTAAGGCTGTAAAACAAACAATTGGAAAGGACATAGGCCCTATTCAAGAACGCCATTCTAACCCAAATCAAAGAAAACCGAATGAAATTTTTCATTCTTTGATCCAAATAATCTGAGCTTAAATTAGACTTTCATTTTCACCATAACTTGATCTTTCGGGGAACATGTATTGGCCCTGGTCCCTCCTTGGACATGTTGTGCACCTCAGCTTATGCCAAAAGCATAAGTTGAGGGTGGCTAGTACAGTAAACAACCTTCGTTTGGCCTGACCCAAATTGGGGTATTGTGTACCTTGACTCATGGCAAAGCCATGAGTGAGGAGAGCTATTTGAGGAATGCTCTGGAACGTGGGGTCGAAAGAAAAAAAGAGAGAGAAAGAACAAAAGTAAAGTGATCAGAATTAGTTGAAAGAAAAGTAACGAAAAGAAAAAAATACGTAACAAATGAAGAAAAGAAGAGGAAAATTTTGAAAGGAAAGAGTATGAGAAACTGGGCGAGATAAGATGTAAAAAGGGAAGGTTTAGCGAATGTCAAGGGGCAAAAGTCACCTAACGTATACCTAAAAATGACCTACCTACCCGGAGCCTAGGTTACCAGCTAAAAAGTCCTATCGTGATCCTAAGGGTGTATAGCGAACTTAAGGCAGTGAAAATAAGGGCAAGCTTATGGCAATAGGTATGAATGAGTGTGACTTGTTCTGGAGAGCGAGTGTTGAAATGTAATCTTATAATCAAAATGAAAATCATTGTGTGAAAATGAGGATTTTTGTTTTCAAAGTCAGGACATTGTTGCAAATACCAGAATTGTTAGCACCTCGGTGAGACAATTGAAGAGGATAGGTGTAGTGCATGGTGCGTCTGTGTCATGTTCGACCCACAACAATTCAAGCCTATAGTGATAGCATGCATATGTGTTTGATGAGATAATCGGGATTGATAGCCAAATGCTTGCAAAGGATAAACATGAACATATTGTTAACAAAGATTTTGTAGGGAGTCATAGTGCAGTCGCGTGAGCGACAAACACGAATTTAAGTTGAGGTGTGATTACCGGGTTTCCCGTACTAATTATGCTCTTTCTTAATTAGTGCGTCCAAAAAGCCATTTTGTGCTAATTTTTATACAAGTTTCTCTTTATTTTCCAGGACTGTCCAAAACAAAGCGGGAGTTTGAGAGAGACGAAATGGCAGAAGGGACCACCTACGGAGTATGACGGGCCGTCAGCGTGACGGTCGGAGGTGGCGCGTAGAGAAGCTGCTGAAGGAAGATTGAGGAAAGTCTGGACAAGTGTGGGATTACGAACGCTTGTTGAAGGCTGTCGGGCATGACGTCACGCCTTGCAGGTCGTCTTGAAGATCAGAGAAGTGATCCCAGTACCCGAAATTCCAAGAGTTGAAGTCTTTTGAAAACCGAGAACCTCGAGGACCGTTAGCACTATGACGGTCCGTCACAATTGAGTTGAGGGGAAGAAGAAGGAAGCAGGAAGAAAAGCACAAAGTATGGGACGACGGAGTCCACGACGGTCCGTCATGACCACGACGGCAGTCGGGTCCGTGACCAGCCGGTTTTGGCAGTTTACGTAATTAGAATTCTGTTAATAGGCTTTTTGTATTTTTATAAATAGTTCGAAAAAACCCGTTGTTGAGGTTAGGACACCTATAGTAGACTCTGAGATTATGAAACTCCGTATTCGTACAACATTGTATTGTGGAGATTATCGATAATCATTAGACTTTTCGTGAAGATTATTGACTCCTTTGAGAATTCTTCCAAGTAATTTGTGGTGATTAATCAAGCAAACTTTGACTTATCTTTTCATGACTAAGTACAGAATTCTTATTTAATATATTGAAATTGTGTTTATGGCGATGAGACTAAACTACCATACTAGGGTTGTGGAAACACATAGGCAAATTAAGGAGGTAAAACCCTAGCCTAAAATAACAATTCTAGATGTGTCTTGACCGGTATTAATAATTCTTTCGCTAGAAGTCTTTTTAAGGTGATCAAACGTTAGAAACCGCCTTAATGATACTTGCCGGAACAGGAGGTAGATATAGAAAAAGAATTATTAATAGATTTCGTGTATACTATCGAATAGGCTAGTATTGATTGGTACAGGTAGTAACTTAGTCAAGTATCGAATACGATGCGTAATATGAGGTACGATAAGGGTTAGGGAAAGCAACACACGTAGCAGCGGGCGCGGGTGAGATTTCTAATGCCGGGCAAGGATTTAGAATACATAACTTACACTTTGCATGCAAGATACTAGGAAAGAATTGTTATAGTTAGATTATCAAGTTATGAACCTGTGGGGAACAGTAAAACCCTAGTGACTTTGATTAATTGATTAAAACCCATGACTTTCAAAAAATGTTAAGTGTTCTTGCAAGTTAGTTAGTGTCTTTTACTTATAGGAAATACAAACCCCCCTTTTTACATGTTTATGTTTTACTTTCTAAGGAAGTTATCAAACCGAAACAATAGGAATAACAAGTAAAAGTTAAGTTCAACTTTTTCTCGTGGGAACGATCCCAAAACAAACTCACTAGTGGGGTTATTACTTGACGCGACGACTTACTTCTCATTGAGAAGTACGTTTGAAGCGTATCAAATTTTGGAGCCGTTGCCGGGGAATTTAGTTTTAGAATTAATTTAATGATTTCAATCTCTTCAAATCTTATCAGATTTAATCAAATTAAAATTATATTTATTCTCCAATTCTCTTCCAAAATCTGTCGCCGTCAATCAAAATTTAAATTTTTTCTCTCAATTATTCCAAATAGTATGGTTTCAAAAAATTTAAATTAATCATTCAATTCTTTCCCCAATCAACAGATTTTAAAAGTTGGAAAACAATAGTCGATACATGATAATGAATAAGTTCAAGAATCTGAAAATCAAGGGAGTTATCTAATGATACATAAGTGGATTTTAAATTTTTTCTTCCAATTCGTCGAAGATCCTTTCAATTTTGCATTCCAAATCACAAAAACAATGAGAAGGTACATATGAATATTTGATTTTTTCTAAGACAATGAAGAATCTGGAAAAAATCTGATATTCGAAAATCTGGAAAACAAAATATGAGTCGCGATTTGCAATGTATAAAATAGATCATAGTTTTAATTGATCGTAAAAAAAGATTAAGAAAAATCAGAGGTATGAAACTACAGATATGGTGTTGTTAATTCGATTTACAATATATTTCTGAGAGACCTTACAATCGGATATATTAATATTTGTTGTTTCTTGTATTAGTGATACATACTATAATCTATAATTAGAACATTACAATAAGTAACCTTGGAATTAAAGATCAACAAGTTATGGTGAACATGTACTATTCAATTTAAATATGTTTCATTACCACATATACTAACATGATACTTACTATTTGTATTTCTTGTCGTTTGTAGACTACTATACTTATAGATGATATATTATGCATTATATTTTTGTTGTAAAAGCATCAAAATGGTTTTCAGAATGGGTATGTATCACAGTGTATAACATTAAAGTATATTTGGTATATATAGAAGTAGATAAGTTTAGTTGTTTGATGTTGGTGATGCTGCATAGAAATAATTTTTTTACGGACAGTATCACTAATTTCTTTAATGTAACAGAGTTTTTTAATCATAAGATATCTATTCAGTCTATGATTTATGAAAGAAAGATATATCGTTTGCCTTGAAAGATAAAATATGAATTGTGGAGATTAAAGTTACAGAGGCTTTGTTCATAATTATTTTTGTTGTTGATTAATAATGTATCTGATAATAGTGTGAAACGAATAGGTGTGTAAGCTGAATAAACGGTATTATAAAGGTATCATTTAGTAGTTGATTATTACTTTTACAATAAGCTATCATGTTAATGCAGTTATGTATCAAGATATTTGATTTGATACATAGTGTTTTTATCAAAATACACGGAGATGTATTGGAAAAATAAGTATCAGATGCGTGGAACAAACAACGATTGTAGCAGTGATGTTATCGAATCAATAATAACACAACAAGACTATTTAAGATCAAAATAAATGAGATACTTGTGTCTTTGGTAGGGATATCGTGTAATGCCTCGATCCAACTATTCTTTCTCTTTTTTGAACTTGCTATTTCATGTAGATTTAAAATTCGACCATGTATAAACATTGCAAATCAAATACGACTTTCTAGTTTTTTATTATAAAAAAAGATTTCTAACAATATGAATGAAATAAGAAAATATTAGTTACTAATAAAATAACAAATAGGAAAAGATATCCTAGTATAATAAACAAAGATATCTTTCATAATATAGTAATTTGTGATTGATAAGGTATATTTAATCATTGATTTTCTTTCTATTCGTTGATTTTTATTTTTGTTGGTATTCTTTTCCTATTTCTTTCTCACGTTATTCTGACATCTCAATCATTGTATTTTAAAAACAAAATTCATCACCAGACAAGTAAAAGAGTTTTTTATAATCTTGATTAACATATAATTTTTATTATTAAATCAAATTTGAATTTTTTTCTGCTTTTTTATATTTTTTGATTTATCCTTATTTTCATTTTCTTAAGTTGATTTTTGTTTAGGAAATAATGATTGATTTTTATCAACTTTGATGTTATTTTTACTTTTATTATTATAATCTGAAAATTCTATGTTGAGAACTAAAAATTATTTTTGAATTTTGATTCCATTTTGGTATGGTATAAGGAGTGATGTTGATGAAATAAGAAAGGAATAAATATTAATTTTTGGAGATAGGATTTATGTATCAAATGTTTGGAGTTTGGGAGTAAAATAAGGGATTTTGGAAAATTTTCAAACCAATAGGGAATAATGGAGATTGTGAAAAGAAAAGATGTGTATATAGCTAATTTATCCACACAAAAAAAAAAGGTTGGAGAAACCTCCAAAAAAGGGGGAAGAAAAGAGACATGTGTTGTTCCCCAACCCACACTTCCTAAGGTATATGTTTAAACAAACTTTTATATTTTTATGATTTTGTTATGTTGTTCGTTGTGTTTGCAGAAATAGTTTAAATACATTAATAGTGAACATACATTACTTATCAATTCAATATTTTCATAGTATGTTAGAACAATATCGACTTATGATGGTTAATTTTGTATTTTGCTGATACATTAAAATCCTAATTTCACATTGATGCATGTGTTTGTGAAATCAAATTAAGAATCACCTAATTCTGAAGACAGATTCACTTATTTTACCATTCATGTATCTTCAATCATGTTAATTTCAAATTTTGTGAAAGCATAATGTGTTGTACAGTTTTGAAGGTGTATCAGATGCATATATTGATGTATTAATGTATCTTTCATTGTTTTAATGTTTTAATGGTGTATCTAATCATGATATTTTTTATCGATGCATATGACGTATCATATACAAATAATGTATCTATCATATACATTCATATAATTCAAATGTCTTATACATATATGTAATTGGTATATCATATTGAAATTCATATACAATATATTGTTAGTGTCTTTATAGTTTTTTCCTCAAAATAATTTAAGTATTTGGTTGGTTGGACTGATGTTAATTACTCATGTACTGTATGCATTTAACGACGGTTTTGATATGATGTCATTATAAAACCATGATGTATCTACTGAATTATAAATTATCTTCAATATATCATTCACTTTCCATTAGATCATATGTTTTAGATTAGACAAGTACAATTTTATATTTTGTTTGATACGGTATATGTGTTTAAATAGGTCATGAATTATGTTATCAAAAAAAATATCAGAAAAATCCCATGAATTTGAGCAACGTTAATGTGATTTTGTGAATGAAATGAAAAAAGTTCAAAAGGATCAAGGCGTTGAAATGTTTCAAGAATACAATTTTTTGTCCATACTTGCACATTCCAAAAATGCATTTTCCAGGGTCAATACTAAGTGTGGTTATTGTTGGAGGTGCCAAAGGAGAAACAAACATATTGCCTGTTAGTATTCTAATGGGATTATTGCGTCCGTATAAAGGAATTCGCTATTGTAACTGCCTCAAATGCAAAGAAAATGTTAAGAATTTTTCATACCAGACATCAACTCCGAGCCAATTATTACAAAGATATAACCAAGAGTCGCTTGATGCAACATTTTGTATTGGGAAATTGGGAGACCACACAGGATGTTGTTCCGATGGAAATATTATACTTCATCAATACATTCCTGTTATGCCGTCTTGGTGAGACTTTCATATGGATTGAAGAATTTCTAATTGTCGAAGATGATAGGTACGAATTGTAACCTTGGGGTCAGATTGCATTCGATAAGTTAATTACATCACTCATACAAGACTTCAACCAAAGCAAACAAATGTATCGCTTATTTGGTGTGCCTTATGCACTCAACTATGGACTTATGAATGTGCTTCTAGTCTAAATCCAGAGTTTTCTATTAAAGTAGCGAATGGTATAAAGCCAAAATATGAAAGGTTTATGTCCAACATTTTTTTCGAGGTAACATTATTTTTAAATAATTGAACGGTCGTGGCTATAAAGCCAAAATATGAAAGGTTTATGACCAACATTTTTTCCGAGGTAACATTATTTTTAAATTTGCAAATAACACTTTTTCAATAAGCTTTCTAATTTTGTAAATAACAATTTACATATGATACATATTATTGTTATGTATCATATAACCATTTAAAATGCAGAATGCATGTTAACCTACACCAGAATAAGTGGAAGCCCTTGACTTACCTAATATTCAAGATGCTTATAGTCGTGAACCATCTACAACAACAGTTCATGCAAACAAAGTGCAAACAAAACATCAGTCGGGTTTTGAGAATTTCTCAACAAGCCCTCCTGATCATTTATTGATAAAATCATCACGTGTGTCTGGTACATCATCTTCACCACCATCTAAAAGGATAAAGAAAATTGATATACCTAAAACAAAAGTGTCGGAACCATAAATTGTTAGAGTAGTTAAGGCCGCCATTAAATCAATCATTTCAATGTCAGATGAAAAACATAAACCACCTGCTAATGTATATTCTGTCTATGTCTCTCCACAAGTTCAAAAACATAAATTTGTATATCCCGATATTGAGGAATTGAAACAATATATGATGAAATATGTAAGTAATTATATCAATTTTTTTGGGTGTTTATTCATAAATATAAATCTAAATGTTATTTTCTTTAATAGGTTGACAATGAATTTGAGTATCTTGTGAATTTGACAAAGGCAAATCACTCTGAGATGATGAATTCTAGGAATAGGGACGATGACCAACAACCAAAGATATTGTATTGTATATGTCTTTTATTTATGTGTTTTAACTTTCATAAGTCATTATAATACAAACTTAATTCATGAAAGAGATGGTCGTCTAGTCTACGTCGTACATGGTTGAAGTTTTCGATAAAAAAGGCAATGATGAACATCAAACAAGTACATTTAAGTTTGATCAACAATCAACCTCATCGATATAAATGGATTTTAACAATGATAATTAAACATTGGTGTTGTTGTTATTCAGGTTTATTTTACTTTATTCATTGTATATATCCAATTATATAATTTATTAGTAACATATTTTGTTTGAAAAAAAAATATGTCTAAAAAATACAGACTGAAGATACATTGAAGAATCATCAAGAAACGAAGGACGTTTCAAAACTTTAATCCTCATATGCAATTATTCATCATACTACAGAAACAACTGAGCATAAGAGGGTAATATTATCATCGTAAATTAACTATTAGTATACATCAAATTTGTAGTGATACATCAAACTGTGCCATTATGATACATTGTAGTCTACTTATATGATTATGATACATTGCAGTTTACTTGTATGATTCTGATGCATTACTAATATGATTCTGATACATATTTTAATGTTTACATCAGTAGTGTTTTCAATTTGGTGTGTGTCATACTTTACATTTTAATTATGTGTGTATGTGATACATTTTGTTACAAGATACATACCAGTGTGACTAATTAAATTGATTGTCTACTATATGCAATTCTTAGTTTGATGTAATATGTCCTTGCTACATTACAGTTTACTTGTATGCTTCTGATACATATTTTAATGTTTACATCAATAGTGTTTTTCAAATTAGTGTGTCTGATAACTTATATTTTAATTATATGTGTATATGATACATTCCGGTGCTAGATACATACCAGGGTGACTAATTAAAGTTGTTTGTATACTATATATAATTCTTAGTTTTATGTAATATTTCCATCATACATTACAATCCTTTGTATGCTATTCTTTGTTGTTTAATGTATCTTAAATTGTATAATATGTTGCTATTAAGGATGATCCATCAGCACAAATACTTCAATCCAACACCAATTAGTCTGTGTCAGATACTGTTATATCTGATACATCGATAATTTATATTTCATGTATCATTTAAATATTATATGGTTTATCAAATCTTATTTAATTATCAATATATATCATATAGGATTCTTCAACATATGGTACAATATCATCTGAAACTCGAGAAGTCATGAATACACTTATTGCTGATCTCGAAAGATTTTCTATTCCTGTTAAATCAAATAGTGTGACAAATTCAAGGAGTTAACCGACAATCAAAGTTTGCTTTTGGACAGTCAATTACCAATTGATATTTCAATCGCAGAGATTATTGTTCGAAGCGATATGAATATTGTTCATGCACGTATCAAGATGCCTTAAAAACTGCAAATCTCCTTAGTTAACTTCATTTGAGTCAAGTGAAAAAGAAAAAGACGTCATGGAGGATGTAATTCGTCCAAATTTTTCATTTGAAGGCTGTGAGACCACAAATCGATCCCCTTCATATCCGATTGATGAGTTTGTTGAGTGAGTTACTACAGATCTTCTCAGAACTCATGCTAAAAAGTAAGTTTTTTTATTTTTTAATGAATTTTTTAGATTTTAAAATTATAACTCTTGTTCCACTTTTAAATAACATCTTTCCTCTACACTTAATAATACATCAGAAGATAAGTACAGAGCAAGAACCTCTTCATTGAGTTTTGAAATGATGGATTATGTTGTTTCTATCCGTCCAGTAAAAATTAATTTTATGTCATGTCCCAGTCGAAAGACTGCTAGACTGATCAGGTGAACTTGACATGTATATGTGAATTTCATGTGTCTGGAAATGTATCATTTATAGTTATATTAATGTATATGATACAATCAACTATAAGGTACTGTATATATGTCAATGTCATATACCACTTTCAGTATCTAATATTTTATTTTAATTATTTTTCTTTTCAAATTTATAATTATATTTTAAATTTTTTTATGTAGCATATCGATGTGTTTTTTACTACCTTCGCAAAATATCAAAACTTTGAAGCATGAATCAATACAGATACATAACAATCAATTGTTTGTTCAACTCACATATCAACAGTACCCATGAAAGGTATAATAACAATGAGTCTGCTGATGATATTAGTACACAAGAGCACATTGATCATGCGGTAGCTGTATCAGTACATGAGAGGTCAATAATCAACGTCATGAAAGGATTTTCAATACCAGCTAGAATACCATGGCCTCTTGTGGACGATGTTTATATTACGATTAATTATGATCAAAATTTTCATTGGATGTTAGCTGTTGTTGAATTGAATCACAGGTTAATATGCGTGTATGACTCTTCTTTAGGCACAAGAAAATGAGTATATTCTAAGGAGATCAAAATTTATCAAGGATGTTACCTTCTTACCTCCTTGACTGTGATTTTTTTGAAAAAACATAGCGGACAAACCGGCCAAAACTTGATGCATATAAGGATAAATAAACTGGTACTTTTAGAGTCACGTAATCCTTTCAACATTGAATACGCTGAAGGCATCATGCAACACGAAGACGATAGCCTGTAAGTATTTAAATTCTGGACTACAATAAAATGTATAATTTTTTTTACAAATTTATATTCTGCATTTTGTTGTAAGGACTGCGGGTTATACATAGCTACACTTGCGGAGTTTTTGAGTCACCAACTTGTTATGCCACCTATCTATGCAATAGCTATGCAGCATTCTTGTGGAGATACGGCAGCGACAAAGTCAAGGGTGAATACATAAGTGAGAATGACGATACACCAAAGCCTAAGGGTCAATTCACAACAACAAGTGAACAATATTTCGTTAACATAGATTAGTACTTAGTATGGATAGCATGAACATTTTTCATGTTTTTGGTTTTGAAGATAATTTCATTTTTTTATGTGTTTCTCTAAAAACCTTAGTTGTGTTACAATATTTTGTTACTTATTAACATTCTGTGTTTTCAACATATTGCTTTAGATACATTTGTTGCTTTATAACGTTATGCTCCACAATCATCATTGTTTGAGAATATTTTGATAGCTTACTTACGAAGTTATGTATATGATACATAAGTTTTAAAGTATAGTGTACATGAATTTTATTCACATATATCAATTGCATTTATGTATAAGACACCTGAATTATATGTATGTATATGATACATCATATACATAAACAAACAAATCACATAAATGCTATTAATTGAAAGGCAACACTGCTAAGGAAAAGTATATCAAAATTATAATTGTATCTAATATAGTTTTAATGTGTGATTCATTACTAGTCTATATTGTAAATAATACAACATAATGCAGTGTATATGATAAATATAGTACAAACTTGAAAAATTCAAGTTTGGACACTTAAATTTGTTTAAATCATGACTATGTTATTGGATCAATATTTCATTCAATTACACAATAATTATTTTTCACAGTTTATACATTTAGATTTATTTGTATATGTAACAGTATAAGAGTAATTTTATATTTATTATAAACTTCGCAAACAATTCTCAACAAATGCATTTAATTGAACAAAAAAACAAATTGTGTAACAAATACACTTTATTTAATTCAAGTACTAAAGTGAAAAATACATATATGTGGAAATTTATCAACCATGAACACCAATGTCCTATTTTAAAACATTATTTTGATTCTCTTTCGGGAAGAAAGTAAAAGTTCTCATGTTGTGTCTATATTGCCCACAAGAACTTTTTTCACTGTTATCTTCTCATCCGCATTATTCGTTCTATCGATTCTGGGGCCGCGGTCTAAGCCAGCCCCGTCTATACTAGGTAACAGGACAATTTCCTTGTAAAACATCGTTATAACATTTGTGCTCAAAAACTCATGAGTTTGTATGGCAAGGTATCTCAGTTAGAGGGAAATCTTTCCCACGTTACAGGTTTTCCACTCAAGACATACAATGTATCTTCTTCCAGCTTCATAAACTGAGAAATTATATTCAGATGAGGGAACAACCTGAAAATAATAAGAAGTTAGTCATACATTATTTAATATACAACTTATATATCATATCCCAAGAAATGATTATCAGTGAAAATCATCCGAGTTTCTGGTACATAAAATAGAAAGTAGGATAAATACCTTCATTTTTGAACATTTAGATGCATTTACAATCAATATCTCCTAACTCTTCGTTCCCAAATTCCCATGTGTTCTTTGTATGGCGGTATTTTTATTTTTACGTTCCAACTACCAAATAGCAAGTACTAGTTCCTCCAAGACGTCTATTATAGTCCATCACGGAATCACCGTTCAGTGCTACACTCTGCGTGTTGAAAGGTCATCATTTATTTCTGTTTACGGTGAAGAACTCTTGACCACTTCTCCTACCCAGCATCCTCAAGGTAATCCTCCCCTATGATAACCGTTCACCATTCGTAACCATGAATGTTATGAAAACATCCAGTTTCTGTAGGTCTTTGCCATTGAGCAAAAAAGATCTCACTTAGTGGTTTTTACTCCTTTGAATCTTGGAATATACACTCTCCAAAGAGGCCATACGCATTGCACAATGAGACACATTTGGGAACACACTGCTTACACTTTCATGAAATTCATTTGTATATGATACAATACACAGGGTTCACGCTCGCCAAATGTATTTTTGAAGTTCAAAGAACCATGTCCACGAACATAATTTTCAGTGTCTAACAACACCATATGTCAATGGCAAATATGCAACCTAATAAAAAAAGCAACACACATTTAACATCATGAAATAAGTTTACAAGAAGGATACATTAAGTATTACATATAAAACAAGTTACATTATTCAGTATTACAACAGGCACACCTGCATCATCGAGTGTGACTCGCTGTATACAAAAGTTACCTTTGTAAGCCCCGCAAGATGTGCAAAGTCCACTACAACTAAGGTCTGCAACATGGGCTGCGACTTAAAAAGGATACATGAATGATATTTTTCGTTCTCTTTTGCCTTCCTTATTGAATTTTGGATACACTTATTTAAATCCATAGGGATTTCGACAGTTGCTTTATATCCTCTGATGACGTACCCTGAGCATTCTAGTGCAGTTCCTTGACACGCATGCTTTATGGTATGATATCTAAACCATATAATGCTCGATCGAATATCTTACATTACCATCTTGAGGGCGTATGATTCGTTTATGATTTACCTATTCAGGGGCAGTCATACCACTAATAAAAATAATTGTTGCTTATACTTTGTTAGGATCCTATCTCGGCATCGACAGGATGTTCCTATTAAAGATCTCATTTTGAATAAATCACATTTCTTTCTACGAGAAGAGTTTAAGGTCATTCACATTGATTCACGAACAAACTAAACCATAGTTGTCCAAATTGTTCATGAAGTAATTCATATAACAAAGCAATGTTACAGTTTACAAAACTAAGTATCTTCATAATAAAGAACACAACCATTTTTTCAAAATATTTATGTATCAAATAATAAATTTATCATACAGACCTATAACTCTATTGTACTATGAATTAATCATTAATATACCAAGTTGTTTATGTATCATCAAACACTGACAAAATGTATCGTAACGAACAGGATACTACTTACACTTATGTATCAAACACACAGCATCTATAAAATGTATTAATTAAATGCAAAAAATCTGAGGACAATAAAATTCAAATAGGAGGAAAAACCATTCCTACTTTTTTTGTCCGATCTTTTCACTCCAAAAATAAGTGTTCTATTTGTATTTGGTTAATTACCGTTTGAGAGTGTTCTTTAAACATTATCACAAATGCCCGTCTTCACATAGTATTGTTGGAATTGTATGTAATTGGGAGCATTCATTCTGGAATATGATTCAAAGTCACAATTCTCGTACGAATAGCGCAAAGAGCTTTCGTATCTCTGGCGGTTACCTTCACGATACATTTTCATCAAAAATTATGCATATCCCTTGTTTTTAACTTTTTTTTTTTTTGTTTGTGCGTTTTTTCTTTTTTTTTATTGTATAATACCATAGAGGATACATCCCGATATTTTGGCTCATTCTTTTTACTTTAAGATTTAAAGTTCACACCCATGTTTTTGATTTTCAATGACAGAGTTTCCCTTATGAATATCGAATTCTATCTTTTCTGAAAACCGTTTAATCTCCAACTCTGTAAACTTCACGCTTTCAGATTCATAAATGTAATTAATTATGCAACGACAATTCCATCAACCTTGTAACCTTTGTAATTAAAATCGCTTATCCAAATTTCAGAATGTCGTAACAAAATTGAGATATTTATCTTCAAAAGCTGTTTTTTTTGAATTCTTAGAATGTAGATCAATATTATCAGGAAAATTTTTGTTTGATGAAGGAGTTCTACTTTGAAATGTGAATTAATCAATCAGTTACACAATGGAATTGAAAGTTTACAAGATGGACGAGCATGAATTGTGGAATTTATAATTATTAAAAGCTAATTTACGTTTTTATTTCCTTATTAGATGCAACAGCTATCAACTGGAATGTATCAAAACTTATGTATCCCGTGAAACACAACATGTATCCCGCAAACAACATTTTTAAGGGATTTTTGGTAAATAGAAAACTAGAAGGGATAGGATGTTAGTTAGTATATACAATATGTGGTTCCTATAATTTATACAAAAAAAATTGATATGTTGGAATTTAAATTTATCCAATAAAAAGATGTCACATATAATTAATAAAAAAACTAAAATAAAAAATTGTTAGATTTAAGCGTAATAGTTGACCAAAAAGGTGAACTGAGTTGTATTTTTATTCCAATAAATGGACAAGGGATATTTTTATACCTTTTCAAATAGTTCAATAGTATTTTTAATCTTTTTCCATCTTTTAATTTAATTGGGGATAGAATAGAAAAGGAGGAAAAGTGAGGTGGGTGATTTGCAACCTGCTATGCCAAACAAAATAAAATGGTAATACATACTTATTCTTAACAATACGCTAAACGAATTTGGTGCGAGGAGTGGACTCAAAACTTCAAAATAGAAACTACAGAGTCAACAAAACTTTTATGAAGTTGTCCCATATATAGTATAGGTTAGACAGAAGAATTTTGCCTTGTATTTATTTGAGTATATTTTACATACCCAAATTCAATATTGAGTTACAATACTAAAGTTGAAAAAAAGATTAGATTATGAGGTGCAATGACATAAGCCGTCCCATTCCATAATAGTTGAGCAAATTGTTGGTTGGCTGCTTCTGTTGGATGACTAGTATCAAAGAACACATAATCTGTCACATTTTTTACATAACTCATACTCTTTGACTTGCCTCTTTCCTCCACAACTATTAATTCCTTTAAATGCACCTGTCCCACAACATGCTTCTATTGATACATTAAAACCTACACCAAATTACCCTTATGATTGATTATGTAAAACATAAATATTCATTCGCAAAATACATAAATGTGTCATTCAATCTGACTATAACTTGCATTTATGCCTTTCAACTTTCAATAGTATACAAACAGACACCTAAACATTCACAAAATTAAACAAGTGGACATATGTGTAGTATCCTACGTGGTATCCTATGTGTATAATATGTCACGTAGGATGTGAATATTTAGTTGTTCAATTTCATAGAAGTTAAAGTGTCTATTTATGTACATCCAAAATTGAAAAGTATAAATATCAGTTAAGAATAAGTTAAAAGACATAATTATTATTATGCTAGTATTCGATGTCGTGAATATAATTAAATAAAACTTACCATATTTTGAAGGGTTATCAATTCTTTGAGTAAAGATTTTGTAAAAATCAAATAATGTAAAATTAAATCCTTTCAAATTTTGTTGTAATTATTGTTATTCAACCTATATTTAAAGGTAGCTTAAAAAAGACAGGAAATATAATAAGATTGAACAGGAAAGTAAATAGAATACAAGAAAGTAAATTCGGTCCATAGAATTATGTGTGTCCTTAAGAAATTTAATCCTCTCACTGTATCCGAGGTTATGCGATATTATTCCAAGATAAAACGGATTTACTCCTGTAAAGAAAATAGCGGTGGTACTCAAATTGCTTTAACTTCAGGCAAATTAGAACAACCACAAGTCACACAGACTCAGACGATCAACACTTGATTTGTTGAGGAGAGAAAAAAATTAGGCCAGAGACAGAAAAAAAATCAGTGTTTGAAAAAAAATGAAATGACTTCTTTTATAGGAAAAACATTTTCAGCAAGAAACGTAACGTGTCTGTTCAGAGACTCTGTTCAGACCAGTTTTATCCAGACAGTTGTGTCTTTTGGAAAAAATAACAATTTTCGGACAAAAATGTGTCGGGTTAGGAAATTACCGACTTTTCAAAAGATTAACAACTTTTTGAAAAGAGTAACACTTTTCGAAATGTTATCGTTACCCGCTAAATTTATATAAGTGGGTAATATTAATCGAAGTCGAAGCCAAGACGACGACGCGAAGGCGCGAGGGGGCATCTTCTTCTTAGCTCTTTAGATAGGAATGGAACGTGTTTCATTAGATAAGACAACAATTTCCCTTTCTTTGTCGATATGGGAGAAATGACTTTTCATTTGTACTTTTTGCAAATGACTTTTCATTTTCCCTTTAAAATAGTTCCCTCACTTTTCATATTCTCTCTTTTCTTTTTCCATTCAACTTGCCAAACCCAACAATTATGTGAGCCTTTTAGGAAGAGCGTTGTTGTGCATCTCTAGTAGTCCACTCAATTCTTGCATGCACTCACCACTTTTACCTCCTATTTGAGCATTAAATGCCCTTCCACCTGGGGAACAACCTTCAGGGGGCAATGTAAATATGGTAAATTTTCTTCCTCCTTTATTGTACTTTGTAAATTGCCTGTTACAGTATTAATTCATTTACACAATGTTAGTCAAATTTATTTAATTAATGTTGCTAATACTAGTTAACAAATTAATAATTACCTGTAAAATAGTAGTACAATTACCCAATACCATCTATGAAAATTGTTCTTTAGGAAAGGAAACTTTTTAGGATTGGTAAGATAAGGAAAAGCGTAATCATTACTTCCCGTGCTAAACATGTATACAAAATCAGTCTGGTGTTGTTGAGACTGTTGTTACCCCAACTTATTCACCAACCAATTCAACTACTTCACTGAAATGTGTTAATTGCGTTTGGAGATCTATAACCTACAAATTAATTTTATGACATTCATCGAAAAAAATGAACATTTTTATAGATAAAATAGTTATACGTATTAATTTTATTACATCTAATATTCAAAAGAATGACTTTTGAAAGATGGAGAAAAAATTTACTTACAATACCGCAATTGGTTTTTACTAAACAACCTGAGCCAGTACTAGAAGCAAAGTTGACCCATGAAGAAATTTATCGGTTCCAATTTCAAAAAATGACGGAATTAATGACAAGTTAGCAAATTCCGCTTCAAAAAATAAAATAAATTAGTTATAAATACAATAGAGGAATAAAAATGTCAATTTTTTTAGTATCATTACCAGTAAAATCGGATATGAGGCGACCATCACTAGGTCTACCAGTAGGAGAGTTGAAGAAGTTTCACCGTAAGGCGATCAATTAGCTTGAAATTGAGTAGTAGTGTTGATATAATTATTATTTTCTGAATCTAAAGTTTTGATATAATTATTATTTCCTGAATCTAAAATCGAATGACCAAACAGAAATAGGGCACGTAAAGCTCCGTCACCATCAACACATTTAATTGGATTGGTAAAGAAAAATGCAAAGAAAATCAAACAGAATACATGAAACATTTAATTGGATTGGTAAAGAAAAATGCAAAGAAAATCAAACAGCATACATGAAACAAGTTTGTACTGAAAGCCATTATAATTGTTTGTGAAGTGGGGATAGATCGATAGTTTGTCCTACTTTAAAAAAAAAAAGTTATTGGTTTCTTTTATGATTAAAATTTTATTATGGACATTTACGGATATCTTAACCTGATCCTATATTAAATGTTAGGTTAAAAATAGCAAGATTTTTTTTAAAATATTATTTTATATGTAGTTTTCCCTAGGTTAATGGTAGTTAATTATTTACTTAATTTATGTTTATTTTATTATATTATAAAAATAGGAATAACACTATTGAGTGACCAAAAAAAGTTTTTGAAATATGAATAGACTTATATACCTTTTTAATCTATTTTATACTATACTTTTATCGGTTACTTTGGTAGATAAAGAAAACATCACAATTGATGATAATATAGTTTAAAACAAATACTATTTCTAATTTTCGATTTGAATCCGATATATTAAGAGTTGCTATCACATTCAGATTAGAAATATCAAATGGAAAGGTACTTTTGTAATTGAAAATTGTTTGTGGGTGTAAAATGTTTTATGTCTAATTTAGAAAAAGATTAGATAATTATACCAAATTTTATAAGCTTAGATATATTTAGAATTATCTTATATGTTTGATCTTAAAAGATAGAACAAGTCATTACACTAAAGTAACATATTAATTTTATGACAATGAATAAAGTAAACATCAAATAAAATTATAATCTTAAAATTTTATCCAATATCTAGAATTTTGAATTCCTTATTAATCAATAAATAAAATACTGCTAAATTAGGCTAATTCACAACGAAATTTCACTTAAGGTTACTCAATTTTGAGTTAGTCAAAGCCACATTTTAAATTTTGTTACGTACGACTATACGAGTCATCCAACTAAAAGTTTATCGAACGAAAGTCATTTTTTAATTTTATTTTTTTATCATATAAAATTCATCAATTTTGGATTATGTTTACTAAAATAAATAGTGTCACTTGAATT
This sequence comes from Solanum habrochaites, assembly GCA_027704765.1. NCBI lineage: Eukaryota > Viridiplantae > Streptophyta > Magnoliopsida > Solanales > Solanaceae > Solanum > Solanum habrochaites. Next base: position 17,285,981 of record JAKWJA010002499.1, read on the forward strand.
TTCTATATTTGGTATTTAAGTTAATTATATTTGTTAATTTACCCCGCTCCTATTAATTTGTTTGTTTTATTTGACTTGTCACACATTTTTAAAAAATAAAACTTTTGAATTTTATGAGCTTAAATTATAAATATGTCAAATTACTAAAATGCTCTTTATATTGTGGTATTGAATAAAGGGAAACTTTCATATATACCAACTTAAAAATAATTACTTACTCACCATAGTTATAGTTTGATAATTACCATTTGTAGCTACATGTTATATTGAGGAGAGAGGTGGTGAGACTGGGAGAGAGAGAGAGAGAGAGAGAGGGAGAGAGAGGGAAAAGAGTGGGAGAGAGGTGAATTGTATATGTATATTTGTTAGATAATTAATTGTATATCATACATATGTATTTGTATAGATGGCAAGAGAGATTGGGAGAGGGAGGAGAGAGGCGAGCGAGAGAGGGAGGAGAGACGCGAGCAAGGTGAATTGTATATGTATATGCATATGCATTTGTATATATGACAATCTAGATTGGAAAAGAAAGAAGAGAGGCGAGTGAGATTGAGAAGGAGAGGAGAGAGGCGAGAAAGAGAGAGGGTATTCATTGAGAGGGTATCAAGATAAATGACTACATAAAAGTTTCTCCTACACAGATAGTTATAAAATTGCTACCACTGCATAAATGACTACAAAAAAATTAGCATCATAATTAAAAAAAGTTAAAGCTGATTTGGCCAAGTTTAATTGATTCCAGATGGATTCCATCTTGGAGAGATATTCATAGAGAGATTCCTCTTTTCCTTATTTCAAAATCGCCATATCTCTTATCCGTTGAAAATCGATAAAAAGATGAGAAATAGCGTACATAAAAGATATGATCTCAATTTATTGGGTCTCCTCCTTTGTCGTTCACTTCTTTTTTGTTTGATATTAATTTACTGAATGAATATCATGGAGAAGAATAATATTTCTCAATCCATTTTTGTTATTTTCACTGGATTTCAATATTGTCTTTGGTGTTAGATAATGCATAGTTTTTTTCAAAATGGAGAAAGTCGTGATGATATGTCACTGGTCATATAATTTGTCCGAAGCAAACTGAGACGAAAATGAACAAAATGGAAGTCAAGAAGGGGTCGGGGTGAATAAAAAGTTCCTTAGTTGACTTCCTGTTATGACCAGTCGACTCACTTGCACGTTAGTAGTATAACGAAACAGTAATAATAACTTGAAATAAGTAAATAACACAAAGTTTTTTATACTAGTTCGGATCACCGATGTGGTGTCTAGTCCAGTCTCCTTGGGTTACAAGGGCTTCCCTTAAGAGTTTATTCAGAATTCGGGTGTTACAGAATGTTACAATTAAGAGCCTCGTCTGATATTCAAATCAGATCAACAATGTTACAATTAAGAGCCCCGTCATACATTCGATTCAGATCTTCTTCTTCATCACAACCTCTACATGTATAACCTACACTCATATCTTTGTTTCTCTTTTCTTTTCAATTCTTCGCCCAAGTGTTTATGAAGTTTTATGAAAGATAAAAGAAGAAGACAATATAAGTTCAAGCAAAGTGCGTGATTTCAATTGATGGTATGAGTCTTCTTTTATATATGAGTATAGTGTGATGTTTTTTTAGCTATAACAAGAAAACCTAAGGGAGATTCCTTCAATCAAAGATTCGTAATGTTTCCTTGTTTGAGAATCTTGGTTCCTTAATTTAATCTGTCTTGAAAATATGTTGATGTAGAATCTTTTGTTGATCTTCTTCTGATCCTGCCTGCTGTCTTGAGCCTTCTGTTTTGCAGTTGTCATCTTTCCTGATCATCATAATCAGTGTGAATTATTTGTTGTCTTGATTGATTATCTGATGTTGTTTTCCTTTTGGTATGATGGTTGATTGAATCAATCTTTTAGATTGATTGTGTGTTGATCCATTTCCATGGTAGCAGATTACTTGTGTCACTCAGTCTTCTTGGTGAAACTGGTGATCTTCTTGTTTCTTCTTTTCATTTCTTAATTTCATCATATCAATCAAGATATGCTTGATTGATTTTGGAAGCAATTATTATTTCTTTTTTTTCTTTGGTTGCTTTTGGGATCAAGACATATCTCTTTTTGATGTATTTTCTTGCGAAGAGTATGAATAACCGTTTAAGTGTCATTTATCAAAACCAACTGCATCTATGGAGTTAATAATCTCCGCCTTTTTTTTACTGATAATTAATTCACAATTTAATAAAATACTTGGAAGACAATGAAACTTCCCTGATGTTTATATGTGTAGATCCTGTTGGGAACTGTAGCTCCCCCTGTCTTCGTAACTTCCTTTTTTTGTGGAGAGATTGTGGGAGCAAAATTCTCTCCTTTTAGCATAATCAAAAAGAAAAAAAGTACATACTAGATAATGATAGAACAGGAAAAATAGATAAAAATACAGTAGCACTTGTGAGGAAAGTTGTCAATGCACAGTCCAACAAACAAATAGTGAAAGATAAGAGGGGGGTGAATTTAAAATACTTGACCAATCGATTGTCTATGAGTATTAGTTGACTTCCCTACAGGTTAGTTGAATAGATAATGAAGAAGTAATTACTGAAAGTAAATGAACACAAAAAAGTTTTATATTGGTTCGGATCACCAATGTGGTGCCTAGTCAAGTCCCCTTGGGTTTCAAGGGTTTCCTTAAGAGCCTGATTAACTTGGTTGTACAGACTGAGTAGTATTCTGATCCTACCTGATGTGCAAATCAAATCCTCTAGATATGTGCATGATAGATCAATTTTTATCCTTGATTCATTTGTAATTGATCTGTTGAATCATGTCCATATTAAATATGTGCATGATAGATCAATTTTTTCCTTGCATGAGGATGTTAAGTTTTGGCTTGACAGTCATGTGTGAATTGATCCTTTCCTTAAGTTGACTTTTCTTGTGCTCCTTTGTAAATACTGGTCTGATGATGTTTCCTTCAATTTTTCCCTTGATTTTATCTTTGATTAATTTTATTGATTTTTCTTGTATGCAACTTTGATTTCACAGTCTGTGAGATTTGATTCGATTGATAAAATATGTCTTCCAATTATTAACGGGTGGCACGATCATTAGGGTCCCTACGAGAATTCACACTTTAGCCTTGTACTTGTGTTGCATTTTGTTTGCTTCCTACATCAAAAACCTGGTCAGTATTGTCATTATTTAAATGTTTGAATCTGAGGTTAACAATATCCCCCTTTTTGATAATGAAAGTTTTAATAAAATATTGAGGAATTTCGAGAGAAGTGAAAATAAAACTTCCCTGAGACAGTGAAGTCCATGTGAAGGCTCCCCCTAAGTTGAGTGCCTCATGTCTGAGTGTACCTGAACATGGAATGGAAAACTTAAACTAAACCATTCTCCCCCTTTGGCACAAGAAAAAAGAAAATATAATAAACTAGGTAATAATAAATAATGAGAAAAGCAGTAGGAAGGCTACACATCCTTCAATATACAACCCAAAAAGCGTAGGGACATATCCTTGTCCAAATTGTTCAAAAGTTAGAGCAAATGAGATGGACACCAAGAGTCTAGCGCTTAGAACCCCAAAATTATTTCAAGGAGTTGATAATCCTTTCAGTGAAGAAGTTGTATAAACGTTTAACATTCTTGGAGAGACTTGAGTTATAAATATGAACTGAGACTGCAAGATCATTTTTGGAGGATTCGACTCCTCTCTTGAGAAATTCGAATTGTTTGATAAGCTGGTTGATTGTGGCAATGCCTTCATGCTTAAATTCTGTCACAAAAATTCAAAGTTTACCAATATCAGTGCTACTATCCTTTTGAAGGAGAAACACCTTTTCAACAGCAACCTGAAGAGTGAAGCCCACGCTCCACAACCACAATACGAGTTTAAAGATCCTCTAAATCCTTAAGCAAAAGGGTTGCCGAATCGGTAGAAAATTTTGACGATTTTGTTGCCTCGGCCCGTTCTTGGACGAAATCTTTCTTTATCCACTTGTTACCTTTTTACAAATATCCCATACTGGAGAATGTGCGAGATTCATAAGTGGCATTTATTACAGTAGGTCTGTATTTAGAGAAATCAATGAGACGGTCCACCAGAATTTGAGATAGAAGCAACCCATATGGTAAACTTGATGTAGGGTTTGATTCCTCAACACTTTCCCAGATATATGACTTGAACCAATTTGCCCAATTGATTCGGTACCTCTTAAGCAAACAGTAGAGAATAAATACATTCCTATTTGAGATGTTGCTGAGAGATGCTTTTCTGGATAATAGAGTAGTTATAACAGTGTGATCCAAAATATGGTTTTGAAAACTCAAAGACAGGGGTCTAAAGTGAATCAACTTTGCACCGAATTCAGCAAGGATGACTTTAACCTCATCTAGTGTAACTTCGAAGTCATCAGGCAAAGTACCATTCAAATAAGAAATAACACCAAAAGATTTCGTGCCAAACACATCCTCAAACAAAGGTTCACAAATAATAAAGTGATATCCCAATAAAGAGTTTCTAATTCACCATTGTCGCTAGACACACTGAGATTAGCATGAAATAGACGAATAACAACTTCAAAAAACTTCAAGTCCACATAAAGTAAACAGTAACAATAATTTCTGAGCCTTAAGAAAGGGTCTTACCGGACAGTTGAAGTCATCAACTGATTGAGATTCACCAGTCTGTCAGGCACAATGGAATAAGAGAGAAATCTCTCATATATCTTGTGGTCGACTCCCCAGAACAGGTGCATGTCTTTAGGGGACAATGCACCAGAGGGACTGGGCTTCATCTTCTTCGCACTCTCAGACAGTGGTGCGGTGATCTTTCGTTTTGATGAAACGAGAGGAGATACTCGTGATTCATCAGATGAATCATAAGAGAGGGAGAGAATATCAGAAGAAAGGGGGGCAAGGTTTCAGAGACACAACATGGATCGAGTCTTAGTCATGAAGAATAGAGAAGATAGAAAAGGGAAAAGAGAGAGAAAGAGAGAACAAAGAGAAAAAAGAGGGTTTTATGGAGAATAAGGAAGTAAAAGGGGGCAGAAGAAGAAAAGGCAACAGTTCTCCTCGGGAAACGGAACCGACTAAGTGTTATAAACAAGGAAACACACATAATAGTAAGCATTTATTAAGTAAATTAAATCAGTTTAAGAAGAAAAATCACTGATACCCAACCTTTTCCAAAGAAAGCAGAATCTTTCTTCAAGTAGTGGTTTGGTAAAAATATTTGCCAATTGATTCTCTGAATCAACGAATTTTAACAAAAAATCACAATTTTCAACATGATCACAAATAAAATGGTGTTTAATGTCAATGTGTTTAGCCCGGGAGTGATGCACAATATATTTAGATAAGCTGATAGCACTGGTATTATCGCAGTAAATAGGAATGCCTTCAAACGATAACTTATAGTCAAATAATTGATGCATCATCCATAGTAATTAAGTACCACAACTTCCCTCCGCAAGATATTCTGATTCAGTCGTGGATAGGGCTACAGACGTTTGCTTTTTGTTGTGCCAGGAGATAAGAGATTGTCCTAAGATTCGGCAAGTACCACTGGTGCTTTTTTGATCATTCTTGTCACCTGCGAGATCAGCATCTAAGTAGCCAATAAGTTCAAAGTGAGAAGAGTGAGGATACCATATGCCCATTTTGGTGGTTCTGATTAGATAACAGATGATTCATTTACTGCAATGAGATGAGATTCTTTGTAGCGACTTAAAATCATGCGCATTTTAGTACGTTAAACATAATGTCAGGTCGATTTGCAGTAAGCTATATTAATGAGTCGATAATTCCTTGGTATATTTTTTTCATCGACATCATTTCCTGATGCGCCTGTTTCAAGACACGTGGAGGGACTCATGGGAGTCCCATAAGCTTTTCCTTTCTCAAGTACAAATTTTTTAATAAGTTCTCTAGTTTATTTGGATTGACTGATAAAAGTCTCATTAGTTGACTGCTTGATTTGTAGTCTAAGGAAGAAAGGGAGTTCTCCCATTAAACTCATTTCAGATTCACCATTTATAAGATTTGCAAAATTCTAACAAAAAGAAGATTTAGAGCTTCCAAAAATGATATCATCAACATATATTTGAACGATAACAATATATAAACCAGATACTTGAATGAAAAGAGTTGTATCAACGTTTACTCTTCGAAAATTATTTTGAAGCAAGAAAGTGCTAAGTCTCTCATACCATGCTTTTGGAGCTTGCTTTTGAGGCCATAAAGCTCTTTTGAAAGCTTATACACAGAATTAGGACTAGAGGACTTTTCAAAACCAGGGTTATTTTTAACAAAAACTTCTTATATAAATCCATTTAAAAATCACTTTTCACATCCATTTGAAAAATCTTAACCGTTTAAATAAACATAAGCAAGTAAGATATAAATGGATTCTAACCTTGCTACGGGAGAAAAGATTTCATCGTAGTCAATACCTTCTAGTTGAGAATAGCCTAGAGCGACTAGTCGAGTTTTGTTTCTAATAACCTTACCATTTTCATCTAGCTTGTTATGAAAAACCCATTTTGTTCCTATTACAGAATAGTTCTTTGGTCTTTCCACGAGATTCCAAACTTGATTTCTTTCGAATTGATCAAGTTCTTCTTACATTGGCTGAATTCATGATTCATCTTCCATAACTTCATTTATTCTTTTTGGATCCATTTGAGATATAAGAGCAATTGATGCTTGTTTTATGATAGATGATCTTGTTTGTCATCAGGCTGCCCAAGAATATAGTTTTCAGTATAGTTTACATTATGTCTCCATTATCTAGGAATATTTTTTTTAGCAACTGGTGTAGTCGACTCCTCTTCCACAATAGGTGACTTGCCAGTATTTAGTTCCATTAGAGTCACTATAGGGTGGTATCTTCTGGAGGGCTGCGCACCTTTGAAGTGACTGCCTTTGTGATAGTCAAGGAACTAAGGTCATCACCAATACCTTCATTTTCCTGAATTATAAGGTTAGTATCATCAAACACAACATGAACAGATTTTCAACGCTTAAAATTCTTTTATTTAATACTCGAAAAGCTCTGCTAAGAGATGCATATCCTAAGAAAATAGCTTAATCACTTCTCGGATCAAATTTTTCGAGATTATTCTTACCGTTATTGTGAATGAAACACTTATAGCCGAAGGGACGACAATACCTTCTTGGTATTTTTTTCCTCTACATAGTTCATATAGAGTTTTATTTAGGATCGGTCTGATTAAACATCTATTAAGAATGTGACAAGCAGTGGTAACTGCTTCTGCCAAAAAATGATCAAGTAAACTTCTATCGAGAAGCAAAGTTGTTGTTGTGTCTTGTTGTGATCTATTATTTCTTTCGACTACTCCATTTTGTTGATGGGATATGGGTGTAGAGAAGTTCTGAGTGAAACCATTTTGAGTGCAGAAATCTTCAAAAGCTTTATTCTCGAACTCGCCACTATGATCGCTATGTATAGTAGTAATAAAATAACTTGTTTCTCTTTGAAATCTTTTACAGAAAGCTTCAAAGTTAGTAAAAGCTTCACTTTTATGAGTTAGGAATAATTACTCATATGAACCTTGAAAAATCGTCTACAATTACAAAAGCATATCTTTTACCTCCAATGTTGGTAGTACGAGTGGGACCAAATAAGTCCATATGAAGAAGATGTAGAGGTTTAAAAGTACTTACAATATCCTTTCCTTTGAAGGAAGATTGAGTTTGCTTACCCATTTGACATGCGTCACATTAAAGAGCGTGCATATTTGTGTTTAAGTTTTCGATACCATAGCCATGGGTCACTTGTAGCTACAGTAAGACATGGCAGAGATTGAAAATCAATATTATCTAGAATGTATATATTGTTTACATGGTCTCCAATCAGAGTCAGCTTTTCCTCGGAATGTTTAATGATACAGCTAGTTGTGTTGAAGGTGACTTGAAATTCAGCATCACATAGTTGACTAATGCAGAGAAGATTATGTTTGAGTCCTTTAACTAAGTATACTTTGACTAGATCACACGATGAATTTAGTTTAATAATTCCGACGCCAGTGACTTCTCATTTGACATTATTACCAAATCTAACACATCCTCTATCTATTTGTTTTATTTTTTTTGAAATTTTATTTTCACAAGATTTTGGAGGTCACTTTAATGGACGGTCAACGGATCGAACGGGTCACCGAACGGAAGGAACCGCACTCACCAACGAAGCCTCCTCACTTTATCCCCACATAACTCCACCATGCCACCCCACACCACGTAATTCTCACGTCACGAACCCCATCATTATATTCTCCCATTAATCTACTGCCCCCTTCAACCGGTCCCCATATAGCCCAGCACCCGACCCATGATCTCCCCCCACTTGTCCCGGCTTTGTGCCCCCCCTCTCCATCACAGCCCGCTCAACCCACAGCTTCTTCCTCTACCAAGACCAACCACTCCCCTGCCCCCCCCCCCCAACGCGCCACACCCCCTCCCACTCTCCCCCCACGGTCCGACTCTTTCCTCTTCACGTCCCACCACCCCCCCCGTCACCTTCCCCAGCATACTGCCGCCTTCCTACCATCTTTATCCATTCCCAACCCAACCTCGCCCTTTCGTCTTACCCATTTCCCCAGCCCCCAATTTCGCCTTCTCTACTACCCTCCTCCGCCCAGACTCCCATCCACTCTACCTATTACCACCGCTCCCGCATACCCCTCCAACCAAGCCACACCACCCTTCTTTAATCGCCACCCCCCCTCCTCCTCAGCCCCTCTCCCCACCAATATCGCTGCTCCACCCCAACTGCTCCCACAAACCCCCCCCTTAATAACCTCCCCTCACCCCCCCCCACCCTCTTTCTCCTTACCATCCCCCTCTCCCCTTTGTCCCGTAACTCCACACCGTTCTCATCCTCCGTCCCCCCACCCCCTCAACCCTACCTCCCCCCAGCTTCCCCCAATTCCACCACACCACTTACTAGTCCCTCACCCCCCCGCCGCGCACCCCTCTCACCCCTTAAAATTTCCCAACCCCTCCCCCCCCCCTGCACGTATACATCCTCCCCTACCTGAACACCCACCCCCCCTCCATACATTTCATATTCCATCCTTCTCCAGCGCCCCCAGAATCCAACCCCCCGCCTCTCCACCTTCACTAACATTCCCCAACCCCACCCAAAACTAGTCCACTGACTCCCACTTGGCCCCCCTCACGCACACTCATCCTTCTCTCACAGCACACCCCAAACCCTTCATCGTACCCATACGTCACCCATATCGCCCACTTATGCACTGCTCCCCCCCCGCTGATCCTACACTTCTTCTTCCCCCACACCACACCCCCTACCCTTCCCCACCCCCCCCATTACGACCCCTTCCCACAACCACACACGCCAACAGCTCCTCCCCCCCTCCTGTACAAGCACACACGGGTCCCCACCCCCCTCCGACATCCTCACTCACGCTTGCCATTCCCTTGCACCTGGTTAAAGGAACGGAATAAAGCAGTTGCAAAGGAATGGGAGTATTTCTTTTTTTGTGCCTTCTTGACCGGTACTACACGGGGGAGGATGAACGGGACGGAATTACTGGATGGTTACTCGGTGTCGTCCGTTCCACTATATACCGGGGACGGGAACCGTCGAAGAAAACCGAGAAGGACGGGATGGAAGAGAAGGGATTAACGGGACGATATTTTGGAAATTACGAAAATATAATTATTTTTTACAATTTTTCAAGATAAATTCATAGTTTAAATTTATACTATAATTGTTAACTTAAGTTTATTTAAAGATATTATTAATTTTTTTGTTATTGTAAGTTTGCAAGGAATCTAATAAAGTTTCAAAGTTTAAATCTTTTGAAGTTTATACTTTAAGTTAATTACTTTATATTCATGAATATTTATTTTATAAGTTTTATTATAACTTGTATATGTGTAAAATTAAATAAATTAAATTTGTATTTAAAAAGTAAGAATTAAATAAGGATAAAACAATTACAAAAAGTTAAAAAAAAATCAATTTATTATTTAAATTTGTAACAAATTACAATTTCAATTTACAAACTATTCGAGGACCTAGCTTACGCAGCACCTTCTAGGAGGGTTCTGTTTTCAACTATGTCTCGAATGTAATACTAATAGTTGTATAGTCCTTAAATCCTCTTTACTCAGCTATGGATTGATTGTGAAACTTATGGTCTGGTACAGCTCGTGACGATCTTAATTTCGTTCATCATACTACCACTACAATAGCTGAATCGATGAAAAGTTCAAAGACTATTCTAACTTTGGAAGTCCTGATTTCTACGGCTCAGCATTTATCCAGTCTCTAAATAACACTTGATATATCAGGCTATGTCTCTGCTAACGAATACGGTTGTTCCTCCAATTGAAATCTTGCCGCGCTGAAAGCTGCCTGCCGAGCTACTGATGATCCTTAAATGCCAGGACTCCTTCACCATCCTACTAAGTTTTGGATATTGAGTCCACGATTCCTCCACCCGTTCAATCGTTCCGGTTACCATTATCGTTTTGTAATATCATCTGTACATTGTTCAAGATATTTAACAAATTCACATTTATTAGAAGAGTCAAGACCACGTATGTTCCACTCGTCCATGAGCACCTATTGATTCGAGCCGTTTGCGGATTTTCACATTATCTAAGAATGAATATTTATATACAGTTCTTTTGCAAAGTATTTGTATACTATTTTGACCATGTTTACCAATAAGGTTGTTTCTTAAGGTTGAAATCTAACTTTATAAAGCATTCAAACTGAACAGCTTTTGCACCATTCTTTATATTCGGGGTTGAAAAGAAGTGCAGTTACATAAATTTGAGGAATAGGAAAAAAATATTTTTTTAAATTTGTAATCATAACTAATAGCAGAGGTGAAATAAAGTATTTGTTTATATTCCGAAAAAATGATGAAATCTCAATATGTGTATTAAAATTTCAGGAAAATAGGATAGATATTCCAGAAAATTTTTTAGTAGCATCATAAAATGATTTCCAAACATATTCTAAGTTTCATGTACTTCATCCCAACACTATCAGTAATTTTAAAATCAGGATAAGCATTATGATTATTAAATAGCTAGTAATAGGTTGCCGCCTATATGCATAAGCAACTTCAAGCATATCTAAAAGGAATTCACCAATACTACTTTTACGCTTCGGAAACTTTTTAAATGGAAGTTTAAATGCATTACAAAGCTTTAAAGTGAGTTATTCTAATACAACTATTTCATATGAAAAATGTATAAAAAACAAGCAGTATCAATTGTATCACAACATTCAAATAATTCACACCGTCCATAACACCAAATTAATATATGCGCGGAAAATCTAAACATTGAAAACATTAATACTAATAGACCCCCCAAGTTAGGTTCTAGCATATTAATAGCATTAATTTAAATAGCAAAGAATATCTAAAGTAATATAAGACTTTATCACAAAGACCAAAAATATCTAAATTTCAACACTGAGTAGTAGCATATAATTGCCGATTTTTTTCTTGTGACAAAAAAAAATTTTATAACCAAATAATTCTTTTTTGTAAATTCCAATTAATCGATCCAAGCGCAGTAACAGTTGAAATAATGTCAAAACCTTTAGGGGTCTACGACACCATATCAGTAGTAATAGCAACTATATCAATTCATAGTTCAAAATAGCAACGTAAATATTGACAATGTTTTTCTTGAAATTCGAAAATGTCTCTTTTTACCATGCTTTCTTGATAAACCTTGAACTCGGATTATATGTTTCACGAAATAAGCAATAAAACCGGATGGTCTCCAAAACTAAAGGTAAACCACAAAACAACAACCTTTTAGCAAAGTTCACGCTCACGTCTTTTTGATAGGTTCGATGGGTTAAGGAGACCACTTGGGTTTGAAGAATTTAACTCATTTAACCATATAGTGATCCTCTAACCGATTCTTAAACATACCAATTTCCAACAACTTCATTTTAGAGAAGACATTATATGCAAACCACTCATGTACTATGCTGTTATCAAATGTTTTTAATCCCCCGTTGTTGAAATCCGTCACACCGTGTATATTAAATGTTTGTTACAAAGATTACTATACTTAAAAGTTTTCTCATTCACTAACAAAAAAAGTTCACACATGTGATTTTAAAAGAACGTTGTACCTGGTCTTACATCTAGTTGGAATAATAGGGGGAGGAGTAGTTTCCAACCGGAGGTGGAGCTTTTCAATTACCTATATACTATTGACTGTATTGAGGGCGACGGCGGGGAGAGTCGTGGTGTATCATCTAAAATCTACTTCTCATCTAAATTTAATTGTCATCCGTTTCCACTTCTATTTTCTTGATAATACCATAGGGTCGTTCATAGGTTATGGAAGGAATTGGACTATCTGAATTAATATTATAGGGACGGAGACGGGAAAAACTAGTTTCATTAACATGCGTAAATTTTATCTGTGGTTATTCTAACACGAGGAAAATTTTTAGATTAGACGAACTAGCACCTTATTAGTTTTGTTTTAAACTATTTTTTTTACTGTGATTCTACTAGAACTTTTTTACTTCACTTTAGAAAACTCCATGATATTAAAATTATAAATTATAAAAATAAGAAACTTAACAAGAACCAATAATTCACAGACCAACGTACAAGTTAAATAATAAATACAAAAAAATAACATAAGATTAGAGAGTGTGGACGAAGTTACAAACGTTTGTGTAAGAACAAACGATATAATGAAAATTAAAATATTGAATGTCGAAAATTGAAATTTGAAGAAGATTCCCCTCCGAAATACACCAAATTGACAAATGATATAAGTTATAAATATGAATGTAATTGGAAATTATTATTCTCTCAAAAATACTCAGACTTATATTTGTAAGTTGAATTGGTATATAAAATTTTACACACAACTCAATTTAAAAAAAAAAAATAGCCGTTTTAAATTTTTCGTTGTAAAGCCGGGTCCGGGTGGGTGGTCTCGGAAAAGTGTAGGCGGGCGGGGGGGGCTGCCTGCTGCAGTGCATACAGCTTTATTGCATACTGCAGGGGCGGGGCAGGGCAGGCAGGGGTAGGGGTGGTGTGGGCAATTTGAAAATTGATTTTAAAATATAATTTAAAAAAATATAAAATAAAATATTATTAAAATAAAAAAATATAAAAAAATTCAATATATATAAATAACGTACCGGAATCGGACGAACCGGACCGGAACCGGAAGAACCGTACCGGTACACCGGTACGAAAACTCGATTCCGTCCCCGTTTGTGTGTACCGATTTAGCTATTCCAGGACCGTCCCGTAGGCAAACAAATGGGACTAATCGAACGAACCGAAACCGTGACCGGGACTTCCCGTCCGTCCCAATCTTATCCACTATTAAGTATCCACATTCTTTTTTTTGTAGGTTTTCTTTGACTGCTTCTGCAAAACAATGAGATTAATTCTTTTTAGGAACCTAATTATTTTTGGGTACTTGATGATTAGCAACTTTTGGTCTCCAAATCCATTTCCCATAAGAAAACTTCTACAATTAAAAGATTTATGATCAATATCACCATAAGTGTAACAAGTAATTTTAGTAGAGAGATCAGAGTTAGAGGTGGATCTATTTGATCTACTTGAACAATGATTCAAAGAGTTTCTTCTATATATTGTTGTTCAATTAGAGGAACATAATAACGTGACTGGAGAGTTGTCTTGATGTATTCAATTGCAGTTTATAATTCATGCGTTCTTATGTGAGTAAGTCAACTTTGATCTGACTTTCTTCAAGAAGAATATGCTAGTCTTTCTTTTCTTAAGCAAGTTTATTGTATTCGTCGATGACTTTCTGTAATTTATCAATGACCATATCCAACGTATTTTGTAAATCATTACAGTTAGGACAATTAGAAAGTCTTACCTTGGTTGTTTCTCCTAATACCATGAAACACAAATTTGTCATCTCATCATAGTCATCGTCTGTGGTTTCTCCCTGTTCCCATGCTCTAAGATTTTTTGGATCTTCATTTCTCTAATTGCTTCTCCTCCTCCGTTTTGGACAATTCTGTTTAGTATTCTTGATTCTCCACAATAGTAACACCGATCATTATTTCTTTTGAAATGATTACTCTTATAATCCCGTCAAAGTCTTTGTCTTCTTTGTCTAAGCATTTTTCTTACTCCACAGGTTATGAGTGTCATTCCTTCGTCTTGATTTTCGTTGGCCTCCTCATTGATTTCAGTATCTCAGCAGTGAAAGCCAGAACATTATTTTTGACATCTTTATTGTACCGATTTATATGATTTTGTTCATATGCCATTAAGTTTACTCGAAGATCATCGTATGTCATATTTTGCATCTCTACATCTTCAAGGAGGGTTGCTTTAGTTTCCCAAGATTTATGGAGACTTCTAACCGGTTTACTAACTTGAAGTGCATTTGAGTAAACCATTCCAAGTAACTTTAGTTCACAAACAATTTTACTGAACCTTAAGAACTTAGATTCAATATTTTAATCATAGATCATTTTAAACAACTCATATTCATTTACGAGTGAGATGATTTGAGCTATCTTACTTTAGTGGTTCCTTTATAAGTTACTTCTAGTTTGTCTCACGTCTCTTTAGCAGTTTAGCAAGTTGATATTTTGTCATATTCTGCTCCCGCTTACTGAAAATACAACAAACTTATAACTCTAGCGTTAGTTTGAATTACCTCTTATTGTTCCTTAGTAATATCAAATGATTCAGGATCAACGGGTTTTTCAGTGCCATCATTTTCAGTTAATCCAGGGAGAGGATTGTCTTTTTTTTATAACTATCCATGCTTGATGATCATTTGAGGAAACAAACATTCTGAATCTATCTTTCCAGTGAGAGTAGTGTTGCCCATTCAAGTATGGTGGTCGATGTGAGGAGTGTCTATCTTGGAGTAGTGCACCAGGGATCTGATAATGTGTCATTTGATCTTTGCTCATGTATGGTTAAACACTGAATCTGTGAGACCTGCTCTGATACCAATTGGAAGATAAGAGGGGGGGGAGGGGTAAATTTAAAATACTTGACCTGTTGACTGTAAATGAGTAGTAGTCTCTTTTCCTACAGGTTAGTTCAACAGAGTATGAATAAGTAATTACTAAAAGTAAATGAACACAAAAAGTTTTATACTGGTTCAGATCACCAATATGGTACCT
This sequence comes from Solanum habrochaites, assembly GCA_027704765.1. NCBI lineage: Eukaryota > Viridiplantae > Streptophyta > Magnoliopsida > Solanales > Solanaceae > Solanum > Solanum habrochaites. The sequence goes on from JAKWJA010002499.1 coordinate 17,301,154, forward strand.
AGTCCAGCCCCCTTGGGTTTCAAGGGTTACCTTAAGAGATCGATTTACTTGGTTGTACAGAATGAGTAATCTTTTGATCCTGTTTGATGTGCAAATTAGATCTTCTAGACTTGACGCTACCTCTACTTGTATAACCTACTCTCTTAATCTTTTCCTTCTCCTTTTCTTTTACAAATGTTCACTCTTTGTGTACAAAGCTTTATCAAAGATGAAAGAATATTACAAATAAGTTCAAGTGATGTTTTGTACTTCACACAACTGTTAGAGAAGGATTTATATAAAGTAAGCTTTTATGAGAAACCTAAGGGTGTTTAAATCAAGGATATTTGATCTTATCCTTGATTTATTTGAAATTGATCTTCTGAATCATGTCCATATTAGGTATGTGCATGATAGATCAATTATTTCCTTGCTTGAGGATATTGAGTCTTGTCTTGACAGTCGTGTGTGATTTGATCCCCCTTTCTTATGTTGTTTGATGGGTCTGTGTTCTTTTGCTAAATATTATTCGTTTTTCTTAATTGTCCTTGATTTATTTCACATAGTATATCCTTGATTGATTTTTCATGTATGCAGCTTTATTTCACAAGCTACGAGATTTTTGATCTAATTGATAAAAAAATTCCTTTCCATTCTTAACTGGTTGGGCCTATCGTTAGTGTGATCATTGCATGGATGCCAATTTTAGCCTTGTACTTGTGTTGTATTTTATTTGATTACTACATCAAAAACCTTGTAAGCATTATCATTATTAAAATGTTTCAATTTGAGGTTACATATAGGATTGGAGTGGGACTCTACTCTTGAGAGCATAAACTTGTTGAATCAACTTGTTGGTTGTGGAGTTTACTTTCTTTTAAACATCGTGAAGAGTCTCCAAACCATTTTCATCATTGTCCTAGGACAATAGGATAACTAACTCTGCACATACTCCATAGCGAGATGAACAACACATATGGCAAGCTTGTAGTGGGATTTGTGTATTTGATACTTTTTAACATGCATTCTTTGAATCATAATGCCCAATTTAAAAAATGGTACATCTGAAGTAGGCGGTATAGAACAAGCACATTCCGAGTAGAATTACTGCTAAGAGATCTTTTTCTTGGGAGTAATAGTCGTAGCAGCAATGCGCCCCAATATTTGTTTTTCAATGAAGCTCTGGTTTGAAGTAAATCAGTTGGTTTCCCCATGATGACGTTGTTTGAATAGCTAACATCATGTCTCATCTGTAGGCATGAACTGTTTGTTAGCTGACTAGCAACTCTAGTTCTAACGCACCAGTCCAATGGTCTTATTATGTAGGATTAGAAAAAGTGTCACTGTTGTATTCACCATCAAAGACTTTTACTAACTTGCTCTTGAACTAGTAAAAAAAAAAACAAAAAAAAAATTCAACACTAAAAGTTCTTTTATTAAAAACTCGAAATACACGACTAAAGGTGTATAATAATATTTTTGCATTCCTTCTTGGATCAAACTTATCCAGATTTTTCTTACCATTGTTGTGAATAAGACATTTGCATTCGAAAGGGTGAAAATAGCTTATATGATTTCTTACCAATCCATAGCTCATATGGAGTTTAAAATAGATCTGATTAGGCATCTGTTCAACCCATAAATGATCAAGGAGATATCGATCAAGAAACATATTCCATTCTACCACCTGTTTATGCTGAGGTAATCTAGCAGATGAGAAATTTTAAGGGAATTCGTTTTTATCAAAGAATTTGTCAAATGCTTTATCCTTAAATTCTCCTTCATGATCATCGTGGAAATAAAATATCTTTCTTCTCTTTGTACTAATATTCCTTACCTTGAATGAAGTACGAGTTTGCTTACCACGCTGATAAGTGTCAAGTATAAGGTTTTTTCGAATTTTAACTTTGGAAGCCCAATGACTAGTTCAAGTCCGGATAATTTTTCCAAGGAATGCATGCTAACATGACCAAGTTTTCTATGTCATAACGAAGATTTATTTGATGCTGCAGTTAGAGATGTAAGTGTTGGGAAGTCAACATTGTTTAAGACATAGATATTATCAATACGATTTTCAACGATTTTGATACCCTTGGTCATATGTTAAATCATGCAAGTTGTAGTATTGAATGAGTCTTCGAATCCAGCATCACATAGTTGACTGAACTCTATGAAGGTTGTGTTTAAGTCCCTTCACCATGTATACTTCTGATGATGAGACAAGAGTAATTAATCCAACTCCTACGTACATACCCTTCATCATTTTTGTTATGAGTTTTCAAAATTTTCTTTCTTACTGCACATATGTCTTGATCATCCACTCGCATTCCCTTTTTGTAGGTTCTTTTGGTTTGCTCCTGCAAAACAAGTAGATTATTTTCTTTTTGGTACCCCATATTTTTGAGTCCTTGAGAGTTAAGATTAACAACTTTTGGTCTCCAAATCCATTTCCCGAAGAGAAATTCCTGTAGTTAAAATATTTATGACTAATAGGATTAACAACTTTTGGTCTCCAAATCCATTTCTCGAAGAAAATTTCCTGTAATTAAAAGATTTATGACCAATGTCACCACAAGTATAACAAAAGAAACTAACAAAAGGTTCAGTAGAAAGATAAGGAGATTTAGATATAGATATGTTAAAACTATGTTGTGAGATCTTCTCTTGTAATTGAGAGTAGATCTCTTGGATATGACAGAACTATGACTAGAAGATTTTCTGATATTGTTCAACTACATTTTTACTTCCTCCACATTTTCTTCTAGTAAGTCGACTTCAACCTGTCTTGTTTCAAGAATAATTTGTCAACCTTTTTTTTTCTTGAGCAATCTTATTGTATTCATCAATAGCTTTCTGCAGTTCATCAGTAACCATATCCAAAGATTCTTGTAAGTCATTATAGTTTGGGAAATTGAAAGATCTAACCTCACTTATTTTACCTAGTACCATGAAACATATGTCGGCGGTTTCGTCATGATAATCTTCAGATGTTTCTCCTTGACTCCAGGTTTCTAACATTTTTTGAATCATCATTTCTTTGATTATTTCTCTTTTTTCGTTTCGGGCAGTTTTGTTTGATGTGTCCTAGTTTTCCACAATAGTAGCAGGGATCATCATTTCTTTTGAATTCATTGTTATTGAATTCCTGTTGAAGTATTTGTCTTCTTTGTCTAAGATGTCTAAGAATGTGTTTGACTCCTCTATTTTTTAGAGTTATTTCTTCTCTTTGATATTCATCAAATTCCTCTCCAATGTCTGATGTCTTAGCAGTAAATGCCACGTTCTTCTTTTTATTATTCTTATTTTACCCCTTTTAATAAATATCTTTTATAGGAGATTAGTTGCTCAAGTTCAATCGTACGAGGCATTTCTGGCATACATCTCCATCTTTAGAATCCAACTTAGTTTTCCCAGCCTTGTGGAAGACTTCTAACGAGTTTTCTGACTTGTAGTGCATTTTAATACACCATTCCAAGAGCTTTGAGTTTGTAGACAATTTTGCTAAATCTTGAAAACATAGATTCAATATTTTCATCTTCGGCCATCTTCAACAACTCATACTCATTGACAAGTGAAAAAATCTAAGCTTCCTTTACTTGGGTGTTTCCTTCATACGTCACTTCTAGTTTATCCCACATTTCTTTCGAAATTTCACAGGTTGATATTTTCTCATATTTTGCTCCACTCATTGCACAATATAACAAACTTATATCTCTAGTATTAGTTTGGATTACCTCTTGTTGTTCTTTAGTGATGTCGAATGATTCAGGATCAAATGACTTTTCAGTTAGTCCAGGAATAGGCATTGGTCCCTTCTTGATGACTAGTCATGCTTGATGATCTGTTGAGGAAACAAAAAATTTGAATCTATTTTTAGGTGAGGAGTAATATTGTCCATTGATGTATGGTGGTCCGTATGAAGAGCGTCCCTCTTGAAATAACGCGCTAAGAATTTGATAGTGTGTCATTGAATCTTTGTTCACATGTGATTAAACATTGAAGTAGTGAGTGTTATGCCATAATTTTACTATTTATATCAAAACTTTTTGAAATGGTTTGAAGTATAAAGCAATTTGAGAAAAAATACTTAGAAAAGAGTCGCCACTTAACTTTTTTTAAAGAAATTAACAAAGCTTAATTCAAAAAAAATTAACAAATTAAATCTTTATAAATTTAGAGAAAATGAGTAAGAGGTTCTTATTTTACGTATCAAGAAGGTTTTAAGGCACTTATATCGTCAGCTAACATGCGATTATTCTACGACTTAGGTTAAATATTTTTTTACTATTTTTTAGGAAAATGATTTGATGTAAACATAATAATATTAATTTAAAATATTTGATTAACTTGAGAAACAGTTAAAAGATCAATTTTTAATTTTTAAGAGAATTGGTACTAAGTGAAACATTTAAATTGAAATGCAAGTGATTATAATTTTAACAAAACTAGATTTATTAGAATTTACTCAACTCATTTTAAAATAATAGTTTAAATCAAATTGTTTAATTTAAGCATGAAAATTATTTTAAATTAATTGAACAATAAAAATTTTGACTAAATATATTTAATGAAAAGCATGAAAGTTGATATAAAAAATTGAATTATATTAAAATAAACTATCATAAAAAATATAGTTCATCTTTTGGGGATTCGACTATGTTAATTAATACTTTCAAAGATAAAGTTTAAAATAAAATAAAAATAAATGCAATCAAATGATAAGAGGAGAGAGAGAGAAGAATTTAGGCCCTTTGGTCATATTGCATTGTTGCTCGAAAAATGAAAAATTACATGAATTAATAAATTTTAATAAATAATTACTGAGTTTAGTAATATTTTTTTGTTTATTACCATTTATATCAATATTGTGTTAAATATGTAATGTATATTAAAAGTACATTATGTATTCAACCATATGAATTATAATTTGTTTTTTGAATATATCATCTTGTTTGGTAAAAAATTGTCACAATTATATTAAATGAATACAATTATGATCAATGTATTATTCATTATTAAAACGTGATCATATTGAATATAAATTTTTTGTTTATACTATGTATTTCAACTTGTGATTATAAAATTAATTAAAAGTGATCAAGTGAAAAAATATTATTGTTATAAATAGTTTAAATATTTTCTTATTGTAGTATATTTATGTAAGTTTCCCCTCGAAAAATTGGGTTGTTGGCGCATTTCTTCACCCTTTGTAATCAGCATGTATACTAATGTATATCAACTGTGTATATCTGCCTTTTCCCCTGTGTTTTTTGTCTTCCAGGAGCCTTATTTCAGCTTCCAAACTTTGTAGAAAGGCTGAATCGAGAAAATGGAGATGTGGCTGACTAAAAACATGATCCGACTCAACGATATGCAAGGATTAGAGTCAAAGAGACTCTGCCAATGTCATACGTAAACAAGGTACAGAAATATGAACTAATTGTAATACTACTAACACGCATATCTCTCACAAAATAATGAGTAAAATAAACGGACATATTAACCTGAAGCTAATGAACATATCAGTCATGAGAATGTCAAGGATAAGAGACTCATTTTTTACACAGTATACTACTCTGTTAGACAAATTCAAACGCAAAGTATCAAGACATTGCCTTGAAAATCATGGAATATCAGTAAAGAAAATAAGATTTAACAGTAGAGCAACAACATTATCCTTTGATCAAGACAACTAACTTATATTTTAAAGATAAAACAATACTTGAAACTCGGAAACCCGAACAAGATATTAACATAGTGAGGCTATCGGAAAAGAGAAATAGGCACCAACTTTGAGCGAAAACAAGAACGGAAGCAAGCATAAATCTAATAAAAAGAAGAAAAGAATGACAGAAAATTCATATTTTTATAACTTCGACCACAAATGGTAAGCATTTTCTCGATCAAAACTCAAGCAAATTGAAGACATTCAAGTTCCCCCTCTGTTTTTTTCATCTATTCACTAAACGTTAATGGAGTGGGAGTATTTATAGGGGAAAAGAAAATTGTTTTTGTGGGGAAATTAAATGCAAAGGATGAATTTGTATTCGAAATTCAAGTTCCCTTCTGGATAAAGTTCCTGGATTTGTGCGATTAGATGGGATTTTCGCGTGAAGAAAACAAAGACGAGTATGGGCAGTGGGGTCGGAGATGTTGTTCTCACGTGGAGAAGAAAAAGAAGGGAAGTGGGATCGTTGTACGCTACTGCTGATCCATTTTTTCTCGCTAGCTTTGCATTTCTAGGTTTCTTCGCGAGAGAGAAGACACAGTGGGTAGTTTGATGTATTTGTATGTGTGCTAGAGCGGGTCGAGTATGGTGTTGTATGCTGGAAAATAATGGGATTGGCTGTTGATTGTTTGAAAGGGAAAATGTCATATATAGCAAATTGAATTTATAAAAAAATTACATTATAGTTTGTTATCTGTATTTTAATTTGTATAAAATGTTTTTTATAAAATTTGTATTATATTTTACTTTTCCACTAAATAGTAACAGTAGCCCTAAATATGATAACAAAAAATTTACATAATCCCATTATTTATGTTAGACATGATATTTTCTCAAAAAAAAAATTATAGCAACAGAAAGACTATACAAACTTGTTTCGGGGAAACTAAACTTTTGAATGTATATAAAGTTTATATACAATTACTATTTGAATATAAATTGTTTCATTTGTACCAATTTGTAAAGTATTATTATAATACCTAGACAGTATTGTATATTATAAATACAAATATGAATATAGTACGTGTAATATAAACAAATTTCTCAAACAAATCTGTATATCAATAACGGAAAATACAAAAATTATGATTTAAAACAAATTATTGCACAAATCTTATCCAATTTTTTTTAAAGTAATTACTTATATCCATCTATAATTAGTTGAATATACAAAAATTGTATATGTATAAAAAAAGTTTTTATAACAAATGTAATAAAATAATATAAAATATACAAAAAAAATTGTATATGTAGACAAAGTTATATACGACATGTAAATAGAAAAATGACTACCTTTTATATGCATACATAAAAATATGAAATTCCGATTACAAAAATAACCTTATTTCAATATGCAAGCAAGTCATTATTATCGGATTGAGACGAATCTTCCATTCTGATTTGCATAACTATAACTTGTAATTTGATAAGAAAATAGATTTTTTTAAAAAAAATATAGGAAACATAAGAGTTATAATACTTAAACCATGTGAATGAGGAATTTTTTTTGACAAAAAAAATAGATTCATGGGTTTTAGTTGCGATTACCCCTTGCGAAAATTGAGAGCAAGAAAGACGGAATGACGCACGTGAATCTTCCTTGAAATTCTAAATAGGTGTGATGATGATTTTTAGGAGAAAGACATGTAAACGGTGATAGAGAGATAAAATTAATTTGTATAAACATTACTATATAGAAATCATAAATAATCTTTTAATATTGGTATACCAATAATTGGTGGGTCCCATTAATTTATACAAAAAAATCAAATTATAATCAATTGGAGAGTAAATAATTAAACTATACCCTTATTAAATTAATTACTTAGTATAGTTTGTCATCTCACATAATTTTCCCTTGTTGGAAAAGGATATGGACTAAAAATTGGAATGTTGGGCCAGCTGATTTCAGGAAAAAAGGCCCAAAGTTGGCCTAAAAGATTTGAAGTTATTGATAAGGAAGGAGTTGGATCAGTTATTAATAAAAGGGAAAATTGTATATAATGACAAAATAATAAATCAAATTCAATGTTATAACCATACTTTGATTTATTTGTGTCATGTAGCAAACATTGTCACCTCTGTCCCTCAAACTCTCGCTCGCCACTCTCCCTCTCTCGCTCACTCCATCTCACTTTTATATAAACACAAATTTATAAAATGTATTTGTATTTTCGAAAAAATTGTATATATACATATATTTTCATTCTCCTCTCCCAGATGTCGCTCGCTACTTTCCCAGATCTGCTCACCATCCTCGCCTGTATCGCTTATACAAACAAAAATGAAATGTATAAATTATTTTTTTGTTTGTATAAAATAAGAGAAAATTGTATATACACATGCAAATACATATATCTTCGTCCTTAACACTATAATTATACAATATAAATATTTCTCTGCTCAATTTTTTTTCCTCTTTCTCTCTTTCTAATTTTATACATACACAAATTATATAATTGATTTGTATACTTCTGTTTTCATTTTTATATGTATAGATTTATAACAATGGTTTCTTTGATTGTAGAATGAGCGAATTGTACATATGTATTTTGCTATGGAGCCCAAATTATTATGGTAAATTTGCTATAACAAACAAGATTACTTTTGTTCTGCTATATGTGAAAGTTGCTCTTAATAAAAAGGCAAAAGGATTGAAAACTTAGCCCACTTAAATTTGAGAAGTTAACCGAATTGAGTTGATTTGCAAATTGGACTATATATTTAATTAAGATGAATTAATATAGTTAATTTACGAGCTCTTTAATTTTAACAAAATTAAATAATTAGTATAATTGTAAACAAATTTACTCAGAAATATAAACATATCTTAAACTAATTAAATAAATGCTTAATTAAAGAAAAAATCTTTTTAAGATGATTTTAGACTATTTTTGAAATATACTAATTATATACATAACTATGTAGAACACATATATTATTCAAGAATTATCAAAAGTGACGAAAATACTTAAAATAACTTACAAATTATATTTATTTTATTTCATAAAACTAATTATTTTAAATTATTTGAAATTGAGGAAGCTTAATAATTAATTCATATTGTGGAGGGTCAAAATTGGGTGTCAACCGCTGTTCCTCATTTGACTTGGATTGATGAAAGCGATTCGAGGCAAATGAAATTGATGAATCCAATTTTGACCGACCACATTTTCATCCTAAGGAAAGGGATTTTGGTATGAACATTAGGAATTTTAGTACGAACTTTAGGAATTTTGGTTGAACCCCAGTATCGGGTTTCCTACATATCTCAGGTTATATGAAAATATAGGTCACTTTTAGTTTGCGCTTGATTTGACTCACGATTATGAAAAAATCCAGAAGTTATCCCGATATTGAATTATGAAGAGATTGAAATGATTGAGGATAAGATTTGAGAGATGATGTTGGAATATAGCAAAGGTTTCAACATCGAGCCCGCCTACATATCCTTAAACCTTAGGACTCATGCTATTTAAAGTTTGACTCGATTGGTTGAATTGGAAACCTATTATGCAAGATAATCTTTGGTTTTGGAGGAATGACAAATAAAGCGAGTATGAAAAAGAGGTCTGCAACCTTGTAGCCATGAATGTGGGCCCTTTACACTCATAATTAAGAACTTACACGGGGATAATAATTTCAAAGATCCTGGTGCATTATCACTCATATTAGAAAGTTTCCTCCATTGAGAGTGAAAAGCTTCCCGGATGTGAAATTGAAACCGATAAACACAAAGAATAACACACATGACTTCTAATAGGGGTGTGATTTAATTGTTGTGGAAGTTGCTACTCAGCTCGCGTCCTAAGAGTTTGATACTCCTCTTGGACTATGTCCCAGTTCGCTGCTAATTAAAAGTTTCACGCTGTGTTGCATCCCTTTTGATGTCATTCACACCTGTTGTTTGATTTGAAAATTCATCCTCTTGGATGCTTTCGGCAAAAATTGAAAAACAAACATGTTAGTAGAAACTCTAATTTAAATATTCGACACATACTTTTTTTTAAAAAATAATGTTCTTACATTAGCCTTCATCGGTTTTAACGTAGTAGATGATGAATTGATGTGATGCGACACAATGATGATTTATCGATAATTTCATATTTTTAATGAGGGTACTTCATTGATAAAATAATGTTGCTACATTGATGATGAAGATGTTTGATGCACGATTGATAAGAGAATGTTGCTACATTGACGATCCATTGGTAGGATGATATTGATCCATGGTAGGATGATGTTGTCGAAGCTTGATTAGTAGGATGTTGTTGATCTTTTGTCACTGGAAGAAGCAATGAAACCTTTCGATAGTTATGGATGATGCAATGGCCTTCTTGCTTGTTGAAGATTCAATGACCCTCTTGGCATTTGAAGATAATGTCCCTCTTGACGTTTTAAGATGATGGCCCTCTCGGTGATTGGATATGCAATGGCCCTCTTAGCAACTTTAATGCAATGGCCCTCTCGACATTTGAAGATGATACCACTCTCGGCGTTTGAATGCAATGTTCCTCTAAGCATTTAAAGCTGGAAGTTTTTCAATGCACTGGACCCTTGCATATGAAGATAATGAGCCTCTTGGCAGCTTGAATGCAATGTCCCTCTTGGCATTTGAAGATAATTTCCCTCTTGGCGTTTGAAGATGATGGCCCTCTCGGTGTTTGAAAATGATGACCCTCTCGGCGTTTGAATATGCAATGGCCTTCTTGGAGGCTCGAGTGCAATGTCCCTCTTGACATTTGAAGATAATGATCCTCTGAGCGTATAAAAATGATGGACCTCTTGGCGTTTGAGGCCCTCTTGGCGTTTAAATATGTAATGGCCTTATTGGAGGCTTGAATGCAATGACCTCACGACATTTGAAGATAATGACCCTCTCAGTGTTTGAAGACGATGGCCCTCGCAGCGTTTAAAGATGATAGCCCTCTCAGCGGTTTGAAGATGCAATGACCCTCTTGACATTTGCATATATGATGGCCCTCTCGTCATTGAAGAAGAAAGGGCCCTCTTGGCATTTGCATATATGATGGCCCTCTCAGCAGTTTGAAGATGCAATGACCATCTTGGAATTTTCATATATGACAGCCCTCTCGGCATTTGAATATGATGTTTTTCTAGGTTGTTCACATTACCGTGTTTGATACTGACAGAATTTGTGGATATTCTTCAAACGTTCTTGATGCTAAAAAACGTATTTTGATGTCTTTGTAAATGTTCGTACATGTTGATAATGATGCTTTCGCTCGCTCTTATTTTGAACACTTTGTGTTCATTGTGACTCGTGCTTTGTTGGAGATTTGAGCGAGGTGGTGTTGCTCATATTCTAAGTTGCTTCTTTTCTTCTAAAGAAATTCAATGACTTTTCTGCATCCATAGAAAAGTTTTCAATTTTAGAGAGCTACTCGCCCTTTGACTTTGATGTATTTATTGAACAGAGGAATATGATGATCTTTCGGCATTCTTATAAACCTACATCCAATGAAATATTATTAGTTTTTTAAAACAAACTGATCTGTGTTGACTTCTTCAGGAGCTTGCTTCTTGTCTTGTTATCTTCAGTTGATCACTCTGATCTCTTGCTTCTCAATAGGCATAATATCAAATTACACAAAACATACGCCACATTAAAAACCTTTAAGGAAGAAGATTTTTTGAGAAAAATTTGGCACAGATCATTGTCAACTATCATGTCATGCAAAACTTAAGTGAACGTCCTTGGTTCAAAACTTTTGGCGTGTCGAATGACTTGTTTTTGGAGAATTCAAAAGATCCTTGAAGCTTGGAAAATTTCTCACATGGTTCACTCGAAGTCCTCCATAGTTGGAAAGTTTTGTAGTTGACTATAAAATCCAACAGTATTTGAGATTGTTGAAGTTGATTTTGAACATTAATTATGTCAATGATCATTTGAAGTTAACTTTAAACTCCTGATCGTGCTTGAAATGTTCAAAATTAACTACAAACTTCTAAGTGATGCTAGAAGAAACTATTGACGCCATTCGAAAAAATTTGTCCCAGTCATATGTCTGGAATATCTTAAGCGTTTGATAGATGTCTCATGGAATTTCGAGATCTTCTCAAAAATTATATCTCAATTGCAATTCTCAAAGTGACTTTAGTCTCTATTTGGCGAAGATCTTATTCTTGAGAATTTTTTAGTCCCTCTAAAAAAGTTGTCACAGTTAGATGTCTTAACGTATTTTGATCTTTTGATATATTACTAGTAGAATTTTTTAGACGCCCTCAAAAATTCTGTCCCAGTTGCAACTTACAGTATTTCTTAAGGTCTTGACTTGTTGCAGATCTTCTTGAAAATTTTTAGTCCCTTTCAAAAAAATTTCTCGATTAGACGTCTCAACATATTTCGAATTTTTTATATATGACTTGTAGAATTTTTGAGACCCCTTAAAAAATTATGTCCCAATTGAAACTCACAATATATCTTATGTCTTGACTCTTTGGTGATATCATCTTCTTGAGAATTTTTGAGTCCCTCTCAAAAATTTTGTCCTGGTTTTGTATTGTAAAGAAAAATAAAAATCTTACGGGAGATATGACCGAATCCTTGGGCGCCTATGTATCCCGTTGAGGCAAAAATCAGATCATATGTAGTTCTCTCTCGTGGTTAACAACAAAAAGAGATTTACAAAGAAACCGATCGAGGCCTTCATAGGTCGCCAATGCATCTCATTCTTGAGAATTGTGGTCGAACATAGTTCAAATACACAAGAAAAAATATTGAAAATATATAAAGGGGTGATCGAAGTCTCATAACTCACATACTATCTCAATTCTTTTTTGAGACTCAATGTCACATAGTTCATTACAAAATATAATTTCCTATTTTTTAAAACATAAGACGATTACAAGCAAGTGATGCGATTACACGAAAAAAAGATTCGAAATCTTCAGCTATTGATAGCACTTGAGTCATTCGTCCACTTGAGATGAATGTTTGTGTTCAACCCTAGCATGTCATCAGACTAACGTATTAATGTATTGCCAAAGTAAGTTGTTGATTTCTCTTTCCCAAGCTTCTGGATATACACTAATTCTAGTCTCTTGGACACAATAATACTATTATGTGTCATCCAGATTTGACTTATCATGATTCTTTTCAGATATCATGATCTCCTCTTCATGTTCTTAGAACATATAATGATCTACATAATTTGTTCATTCACCTTGTGACATGACATGATATTCAAAGTTTTTTTAAAAAAATAGAACTATTGAATTAGATAGAAAGATTAATCAAGAGAGATGAACTTTTCACAATAGAATAGATTTAACTGAAAATAAGGAAATATGAACTTTGCCCATGACCATGGGCCATTTTGCCTTTTTCAAAATATCACAAGGAAAATTAAAATGTAATTAGATAAAGTGACATAAAAGGTGGGTTTCGGGCCTCATTCGAACTACCACTGATTTTAGGAATATTATAAAAATTCATCATTGTCTATTAAAATGAGCGAGGGATCAAGAGCGGTGTGGAAATCCAATTAAGCACTTGCACCATTGTCTCGACGTCTCGATCAATTCCTCCAGCATGACGTCACCTTCTTCGAGATGATCCCTAGTTCCTTCTCTGAGATTTTCATCATTGGCATATTCTTCTACGGGAAAAGGCAGATAGAAAGGAGGCAAAGGCTCTGATGATACCTAATTAACCTCTTTCATGCTTTGACAATATTTTGGCACTAAATCAAATGCTTGATGCGGTGCCATGACCACTAATTTGGATTTCTCAATTATGCTCAGAGAAGCTACCACTTCTTAAAGATTGTCTGGGTTGTTGGGATTACAGTTTTATCCAACATCAATTTTCTTTGACCCCAACCATGTTAATTGTAAAATCTCCATGATTCGACAGTGAATCCATATTGACATTGGGTATGATAGTTTGAAGAGTTACAACCTTTTGATCAATAAAGTCTTGAATTTTATGCTTCAAGTTGATGCAATCTTCAGTGGTATATCCAACACCTCCTAAATGATAAGCATAATGAAGGTTGGCCCTGTAATGTCTGGAATTGACATTGACATTTTTTGGATCTTTTGTGTGTATCAGACTGGATACTTTCAATTTCTCAAAAACTTGAGCACGACTTTCAACCAAAGGAGTAAAGACTCGAGGTGGTTTCTTCTCAATTTTTGAACGAGAAAGATTGTAATTGTTTCATGGAGGTGGAGGTACTTTGAAAAATTTGGATATTGTGGACTTATTTAGATATGAGGAGAATTTGGGTAATATGGCGATATAGCTTTTAACTCGATTGAACATATGGCAATTTGACAATGATGCTTGGTAATTTGGATAATTTTGTGGAAAAGCTTGGTCATTTTGTTGGACAGGGTAAGGATTTTGCGGAGCTAAGAGGTAGGTTTTAAATTTTAAAAGATTTCAAACATTGTAACTGGCATGCCTCTTTGATTTTTGGCTCGATTCAAATGAGATAGAAGAAACATGTTCTCTCTTCCTCCTCAATGGTCTTGAGGATTCATCTTAAGAAATCATTCGTATGATTTTTCCGGTCTTGTGACCATCTTCAATAACTTCAACCAATTTTGACTATCTCACGGATCTTTCCTCCTAAAATGAGGAACATCCTATTGTAGTACTCCGACTCTTTAATGCACACGAAGACTTCAATAAATTTCTCTCAGTCATGGGATGCTTAACCTTTGCAGCTTCTCTTCTCCAATGGTAGGCATATTCTCGATAATTTTCATATGACTTCTGTTTTATTCTCTCCAAAGAGTATCAATCAAGAATGAATTCCACATTGTAATCAAACCTTTTAAATGGAGACTTTAGTCAAAGCTTTCCAACTTGGCCATTGTTTCATTTCTTGAGAAATATACCATTCAAAAGTTTCTTATTTTAGGCTTTGACTAAAGAGTCGTATTAACAAGTCCTTATTTTTGCGAACTCCCAAAAATTTGTCGCAATAACCCCTCAAATGAGCAAAAGGATTTTCAATTTCACTAAAAGTGTCAAATTTCAGCACTTTAATACCTTCCGTATTCTCCAAATCAGGATGAATGCCACAAATCTTCAGAATTCAATCCAACAATTTTTGTGGTGTATTGAAAGTCCTTTCTTGCGTTCAATAACTTCATATCGAATGCTTTGCTCATCCTCTCCTTTTAAGACCTTCCACTCCTTCTCCTTCTCCTTCTTCTCACAATGATCGAGTTTAAAATGTGTAGTAGAAGAATGATATAATTCCAACTATACTGTAAGATGAAATGCGGTTTCTAGAAGTATGGGTTGAATGGTAGGTGAGTTTTGGACAATTGGAGTAAGACTATGATTACTAGGAAGAAAAATCTGGAGATTGTTGGTGTTTGGATTTTAAGGAGTAGGTAACTTTTGGCGCTAGCTTGATGCGGGTTAGAGGCGGTTAAGTCGATGATGACAGGTTTTGGATTTGTAGAGGTGGATGAATTGTTTGGAAGATGTTCATATGTTGTATTCGAAGTAGTAAAATGAAGTGAAAATCATTCATTGTTTATAGGAGTGTTGGCAACAATAGCCAGATTCATCAAATCTTGGGTTTTATCCATTTTAGCCCTCATTTCAGCAATTTATTGGAACAATTGTGCAATCAGCTTGTTCTGTTGAACAATGATAGGGTCATTCAGAGATTTCTCGATCAAATCAACACTTTCAGCATCTTCAGCCACATTTTTTTTTTTTCAGCCACTTTTCTTTCTTTTGATAACTTTTGATAAGAGAATGAACTTGGGATCTTAGACCTCGTGAAGGATGATGTTCTGTCCATTTCTCAACACAACAATCAGTTTAAGTCATACAACGAAAAATAACTCAAAGACAAATTGGGGGGGGGGGGGGTTTTTTGGTAGTTTTTTATAGATGATAAATAATACAAAAATATCACACATATGATCACAAACACATAAGAGTTGCTCCACTTGAAAATAAACGAGTCCACTGATATAATAAGATGACTAAATAGACAAGCATTTGTCTATCTAATTTTGTGAATAATGAATTAGAAAAGTTTACTTGCGTGAAGTCGATGACCTTTTGTATTTGTAATTGACATATTTCTTATTTTTTATTAAGAGGAAACTCTAATTGCTTAGGATAGAATTTTTCAAAAATATGAAGGAGGAGAATTCAGGTCCTACGTAGTTTGAATGTCTTTTTGATTTAAGATGGAAAATTCACCCTTTTTCAAGATGAGAGAGACTAAGATTTAGTATTAAAAAGGAATTTTGAAATTTTTTGGAAAACTAAAGACTCAAAGGATATTTGGACACACTTTTGATAGTGACTTGATATTTTTACTTAGGGGTTCTAAAAATAATTTGAAGAGGAGTAAGCTGGAATATCTCCAAATAATGCAACATATACACATAAACAGTTATAACACAAATAAGCATCGCACATCTTAAATAAATTTGTGAACCTTTTATGCCAATGATAGGTCAAACAATTTGAAAGATGTATAACGTCATTTGACATTGCATTGCCCTAAAACCCAATTTATAAGACTTTATAAATAAAACGAATGGGGATACAAAATAGGGAAAAAGGGATAGAAATACTTGGTCCCGCATAGGATTACGATCCTAAACTATGCTTTCATGAAAGGTTTTTTCGCTCTTGAACTTTTTGTCGTCTCCGGGTCCTAACACCTTTGGATGAACTAGTAGCTTTTAAAGTTCCTTCTTTCAACTAAAATAAGTTATATCTACCTCCTACCCTAGGGGACAATGATTTTTCAAATAACATAAACATCCTTCAAATTTAAGCATATAAGCATGAATGTCTGTTTTGGCGTGGGCCAATTTGGACTCATGGTGGTCTTTCTAATGGGCCCAACACGGCTTAGGTGTTGGGTCATCTATGTTCGATGCGCTAAAAGGGATTTGGTTTCGCACTAAACTAGTTCACTTAGAATGGGTTTACTAGACACAAGGTTCACAAGTGGAAAACTCGAGTGAGGAGGCTAGGTGGTCACACAAAAAAAGATTCAGACACCCCGCACATATGCTAACTCTCCTAACATGTGGGATTTTGAAAGAAATTTGGGGGGGGGGGTGCAAAGCACACCTCGCGTGTACGTGTGATAGTGAAGTGAAGAAATATGAATGTACACAACTACAAACGCGGAAAAAGAAAGGTAGCAGTTTAGGAATGCGCATAAAAGAGGGGGGCTAGAGAGCCGATTAAGGTAGCGAAAGTTGATGGTGAGAGAAATTAGTTTATGGGATGGTAGTTTGATGTTTTGGGCGGGCACATGAGGAGGGGTGGGCATGAGGGTGAGGGGCGTGTCTGTTGTGTTGTATGGGGTTAAATATAAAGGTTTGGGGGTTAGGGAGTGTTCGTAGAAAGGTTGTAGTGGTTGGGAGAGATGGTGTGTGGGTCTGGTGGATGTTCGGTTGGGAAGTGGGGGGGAATCAGACCCTGCTCGTCACAATTTATAAAAAGCAGTAACAAATAAGTAGTAATATCACATAAGCACGAAAAATGAAGCATTAAGCATGTAAAATAAAGCAAACAAGTAAGCATATGTTAAAAACCATAATGATTAATCTAAGCCTATTATAGTTAGAACCTATAAAGTCTCCAACAGAGTCGAAATTTCTGTTATACCGTAATTTTACTATCTCTAGCAAAATCACTTTTTGAAATTGCTTTAAGTATAAAATAATTTGAGAAAAATACTTAGAAAAGAGTCGCCACTTAATTTTTTAAAGAAATTAAGAAAACTTAATTTTAAAAAATTTTAATAGATTAAATCTTTATAAATTTAGAGAAAATGGGTAAGAGATTCTTATTTACGCTTCAAGAAGATTTTTAAGGCATTTGAAGCGTCCACCATCATGTGGTTATTCTACAACATAGGTTAAATATATTTTTTAACTATTTTTAGGAAGATGATTTTATATATACATAATAATATTAATTTAAAATATTTGATTAACTTGAGAAAATAGTTAAAAGAACAATTTTTAAATTTTTAATAAAATTGGTACTTAGTTGAAACATTTGAATTGAAATACAAGTGATTATAATATAAACAAAACTAGATTTATTAGAAATTACGCAACTCATTTTAAAATAATAGGTTAAACCAAATTGTTTAATTTAAGCATGAAAACTATTTTAAATTAATTGAAGAATAATTTTTTTGACTAAATATATTTAATGAAAAGCATGAGAGTTGATAAAAAAAATTAATTATATTTAAATAAACTAGTTTAAAGAATATAATTCATCTTTTGGGGATTCGACTAAATTAATTAATAAATACAAAGTTAAAGTTAAAATAAAACAAAAATAAGTGCAATCAAATGATAAGGATAGGGAGAGAAGAATTTAGGCCCTTTGGGCCTATTGCACTGTTGCCCGAAAAAATTGGGTTGTTGGCCCATTTCTTCACCCTTTGTATTAAGCATGTATACTGATGTATATCACTTGAATATTTGCCTTTTCCCCTGAGTTTTTGGCTTCCGAGAGCCCTATTTCAGCTTCCAAACTTTGTAGAAAGGTTTACTCGAGAAAATGGATATGTGGCTGACTAAAAACATGATCCGATTCAACGATATGCAAGGATTAGAGTCAAAGAGACTTGGCCAATGTCACATGTAAACAAGGTAAAGAAATATAATTAATCAAGAGTTATTCAAAATTAATCATAAGCATATTTTCGAAAAAAAGGGGCAGTAGACAACCATAAGCTCATCCATTCTTAACTGTAACAACACATAGAGGAAGAGATGAAGTAAGTGAAATACTACTAACATAAGATATCTAACAAAATAATGAAGTAAAAATAAAGGAACGTATTAATCCATGAACTAACGAACATATCAGTCATGAGAATGTCAAGGATAAGAAAGACTCGTTTTTTACACAGTATACTACTCTGTTAGACAAATTCAAACGCAAAGTATCAAGACATTGCCTTGAAAACCATGGAATATCAGTAAAGAAAATAAGATTTAATAGTAGAGCAACAACATTATCCTTTGATCAAGACAACTAACTTATATTTTAAAGATAAAACAATACTTGAAACTCGGAAACCCGAACAAGATATTAACATAGTGAGGCTATCGGAAAGAGAAATAGGCACCAACTTTGAGCGAAAACAAAAACAGAAGAAAGCATTAATCTAATAAAAAGAAGAAAAGAATGACAGAAAAACTCATATTTTTATAACTTCGACCACAAATGGTAAGCATTTTCTCGACCAAAACTCAAGCAAATTGAAGACATGAACAAGGCTTAAATAGTTTGCTAGAAGCGATAAGACATCAAAGAGATACGAGAAAACAGAGACAAACTATGCCAATGGAATAAATGCAATCATACCACATGATGGCTTTATCAATTAATCTCATAAAAAAAAACTGAGACTAATGTGGATAGCAACGCTAACAGTAACAAACCAAATGAAGAAATATTAATAGCAAACGAAGGGGAAGATGAGACAAGCTAGAACAATGGAACACAGAATCGAATATACTAAAGCCAAAAACAGCCAAACGATATCAATGCTGAGCTAAATGGATCATTTAAATATACATGTATCGCATATACAAACCACCATCACTAAAAATCGATTAATAGCAACGTAACAACAAAATAGTGACTTCACTATCGAAACATCATGTTAAAATAGAAAGAGACGAAGAGAGCATTAGGGAGGGGAGATTAGCTTCTTTGGTGCAGCGAGCTGGAAGACGAGCTTAACGACGGAGAAACCTCCACCACTCGAGCCTAACTCCAGCAAAAAAGAGAATACATACTAAATAAAATTAGCTTTTGATTTTTCGTCCATTCCATAAAATAAACAGGTAAAATTCTATTGGCTCCAACCTCTCCCCCGTTTAACTCCTATGTCTTTTTCCTTACTTTTCGCCACTTGATTTTTCTCATCCAACTCCATTTTTCCCCTCTGTTTTTTCGTCTATTCCCTAAACGTTAATGGAGTGGGAGTATTTATAGGGGAAAAGAAAATCATTTTTTTGGGGGAAATCAGATGCAAAGGAAGAATTTGAATTCGACATTCAAGTTCCCATTTGGATAAAGTTCCTAGATTTGTGCGATTTTTGATGGGATTTTCCGGGTTCGCTGGGATTTTCGCGTGAAGAAGACGAAGACGAGTATGGGCAGTTGGGTCGGGGTACTTTTGACGCGACTTCTCCTTGGGAAGAAGACGTTGTTCTCACGTGGAGAAGAAGAAGAGACGAAGTGGGGTCGTTGTAAGCTACTGCTGATCCATTTTTTTCTCACTTGCTTTGCTTTTCTAGGTTTTTTTGGCCAGGAAGAGAACGCAGTGCGTAGTTTGGTGTATTGTACGTGTGCTGGAGCGGATTCGGTATGGTGTTGTATGCTGGAAAATAATGGGATTGGGCTGTTACTGTTTGAAAAAGATATGGCTGAAAATTGGGATTGTTGGACTGGCTGATTTTAGGAAAAAAAGTCTAAAGTTGGCCTGAAAGATTTGAAGTTATTGGTAAGGAAGGAGTTGGATATGTAATTAATAAAAAGGCCTAATGATTGCAAACTTAGCCTACTTAAATTTGAGCAGTTAACCAATTGAGTTGATTTACAAATTCGATTATATTTTAAATAAAATGAATTAATATAGTTAATTTATGAGCTCTTTAATTTTAACAAAATAAAATAATTAATTTACTAGTAAATAAATTTATTCAAAAATATAAACATAACTTAAACTAATTAAAAATACTTAATTAAAAAAAAAAATCTTTTTTGAGATGATTATAGAATATTTTTGAAATATGCTAATTATATGCATAATTATCTAAAGCACATATATTATTCAAGAATGATCAAAAGTGACAAAACTACTTAAAATAACTTGCAAATTATATTTATTTTGTTTTATAAAACTAATCATTTTAAATCGTTTGAAATTGAAGAAGCTCGATGATTAATTTATATTGTGGAGGGTCAAAATTGGAGGTCAACAGTGAGACCTGCTCTGATATCAATTGAAAGTTAAGAAGGGGGGATAAATAAAAAAATTCCTTAGTCGACTTCCTGTTATGACCAGTCGACTCATCTGCACGTTAGTAGAATAAAGAAACAGTAATAATAACTTGTAGTAAATAAATAACACAAAGTGTTTTTATACTGGTTTGGATCACCGATGTAGTGCCTAGTCCAGTCCCCTTGGGTGACAAGGGTTTCATTAAGATCTTATTGAGAACTAGGGTGTTACAAATGTAACAATTAAGAGCTCCGTCAGATATTCAAATAAGATCTTCTTCTTCGACACAACCTCTACCTGTATAGCCTATACTAAGATCTTTCTTTCTCTTTTCTTTTCAATTGTTCACTCAAGTGTGTACAAAGTTTTATGAAAGATAAATGAAGACTACAATATAAGTTCAAATGAAGTGTGTGATTTCAACTGATGGTCTGAGTCTTCTTTTATATATGAGTAGTGTGCGATGGTTTTTTAGCTCTAACAAGAAAACCCAAGGGAGTTTTCTTCAACCAAGGATTTGTAATGTTTGTCTTATTGAGAATCTTGGATCCTTAATTAATTTAATTTTTTTTGAAAATATGCTGATGTAGAATCCTTTGTTGATCTTCTTGTGATCCTGCCTGCTGTGTTGAGCCTTTTGTTTTGTAGCTGTTATCTTTTCTAATCACCATAATTAGTGTGAATTGCTTGTTGTCCTGAATGATTGTCTGATGTTGTTTTTCTTTTTTGAATGATGGTTGATTGTATCAATATTTTAGATTGATTATGTGTTGATCCATTTCCATGGTTGCTACAGATTGTAAATCAATCTATTCCTTGATTAGTGTGATCCTTATGATGGATGATTGAATCAATCTTTCAGATTTATTATGTGTTGAACCATATCCATGGTTGCTGCAGATTGCTCATGTCACTCAGTCTTCTTTGTGAAGCTGGTGATATTCTTGTTTTTTCATTTCATTCCTTAATTTCATCATATCAATCAAGATATGATTGATTGGTCCTGGAAGCTCTTATTTTTTTTCCCTTTCTTTGGTTGCTTTAGGGATCAAGACATATCTCTTTTTGATGTCTTTGCTTGCGAAGATCATGAATAATCGTTTAAGTGTCATTTATCAAAATCAACTGCATGTATGGGAGTTAACAATCTCCCTCTTTTTTATAATGATAATTAATTCACAATTTAGTATAATACTTTGGGAGACAATGAAACTTCCGTGATGTTTATGTGTGTAGATCCCATTGGGAACTATAGTTCGCCCTGTCTTCATGACTTCCCTGTTCTGTTGGGGAGATTGTGGAAGCGAAAATCTCCCCTTTTGGAATAATTAAACAGAAAAAAAATACATACAAGATAATGATAGAACAGGAAAAGTAGATAAAAATATAGTAACACTTGTGAGAAATAAAGTTGTCAATACGCAGTCTAATAGACAAATATAGGACTGGAGTAGGACTCTACTCTTGAGAGAATCAACTTGCTTGTTGACTGTGGAATTTCCTCTCTTTTAAATATCATGAAGAGTCTTCAAACCACGTCAATCATTATCCTGCACTAAATTTGTACATACTCCATAACGAGATGAACAACCCATACGGAAAGCTTGTAGTGTTATTTGTGTCTTTGGCACTTCTCAACATGTATTCGTTGAACCATAATGTCCAATTTAAAAAGCCGTACTCATAAGTAGGCGGTATAGAACAAGCACATTCCAAGTAGAATTACTGCTAAGAGATCTTTTTCCTAAGAGTAGTAGTGGTAGCAGCATATACGCCTAATATTTTTTTTCAGTGAAGCTCTGGTTTGAACTGAATCAGTTGGTTTCCCCATGATGACGTTGTTTGAATAGCTATTAGCATCATGTCTCCATTCTCTAGTCATACAAGTTTTCCAGCTGTCACACCTCTTTTATTTTTTACAATTGTTGAGGATATGACGGGATTAAAATATATAATTTTTTTTAGAGTCGCCACTTGGATTTGAGTTTTTTAGGTGTTTTAAGTCACCAGATAGTTCTTAGTTTTTTTTTAAAAAAATCTTTTTTTTTTGTTTTGTCTATAAACGAAAACAGAAATTGGTAAGGACTTCTATTCTATTGACCTGAGGGAAGTATGAGGCATCCCCGAGTCCCGTGGTTCTAGAACGTCGCTTTATTTAACTTATATTTGGCTAAAATAATTATTTATTTATTTTGGATAAAAGGGGAAAAATTTTATCATTACTATTTTTTTTTTACAAAAATTGGATTGGTCTAAGAGGCGGTAACCGCAAACAAGACCGTTCTTTTAGAACGAATACACACACCAAAATCGTAACAGAAGCACATGAATTTAATTTTGAATTCTTAATTTATTTGTAAAGAAAAAAAACAATTAATTTACTCAATTTTTTTTTAAAAAAAATGATAAAAAGCATAAGAAATGGTGGCAAACATATAGACCACCAAATGAGTAGTATTTATTTAGTTTATTATTATTAACAAATTTCTATCATTTTATATTTATATTTATTACCAAAAAGATAAAAAAGTTTTACCACTAGACAAGGACAACAAAAGCAAAAAAAAAAACTGTTACCAAATTACATTAAACATTCTTTTTAAACTAAAGATATACTAGTTTTAATTTTTTTTTTTATATTTAAAAAATTTAAAGAAAAAAAAATGACCAATTTGTAAAAAAATTGTTTTTTATTCAAAAGACTACCTTGACTTATTTGATAGAAAATGCAAAATAGCAAATTTTCCACTTGTTAGATTTTATTAAGTCAAATTCATCAAATGTGTATTTTTACTTTGATAGAGTTTCAATTATTATTTAAGAGATTTTTTTTTTTAAAAAAAGATCATCCTTATATTATTTTTTTTGCAAAATAACTCAAATTTACATTTTTTTCTTTTGTTGCAAAAATGAATCAGTAAATTCTTTTTGCAAAAATACTAGTTTTACTTTTTGTTTTCTTAGTTTCCGTTTCTCAAAAAGACATTTACCACAAAACTTAAAAAATTGCATTGGTGTATTTTTATTTATTTTATTTTATTTACTTTTTTTTACTTACTAAAGTTAACAGTTGGAACTAAATATGATTAATAATATGTATGTACATCATAATAAACCAATCAATTTGAGAACACCCTATATACTAAACTAATAAAAATATACCAACTAAATAAACATAAGGATAAACATGTCATACGAAATCATAATAAACTTAGCCAAAAAATCAATAATTTTTTTTTTAAAAAAATAAATAAAAAGAACATAAACATTAATTCCCGAAATTAAGCATTGAAAGGTAAAAAGAATACCTAGATTTGATGACAAGCAAATATAGAAGCAAATTCAATTGAATTTCCAAGACACCAAGAGAAATATCTTCTCTTTTTTTAAGAATAAGAATTTTTTTTTTTAAGTTTTTTTTTTTCTTGCATTTTTCTTCTATCTTTTTCTTTTGTCTTCCTCCAGTTTTTTTTTTTGGAAAAAAAGGGGTTTAAATAGGTGTTTCAACATTAAATCTCCCACTTTTCTTGAAAACTTCAGAGCCAATCATGCATTGACTCTTTTTTTTCCCAAGTGCCACCACAATATGCTAATAATTTTTTTTTAAAAAAAAGAAAATCGATTAATGAATGATTCAGATTGCCCTTTTGATGACTCATTTACTTTTGTCATTAATTGAAGATAGTTATATGGTCAGTGAAATAACAGGCTCAAATATCATTACATGACCCATTTCTTCTTTTATTCATTTTTGAATAAATATTGATGTTATCTGAAAATAAAGGCCCCTAATGTCATGTAGATGACCTATTTCTTTTATTCTTGGTTGAATATAGTTGATTGGCAATATAAAAAATCTAAACATAACACAAAAAGATCAAATATATAATCCTTCAAAGCAATCAATCAACATGATAAACTTAAAGAACATTAATAACACAAATACGACATCCAACGACTTATATGGCAAACGAAAAAAGATAATGATGAATTTGGATAAGATTGAGAGGGGGGGGGTAAGATTGCATAACGTTTTCGGGTAAATGACGGTCGCCGGAAAACTTTACCGGGGAATATTTTTTTTGACGGAATTTTGATTAAATTTATATCAATGATAGCCCCTTGAAGAGCTCTACCTTTATGTAAAGGGTTTGAGGGGAATGACCGAACTTTATAAATCTAAGAAAAAAGTAAAAACTTCATATGTGTTTTCCTTAGCTCTACGAGTTTTGGCTATATATATGTTGAGAGTTTGTTAGAGTTAGGTAGAGAGGGTGAAGGAAAAGATTGTAAAATTTTTAAAAAATTCGGCCAAAAAGGTTGGTGGCACCGGGCGATGGTGGCAGTCAACGGTGTGCCAGACGGCATGGTATTAAGGGGAAGAAGAAAATAATAAAAAAAAAAAATCTAAAATAAAAAAATGCTAATTTTTTTTGAAGTTTTGTTTTTGATTGGTCCAATAATTACCCATTGGATCAAAATATCATGATGGTTTGAGATTCAATCTGACCCTTCTTTGACTCTTGTCAAAATCAATTTGGGCCTCAAATGATCTATCAGCCCACTTTAAACAAATTGGGGTCATTTGAGCCAATAAAATACTACAAACAAAACCCAAATACAATAAAATAAAATTTCCTTACTAAAATACTATAGGAATAAAATAAATACGTCAAAAATTAGGTGTTCCATCATGCCCCTCTTTGCTTTAAACATAAAGAGTTTTCAAGCAAAAGTAAAAGTGACGAATGACTAATGTTTTACTGTTTCAAACTCCGATGAAGAACATTGGGGAAGAGAACCGAACCTTGCTTCAGAGGTTGCCTACAATATCCTTATTAAAAGGAATTAGATCATGTAGTTCTGTGAAACTTTGATAGCCGAAAGCTATCAGAAACGATGGCCAAAAGATTGCTTCATATTGCTTGTCATCATTACTGTCCAATGTTTTGTTACTAAGAAAAAAAGTTCGAGAATGTCTCTCTACATTATAATGTTAAAAGATCCCTAATTGATCTTGTCTAGATCTTTCACTTTACGATGTGCCTTAAATCTTATCTTTGAGATCGCTCTTCACGATGTCTATGGCGGCTGGTGGATAATTTTTAAGTGCATGTTTTAACTGAGTTGGTTTTGAAACCAAAACTCAAGAAAACAAAATGCAGGTACCCATGAAGAAATATTTCCTTTAGAAAAAGAAAACATATGAAGAATGTGAACTAAGGAAGTATAACCCTAAAATGAATAGCGTACGTGATGCGGTTGCCCTGGAGTTCCACATAAGACAGCATTGTCCTAAGAGTAGATGTATCCCCAAAAATTTGAATAGGGTGTGTATAACCTATGAATGGTGGTGCGTATTGCTCAGATTGCATATGGTTCGTATTGCCCAATAATAGAATAATTGATCTGCTTGCATGTGAAATAGGAATGGTGCGCCCTACCCACATTCCGATGATGCGTATTGTACGAAATTCAGAAGGTGCGTATAGCACATGAACACAAGGAGTGTGTATGCGCATGAATAGAACGATGTGGCTTGTTGCCGAAATTAGATGTGCGTATTGCCTGAAATTCATACAGGTGAGTTTGCACATGACCAATGATGGTTGCTTATTGCCCATGATAAAGGACGTGTGCTTGGTTTGCACGAAATTAGATTGGTGCGTAATTGCCCAATTCAGGTCGGTGCGTCAATTGCACATGAACAAAGGATTGTGCGTATGCCCAGATAAAGGGACGTGTGCGTATGCACGGAATTCAGAATGGAGCATATTTCCCGAAACTCTCGCATGATGGCAAAAATGCGAGTCAAATAGATGAAACACCAAACATTTGAAGACTTTGGAGATCTTTCTTTGTGTGATGTTTCCTTTTACGTGTAACCCTGCATTTCTTTTTTCTTTCTGTGTTTGAGCCAATGAAAGAGGAAAATTGTTGTTTAAGTGTGGTTGGTTTGGGCCTTGGTTCTCCAACGACTGACCATACTCCGACCAATTTCTTCTCCACTCCACTACAACTCTTGTTAAGCAACCTTTGGAAGCTCCCTCTTTGTAACTAGGGGCCTTTCATCTTTTGGTTACTACCAAATACCATGGCGAGTGTTCAAAAATGATACCTTCAGAATTTTTAGTAGACTGAGGTGTTTTTAGTTTCTTGCTCCATGACTGTCAACTCTGATGCCAGCTTTACTTTGGGACCCATCTTAAGCTTTACAACACTCTTTACTTTATTTTGTCAATAGATATATATCAAAAAAAGAATTAAAAATTTAAAAAAAAATCAAACTTAAGAGTAGAAAGTTGGATCAACCAACTATAAACTGTAATAAGGATATTCCTTTAAAAATGAAAAGAGAACTTATCTGTAGGCTATGTCGACCTTTGATTGAACAATGACATGCACTTGATTTCCCCCCTGATCCGTTTGAAGTTTGTAGTTCGCAAAATCTAAGTCATCGTCAATTGATCTATGTGCCCTTTAGGGCAGAGGTGTCGAAAATGACATCTTTGCCGAGTTCATTCCATGATGTTAATCATCCCTTTATCTTAAGGTGCCCGTAGATTTTCATCACTAAGAAAGATTTTCTTATTATGTTTTTTCGTCTTATGGATGGCCTATGAAGGTTTTTCACCGTAAGACTCTCCTCTCTCTCATCTCTCGATGCTCTCTCTTTCTTACTTATGGTACCTCCCCGCCCAAGGGTTTTTCCACTTATAGTTTTTTTTTCCTCGATAGTTGCTTGAATGAGTAATACCATCATTTTTAGATTTGAGCCAAAAAGTCTGTATCCCAGTATAAACAAGAATTACAATCGATTATTGTTTCTATCAACAAAAAAACTAAAACATGCCCCCGTTTTCTGTAAATACTGGAAAACTGATTTTTTTTATATGATCGAAGACACCTAAGGTTGCCTACATATCCTTTCGGAATCAGCAAACGAAGTTCACAATGTTCAATGCATAGATTTTTTTTTGAGATGTGGTCTTTGTTCTTTCCACCCCAAACTTGTCGCAAACCTTAAAATGCATTAGATGGTAGTATCTTTTGACTGAATCTGCAGTAACAATTAATGCCCGTATTGTTTTCCTTCCGCACATCATAAGTGTAGGGCTCCTTTGACATACTTCCTTGATAAGATATGGACCTTGCCAATTTGGGGCAAACATAGAGCCGTCACTCGTTACTGATAAAGCTGACCAAATAGACACCGTCAATCATTTCTCGTCTATTATGGCGAGTTTCTTAGTCAAGTTTTGACCCATTCAGTATCTTCAATTTCGCCTCGACAATAATTTGAAGAGATAGAATTTCAAACTTCTGCTGGAATCACAGACTCATTCCCATACACCCACAAATAGGAGTTTGCACCATCGAGGTACACAAACTGTTGTGTCTACATCCTAACAGTTGCAAAAGGCAATCCTCTCATTGCCATTGTCTAGTGCCTTGAACATCCTTCTGAGAATCTTTTTGATATTTCTTTTTGCTTGCCTTCCACAGCTCCGTTGTCTTTTCGTCGGTATGGAGTAGAATTGTGGTTCACAATTTTGAACTGCTCGCATACCTACTTCATCAGATTACTATGAGGTTGCAGCATTATCTGTGATGATAGCTCTTGCCAAATCGACAATAATAATTGAATGAACAAATCCCGACCGCCTTCTCTTTACTGCTTTTAAAGTTATCGACCTCCACCCATTTGGTGAGTAATCATTGCACAACCAAACTGAATCGCTGTCAGATTAGAGGCTTTTGGCTCAATTGGTCTCGATTACCTCCCATTTCCCCATGCCAACAACGGGCCAAGGAATAGCCATTGGGTGCAACTCTGAATGAGGTGAATGAATGATATCTCCATGGATTTGACATTGAATGACATTTCTCACAAGTGCAAGCAATCCTTTCCATTGTAAGCCACTAATCCCCGCCCGGTATATAGTTTTTTTTGCAAGGACTATCCTTTCATTGTGGTCCACATACCCAGCGTGCCTTCATTCATATTTCCTTTTCTCGACTTCTTTCTTCAGCATCCAAACATCTCAATAATTTAGAATCCGGAGTTTGTTTATACAAAAATCCCCTCTTCAAAAAGAAACCATTAGCCCGACGTCTAACAGTTCTTTGTTGGCTTCTGTTGGCATGTTCGGGGCATCTCTCTGTCTTCAAAAAATTCTTGTATGTCGAGTGGCCATGGCTCACCATCAGGTTCTGCTCCACTTTATTCAATAGCCATGTTGCCTCCGACTTGAATCTCTAATCGGGGTGATCTAAGTGTTTCCAGATAGAGAAGCATTTGCGGCCAAAGTAGCCAAGAATTGGCCAAATCATTATAAAAACCTAGGATGTATCGAAAGTCGATGTACAATGAACCTTATGTTGAGATCTTTCCCACCTTGTCCTGTAATGGAAGGGAGCTTGAGGTCTCCGAGTTTCCATTCGCCGTGCTTGTCGATAAGCAAATCAGAATCTCCCAACACAATTAATTCTTGCCACCAATCTATTGCCATATTTAGCCCTGATGCAAGCTTCATACTCAGGGTAAGATTGCCTTGTGGGTGATATTAAAATTGGCCTAATCCCTGTGCCTTTTGTGTTGGTTGCTCCATCAAAGAACAATTACATACATTGATTTCCATTGAACCTACTTCTCATTGAGTTAATCTCTTCATCTGGAAAATATTGTATTCAAATGTTTGTAATCACCATCCTGGGTTCTCTGCCAAGTGGTCTGCCACAGCTTGGGCTTTTCACTGCATGCACGTGACATTATAATGTCAAATCAGTGATCAAACATTTCCCATTTTGTCGAGTCTGCCAGTTGGCATTGGCTTCTAAAAAAAGATGACTTTAAAGGATCCATCTTGATATAAGGCAAGTTGTGTTGGACCACAAGTAATTCCTTAACTTTTGAGCAACCCAAAGTTATGGCGGCAACACGTCGTTTCCAAAGGTTGTACTTGACCTCATAACTAGTGAATTCTTGCTCAAAGTGTAGATATAGCCGCTCCTTCCTCTCCTGGCTCATGTTGACCGGAATACAACCCAAAAGAATTATCTGTTACTAAAATATATAGAAAGAGAGGCCTGTCAGGTTCAGGGCGGTACGAACACGCGGGTTGGACAAATACTCCTTGATTTTTTCAAAGATCGTTGACAATCTTCGTCAGCATCCTTCTCAAAGGTTTAAAAATTGTCTCACATGTGGTTGTGATATGACCAATAAACCAGCTGCTCTATTTCACCTCCAGTAGACTCCTGACTTCGATCTTATTTTCGGATGGCAAATCTTGAATGGCTTTTTATTTTGGAGGGATGCCAAGGCGATTCCCTTCTACTACAATAAAACATAGAATTTCTCAAATGGAACTCTGAATACACATTTTGGCTAGATTAAGCTGAGGTCTATCTTTGCACTCTTTCCAAGAATTTTCTCACTCTTGCACATGATCAACTGTGTTTAGACTTGATGATTATGTCGTCGCCATATACTACTTTCAATTTCTTTATGCATCATATCATGTAACATGGTGGTCATAGCCCATGTAATTGCCCCCAAAACAAATTTTTTTTAAACCAAATGGCATGACCTGTAGCAATAAGTTTCCCCATGGAGTGGTGAAAGCGTTTTTTCCTCAGCGTCCTCTTCATCCATCAGATTTGATGATAACCCCCGCATAACGTCCACAGAGATTGCATTCCTTTTTTCAACAATTATCAAGAGGTGTTATATTTGGAAGGAAGTTTCTTCTGGACTATCCTTGTTCAAAATCCCGATAGTCCACAAACTCTCATCTTTCCATCCTTTTTCGGCCATGAACAACATTTTGCCAACCACCAAGTAGTGTAAAGAATATTTGGATCACCTTTTCTTATGTTGTTCCATTATTTCTTCCTTATTTTTTCACTCACGTCCCGGTTTGAATTTCCTTCTTTTTTTCCTCAGACAGGTGGAAAATCCCTGATAAAACGGCAACTAATGAACACACTAAATCAATCTCAACCTGGCATGTCATCATAGACCAAGCAATACCTCGTTGTATTCAAACAAAAGGGTTGT
The DNA here is from genome assembly GCA_027704765.1 of Solanum habrochaites. Lineage (NCBI taxonomy): Eukaryota > Viridiplantae > Streptophyta > Magnoliopsida > Solanales > Solanaceae > Solanum > Solanum habrochaites. Next base: position 17,331,932 of record JAKWJA010002499.1, read on the forward strand.
ATTTTACCCTCTCTAATTTTCTGTTCATAGTAAACTTATTTTTCTTTTCCTTACTCCTCCAGACTTTCCCAAATGATTGTCCATCTTTCACTAAATAGGCTTGGGTGGGGGTGCTCAAATTGGTCCATTCCAATTAATTTCCCTAACCTCTTTCTTCGATCATAGAAAGAAAAAGATTCTACCTCTGAACTTGGGTGATTCAATAATAAAAACGCTTTGAATCAGGACGTGATTCCGTATGCCATGTCATGTATAAAAGCCGGCATTTCGTAACTGAAAAAAAATAGGAGAATAATAATTGAAGGGCGTAACAAAAGACAAAATTTACTTATGAAACTGAACTTTTCATTTCATTGACATAAAAAAAAGACTAAGGGTTACAATAACAAAAATATTTTGAACTATCGGTCCACAACCCTTGAGATAACAAAATACAAAAGAGTAGTAAAACAAACTCCACGACTCCCTTCCTTATGGGGGAAAGAAGTGTCTTCCACACAATTGCTTAACTGAATACCTTAGCCAACCTAGCTGCTATTGGCCAAATGACTTGTGCCCATTCACCAACGTGGACCATATTTACTTCACACAACAACTGACTGAGATCCCTCAATACTTCTTCAATGTCTTCAAGAGTGGATTAATCTTAATTTTGTACCCTGAGTTTGTAAAGAATAGAAATCACGTGGGAATCCGGTTGTGGCAAACGACCAATCACTCCTTTTTTGTTCTTAAACCTTATCTCTATTCTCTTCTTGCTTTGTTTGTAATCCGATCCGAGCTGCTTGGTTTTCCTAAGAGAGTATGGATCTAATGATTCCTTCAATATACCCCAACCTTTACCAGGTTTAATAACCATATTCGAGCATCAGCGTTGCTACCAATTGACTGAAGAAGAGATACATGATTGGATGATAGAATTCATTCCCTTATTTAAAGAGATCGACTGATACAACCGTCAGAAGACCGGTAAAACACTAGAATACATCCTTCCTTTACCCGTCAATATGATGGGAACAGTATATGGATCTCTGTAAATAGGTGAATCATCTTTCCATGAACAGTGCTTCCTGATTGTTGTATTCAACTTGACGACTTGATGTAGAGTGATGGACGGGCTCAAGCCTGTGGGATACATGGCTCCCTAGTATGAAAATTTATAATAATGTTCCTCCATATCCATTACTTGGAACACAATCATAAAGACTACTGGCCACAATTGTCATGTTTAACTTGATTCACCAAGGTATCTCTCCTTGATTCGTCAAAGCTCCCCACAAATCCCTTCTTGGAGAAGTCCGTTAGTGTTAACTTTCACCTTCGCATGGCGTAGAAAGAGAACATCTGTCTTCCTGTACCCTCCGTTCATCATGACCCTCTTTACATGCAACCTCACATGTCACTGTAAGATGCGAACCTTTGTTGTGTCCACTCTCTCCTTGGGCAACTCATCATTATTGAAAGTGATGGCGTTTAACCATCGACGACCGTCCTTGGTCATATTCTCCAAGAACTGATTTACTGTGGTATCTTTTGGAACATGTGCTCATCAAAACCTTATTCAACACAAGACGATTTCTTTCTGAGGCAAAAGTATAGACAATAGTAAAAAATCTGTGCAGGCGCCTTCTTCACTGTTTTCCACTAAGAGTAATATGGAACCTTAACTTTTTTAGAAATTCTAACATTTGCTTCTTCAGTACCTTGCTTTCTTATGGTACTTGGATATTTTTAGTCATCTTCCCTTTTTTAATTCTTCTGGAAATAACATCTTCCAAGCGTGTCCAACCCCCCGCTTCTCAACTTTTTCAAACAATCTCCTTCATAACTAATGTGGTTTGGTTTATAGTTCCAAGGGACATCCTTTGAATCAATTACTTGAAGCTGTTGAACTGGCTTAACAAAAATAGTCTCTTTCATCAACTTGGGTCAGAGCCACTTTGGTCAGGTTGTGTTTATGAAAGCCTTTTGAATACATACAACTTTGGCATAGCTCTCGACTTCAATCCCCTTGAAACCCCCGGGACCACAAGACTTTGGGTGTTAATATTGATCCCTTCCACACTCGAGAGCAACTGGTCTGAACTCTTCCTTTGATGTCTTTTTCTTTCTCCATCTTTCCTAAACAGCTTTCCCATTTTGCTGAGTAGTTGTACTTTTGATCATCACAAACCATAACAACTAAGTTGTTTTGTATGTAAGTTGGTTTATTGTCACATTGGGGAGTGTTTTGATCATCTGTCACAACAACAACAACTCCAATGCTTGATCAGCTTCTATATTGCTCCCTTGAAGGTCCAAACGATTATCAGTGTGGTGTCCTGGGGATCCTGCATGGTATTCACATATTTCATTGTCTTGGAAACCTTGGCAAGTGTGGATTCAGACGATGTGGTGGGATAACTCAATCACTCATACATCTTTTCTTAATTTTTGAACAAGCTGGAGTAACGACTCTCTTAGGAGTGAATTTCTTTTTTTTTTGTGCTTGATATTGAGCATAATTCTGCATAAGAGAGAGTTTGTACTAGACCTGATAGGGTGTCCCGTTGTGGGCGAAAGTTTCCTTGAGATGGGTCCACCGAAAATTTGGGCGATTGGGGATGATGCACATATGACTGAGAAAGTTAAGGGACCGTGGGACGGATATTGAGATACTGGTATTTAGGTGCCTCAGGTAGTAATGCTGAGGATAGCTAAGTTGTCTCTGAAATGATGTGTAAGGGCACTTAGACTCTTCTTGTACTCCCTTGACCCTGATGCCATTGGAAATACTTCCTCTTTCCTTTTAAATTTCCAAAACGGTTAAACCACCTTGTGGCCTGTGTGGTAGCTTTGATTGCTGCCTAGATCCTATCCTTCTTTTTTAGACCACTTCAACCATTTCCAATTGATTGTTTGTGTGAAACGGTCTCCCATTGCGGCTGTTAGGTTGGGGAGTAGTCAGGAACTTGCGCCTCTAGAAGTATCAACAAATTGTCTTGCTCTTTAATGGGGGCTTGACTCGATGCTTGTTCCCATTTTGTATAGCATATTCTTCTTAAGAGCCTTTCACTTGGTTTTTATTTCTTGTATTGGAGATGTATGGTGAATCTGTGTCATAATGTTTACATTGTACTGAAATTGTCTAACAAAATCTTGAGTCCATACATCCCATATGTGGGCCAATGAGAAATCTCTTTGTCTATACACCGTTCTGAGGGAACACCAGTCAGTCTCTTCACCAAAATAAGCCTGAGCGATCTTCTTTACCCCATCACCCCAAGTTGATTCAGTATCTCTTAATTTGGATTGGGATCATCGTGTCCCATACATACTTATCAAACTAGGGTTTTGAACCTAGTGGCAGGTGAACATTTGAGATCACACATAAGTCTTTCAATGCGATTTGTGCCCTCCTAGACCCTTGCAATGCTCATATGTGTTTCTCGATGCTTTTTTATCTTTTTCAATATTCTTCTTTGCTCTGAGCCTGGAATGGGCCCTCTCAAAATCAATGGGGAAGCCAATGGACCAGAGTTAGGGACTTAAATGCGCCCCGGATATAGCTACTGCTCCGGTGAGTGTGGTGACTGTCTCTCTTGAGCTGGCTCTTTGCGTCACAATCGGTTGTGGGAGTAATAGACCGGTGGAGTTGTTGTGACAGTGGGAGTATTTCCTGAAGGGTGCTTTGAGGACGTGTTGTTTGATGGCCTGGCCCCACAATTATCAAATGGACGCATACCCTGGAGGGCAGAAAGGTTCTGATATTGGGACCTGAGAGATTAAGATCGGATACTAGTGATCTCAGGAGAACCAGGCATCGACGTTGGTGGTTCTTGTCCATTGGCGCCACAGGCTGCCACATGGTGCAATAATGTATCTGAACGTTCAATTTTCTTCAACTTGACTGTCTCTCTTTGTTGTGAATCAATTGGAGTATCCGCGGATTCACCGTAGTTGCCTGTACATGTGGGGGGTTTGTCATTGACGCTCTTACCTTTGACCTGGTAAAGTACGAGTGTCTCTGTCCGTTTACAAAACCCAACCACTGAAATCTAACTAAGTTGATGTTAATAAACAACTTGTTTAGGTGTTAGACAATTTTTAAAATCATCACACAACTTATTAATAACATAGTAACATGGTTCAAAAGGCCATTGTTTCATCCCATCTTTGCTTTGCTTATTGTCTTTTTTTGGAAAAAGAAAAAGTTTTGAAAGAGAAATTCCGAATCGGACCCTTTGAGGTGCCTACACATTTTACTGCAGGAATCAGATCAGTACGGAAGTTCAAAGATTTAACAACTAAAAAAGATTAATTGTGGAATTCATTCTATTCTCCAAAACTCAGAAACAAAAAAACAAAAGTTTAAACACAACCCGGACCAACATAAACCTTAAATACCAAATTTTAATTGAAAACCAAGTTCTTTCAACAAACAAAATGAAACAAACAAAACCAAACAACTAAAAATTCTCTCAATCTTCATCACTTGCTTGGGTCTTTTCTTTTTCTTTTTCCCTCCAAGGGTCTCATACAAATTAGCACACATTCGGCAGATGGGAAACAATGTCCCGTGCTCCGTGCGTAGTGACTTCTTGATCATTCCTACGAACACTGCTTTAATAACATAGGAGCTTTGCCTCTGGCCAGTTGATGAACTTGAATTCTAGCCTTCCCATGTTTTGATAAGTCATTTAACAAAGTCGGATGATCATCCCAGATATTCCTCAAGAGACTCTCCGCCTTCTGCTATTCAATTTTGATGGCGAAGTGTTTTGTACTCTCGATGATCAGTTTGTCCTTTGCCCCCTCTTGAGATATCAACATATGACTGATTTTTCTCTTACATTCTTCAACTGATGCATCCAACACGATCTTTCTTTCTCAAACTTTCTGTCTCAAATTTTTCCTATGTGCTTAGTTTGCCCCTTTGATAGTGCACGAACCTTTGGGATGCACTAAAGTTTCCTCTCAATCGGAGATCTCAAAACTCTGCATTCTTTTTATCTTGTTGTTGACAAGTGGATTCTACTATGCAATCTTACCTATAATCGGGATATCTTCCCTTCTTGCATGATTCAATTCCCACTTCCATATTTGCAAACTCTAACTTGGATTTTTTCCTCTTTGGACCTGTACTTCTGCATGCAATGGTGTTGGCCTTTCCAACACTCTTTTTCAAATGTATTATAATATGGTTGATTCTCTCTTTTTCTGTTGGATCCGTCGGGGAGTGTCACCAAATGTCATTGGATCACGAAACCACGATAGGTACCAGGAAACCACCTTTCCTTTATCTTTTCCACAACCATTTCACTTAGATCAGAAAATAATACTCCGTACCAAATTTCCATAATCTATTACTATTAAAAAGCAAAAACCTGTTAGAGTATCATATGGCAACTTATCATAATCATTAATTGGTGGGATTTCTTGTGACTCTGGCTCATTGACGCAAACCCGAAGTCGCGGGCATATGATTGACCACCTCTAAAGACCAATTCAACACAAGAAATGAGTTCCACTAGGACATGCAAATGATATCCTTAGCTGGCGAACTAGTAATAATTCCACACTATTCATTAGGGTGATCACTGAAATTTTTCTTCACAACAATATGCTTCCTTTTGGAAAATCAATTTGGCTTCACTTTTCTTATGAGAGGACACATAGGTTGCACCAATTGGAGTAAACTAGGCGCACGATATCATGGTGATAAAGGTGTTCGAAAAACCATATTTGGAGTTAATAGATACAGCCTTCAAAGTACATTTTCCATTTAACCTTTAGTACATGCACGAAATATATGTGCCAGGATCATAGGAATAATAGTTCGACTTCCGTTGTGGTAACACCTTTCACCAACCAGAGACAAATACAATATTCTTTTCCTTTTGTTGAAAAAATAATGAGCCCCAAAAATGAGACCATTAAAAGCAAACATTATATGTGCCTTCCAAGGCCTCTTCACCCCGTGATTATCAACTGGTTTGATAGTTCTTGAATCCATCCCTTTGGCCGTAAGTCTGGTATAGAAAGTCTAAAATGAGACCCACCCATTTTTAAAACTCTCTTTCTCTATTGATAATTTGAGCAATTCCAGAATTTTTTGGCAGGTTCGAATATGGGTCTTTATTGCGAGATCAGAACTCGAACAGTAGGCCCCCTTCCCCATTGAAGGCGGCAATTTCTTTCCAAAGTTGGTGTCATTCACAGTCCAGAAAAACAAAAATACATCTTTTAGGATCCCAAAAAAGGGACCCATCAATGCCCCTCGACCACATCCTTCTAGGGTTCAATATCTATAAGATGCACTAAATGCCCCCCCCAAGTGTTACTTTACTCTTTTTTTCCAGAAATTCCCATCTATGTTCAACCATTGCATAATCTTTTGGGATATAGTATCTACGATAATGAAATCGAAGCCCTTGCTTCTAGGCCTTTTGAACCTTTGTAATTTGGTAGATGGTGCCATTGTACCTTAAAATTAGACATTCAATAAAGGTTTTGCTGACAAAACTCTAACAGAGTGAAAGAAAGAAAAGTAAAAAAAAAATTTTTTTTTTAAATAAAATAAAAACAACCATTCTTAAAAAACACCCGAAACACGGAAGGGATGCCATTTTTTTTAGCTGAGAATCAGGGTGCGTAGTTTATAAAAGAAAAAACTTCTCTTGGAAAGAATACCCCTTTTATTTGACCTTTTTTTTAAAAAAAAAATTAAACACACAAAGTTATTTTGAAAATGGTCAACAATGTCAAGGCCTTCTGAACCAACTATTTTTACATAGCATATAAAATGAACATTTTGGTCTAGCATGGATACATATCTTAAATTTCGCTAGGTCAAATATACATGACGAAAGAAAAAAAATAGCGTACCAGAGACATTTTATCTAGGTTTAACATTTATGAAGGTGTCTAGACTGGCTTAAATTTCGCTAGGTCAAACAAGTATGCATGCTCTTTAAAAACTTTCTAGACTTGAACTAGTCATTGGTCTGCCTAAGATAGAGTTTGAGAGAGATCATAATTGTGATGCATGTCGAATGGGTTAACAAACTTGTTCATCTTTCAAAGGAAAAGATATTAGAAGAACTTATAAACCTCTTAAGCTCCTTCACATGGATCTGTATGGTCTTACTTCAACTGCTAACATCGGAGGTAAACGACATGCGTTAGTAATTGTTGATGATTTCTCAAGGTTCACATGGGCAATCTTTTTCACTCATTATGATCTTTTGCTAAATTTGAAGCTTTTTGTAGAAAAAACAAAGAGAAGCAGGTTACTTCATTCATCACAACTATTCATAATGATCATGGTGGTGAATTCGCGAATAAAGATTTTGAAGAATTCTACTCTTAAAATGGTTTTACTCAAAACTTCTCTTCACCTAGATCACCTCAACAAAATGGAGTTTTAGAAATAAAAAATTGTTCACACTACATGATACAACAATAAATATGCTTCTCAACCACCGGTCCTTTTTAGGCATGTGACACCCGGACCGTCGTGAATAAAACCCACACTACAACTCGGTGGGAGAACCACTACTAGAAACCAACTAAATAAATAAACCTAAAAAAACTAAGTCATTTAATTTATAGAATCAAGTTAAATAACGAAGGACAAGGTTCCATTACTTAATAAAGATCTAACAACTAAGTAACAATGCGGAAGACAAACATAGACACTGAAAGTCAATCTACCAATACTAGAAACAATGATGAAGTCTAACAAGAATTCTCTAGTGAACTATCTATATAACTATAACGAGGTATAGGTCCAAAAATGATGGATATAAACTAAACAGAATTCCATGGCATCCTGAACGATGTGGCTCACCGTTGAACTCAAAGAAATCACCAATCTCCTAAGTGAGATCTGTCAAAAGTCGTGTAAAGATGCCCTGTACTCAACAAAAATAATATCAAGTGCAGAAACATTACACAACCATCGTGTACTAGTAGGATCATGCAGCCCACTAATGTAACATAAACAAGCAGTTACAACATTATAACACAAGCATAAATATAAACTTCAATACTATCATAAGAATAAATATTACAATTCACATGATCCATCTCATAGTTGGTCCTATTAAGGAATCTGAGGTCAAACTGTTAGCATTCAAGAACGTGGCAATACGATCCATTTTGATGTCGGAACGTGGCAACCGAACCCAGTTAGTATGGCGGAATGTGGCAATCTGATCCAAGTTAGAGTGTTGAACTGGTAGCAGATCCCAATCACACATCAAGATCATAAATTTAAGTCATGATTTCATGGTATCAATATTCACATATCCCATTTCAACATCTATGATCAATATTACAACATGCATACATATATAAGTATCACAACGAAACAAAACAAGTGTATATCACACAATCATAGAATCACAATCATCAACAACCTCGAAACAAGCTTGAAACCGTAGATAACTTGATCCTTCCCTTTCCAGATTTGCTCAGCTTGTTCGTGGTCTACAAACAACAATTTATATACGGGAATCAATAAAGAAATACAAAATTCTCAGAACACTAACAAACTATGAGCACTAGTTCAACCATGACCCTTAATAGTCAATTTAGTATTAATTTGACCATAGGACTCTTCAAGAAATCCTTCCCCGTCAATATTGATCCGTAATAAGACGTTCGACGGATTGAAAAATGAATTCGGAGAGTGAAAATCTTACCTCTAGCTTCAGGAATGGTGAAAAACGAGTTGGAGTAGCCCAAGGATCGTCTCTTATCTCAAAAAGTTGAAAAATACAAAAATAAGATTGTCTAAGGGTTTTATTTATGTTTTAAAAACCCGTCATCCCGCTGCAGCAACACCCATCACACTGTAGCGGCGTCGCTGCAGCGACACAAAGCGAACCAAATTTTCTGAAAAATTATCATTTTACATATCTTGATAGTTCCCACGAGTCATTTTTGATCAACTTTTGAGGTTAGATTGAAATCAGATCGAAAAGTTGAGATTTCAAAAAAGTATTGGAGATATGGAAGCTTTTAAGTTGAAATGGTTGACTTTAGTCAATATTTGTAGTTGAGTCTCATAATGGCATTTCGTCAGTTGAATCAACTACAGAACGTGATTTTTGGTCTTGATGTAATGTTGGTTTGGGTCTCAAGGCTTTGGTTTGAATATGATCCATTAGATAAGATGCAGGAGAAGTTAAGAATAAAATTTGACTTAAGTCAATGTTTGAGATTAGAAAGGACTTTTTTGAATTTTGATGATTCGACTAGGTTTGATTGGTGATATTTGGTCTAATTAAAGGTTTAATTCAGTTCCTGAAACTTTTGTATGAACTTCAAGTCCTTTTTAGAAATTTGAAGATTCTGAAGTTAAAGTTCACTTTAGTCAACATCGGGTTAAGGTGATCTTGTTTGGGAGTTTTGATGATTTCACTAAGTTCAAATATCATTTTCAAGCTAGAAGCATATTTGATTTGTGTTTCATTGGTTCCGGATGAGTTTGAGTGAGTTTCTATGCTTTCTAGGTGCTATGACATTGTTTTAGCAACTTGTGTCAACTAAAAGGTTCGTTATTAGTTTTAAAGATCGAATTGTGAAACTTCTGAAAGTTTGATCATAAATCATGGGATTGATCTTCAAATGTTGGTGCATTTTCTCTAAAACGATATTGTACTTTTATCGCAATATATGAAATAATTATTTATTGAGCAGAAATAATATAATCTGACTAGACAAACAGACACAAAATTGAGTTTCCATGGGAAATACAAGTTCATATCATTGTGTAAGATATTTATGGAAAATAATTGGATCATCTCATTATCTTATGAGGAAGTCACAACTCTTTTAGTGAAAAATTTAACTTTCTGATTTCAGGTGTAGATATTGTTGTTCATGTATTTAAAATTTCAGACTGTGTTCATTTGATATTTTGAGCATATTGAGAGTTCTAGAGCTTAGAATGAACTGATTCTTGCGGCATTCTTCTAGATTTTATATAGGGGTTAATATCCAATCCATATTTAGGCTTTCTCTAATGATTTCTTCAATTGGTTTTCTTTCCTTATCTGTCAAGTTCTTGGGGAAAATTGAGATTTTGTTGATCTGAATTCAGCTTTCTATAAAAATGTGTATTTATGATCTTCATGTTATAAACAAACTAATTTTTGGCATTAAAGTAGCTTATTGATCCGTCAATAATTTTCTTCATATTAATCGCATTTAAGCATAAGAATTTGAACTTTTCCCATTAAATTTAAAGTTTGATAAATTGAGTATTTTAATGTTTGGCTCCATTTTGGAATAAATTTCATATTTGAACTTACCTAAGCATAAATAAGATATTTTCAAGAATATTGTAAATTCGGTTGGGATTTTCACAGGTTAAATTTGGGGGGAATTGGGGTTTTTTTCTCATAACTTGTGTTTTTAATTAAATTAGAGTTTGATCTGATTCATTCGTGGTTATGTACGATTCACGTGTGAGGTTAAAAAACCTTTGGGTATTTTGATTCTTTATAAAAAAAATCTATATTTATCCTTGGTGCTCAGAATTGACTTTCTGAAATGTTTCGAACACGATGTTTAAAATCAATATTATGTGCGTCATAGTTCATACTTTCTTATGGGTATTCTATATTTGATTATTTGTGTAGATTATTTGGATTGAAGTGAAGGAAATGCTCAAGTTTCTTTTTGATTTCTCCCTCCTTAATGCAAGTGGACCTCTTGACCCTCCGTTAAGTGCATTACACCTTGTATGTCTTGTTGTGTAAATGAGAGTAATGAAAAGTATTAGTAATATTCTTATTCTTATTAAATATTGAATGAATTCTAGTGTTAATATTGTGGCGTAAAAGGGAAATTATTCTTATACTATTGTATGGTGTGCCTTGAATACTTGGATATTTATGTTAATTCACCTTGATGAAGTACCTTTATTAATTGTGATTGTTTGTTGGTATTGGAATTTTATCCTTTCATTGAGTATTACAAATGCCTATTTGTATTGGAATTGAGGCACTGTTAATATGTGAACTATGCGGTGATGATGAAAAATAAGAAAATCACAAGAGAATGTATCATTTTGAGGGACGTGTAAGATGTCGTGACAAATTTTATTATATCGAGGATCATATTGTATACTGCAATACATACTGTAATTTTGAGGGACGCGTTGCATATTATGAAAAATTCTTCAATATCAAAGATTATTTCGCACGATGTGATGATTTCATGAAAAATATTCTCCCATGAATTCAAGACGGAGATTCAATGAATGAGTATCATTAGAACAGATATGCATCACTTTATATGACATTTCACTACATTGCATTACATTTCATCCTTGTATTATGATATTCATGAGTGATGTTGTGGCCTTGTGATTGTTGAATTATGGAAGACTGTCATGGTATATACATTTATATGTGTTGAGGTGCAGGTCATAATATTCTATATGTATTCTATTGTTATTGAGTGAAAATTGTTAGGTTGCGCTGATTGATTCTATGCAGATTGTAGTTTATGGAAGTTCGGATTATGTGTTGTAGTACTTGTGTTTTGTATTACTTAAATTAGAGTCATTTGGGGTGCTTGTTGAGTATTGTTGTTTGATAGGCATTTTCTCTCTTTCTACATTTGTGTAGGCTACAAGCTCGGATCACTTTGACCATTCTCTTTTCATTTTCGTCTAAGGCTTAATTTGGGAGATCGTGAGTTAGTTGTTTGTCATCTTTACATACATCACTACTTTTTCACCATGTCTTGTTCTATTTTATATACAAAGAAATCAAACTTATATTTTCTTTGAATCCAATCTAATACTTAGAGGTTTGTACATGCGACATCAATTTTTAGAGACATTTTGAGTTATGCTATATTTATTTACAATGTTCATATTATGTTAGCTTGTATTTTATTTCATTTACGTATTTATTATGATTATTTTGATTTAACTTGACTTATCTTGGTGGGATAAATAGGTGCCATCACACTCAATTTTATTATCGTTACATAAATTATCATTTATACTTATAGAATGATTTTTTTCAATATATAAGCTTTAAATTAAGACTGAGTTCAAATGAACACGACATTTATTGGATTCAACTTGCACAAATCTCTATGAATTATCCAACTATGTATTTTGCACAAATCTCTTACTAATATTTATATCTAACCCCGTTTGTCTATTACATACAAATTAAGTATTAAACAAACAAAAAAAAAAGAATACGATGGTTTAATTCAGAAAGCATTTTGTATTTATATAAGTTCCAAAAAGATTCCTGAATAATGCGTTACACAGATATTTTACTCTGACACAATCATCGTTAATTGATATTATGGGTCAAACTTATAACTTATAAGTTGTCTGTGAATAAATTTAAAATTTCTTTAAGGGACATGTTCTAATATTAAACAAAATTATGCTTTTATTTTAGCAAATTGAAATATGCTATGTAATAACTTGTTTTCGATTAAACACCTAAACACATGACATTGAACTAACATTTGAAAAGAAATATATCAATATTTTTAAAGCTCGTTACATAGATACGTTAGTCACTTAATTAATCATTTCCTTTTAATAATTATTCACATTAACCTCAATAAGCTGTAAAATCATTCACATGTTTTAATTGATATATACGTGTATGATTAAACAAGGTGGTATATCTCATATAATTACACAATTGATGTTTGACATTATGCATAATGCTATATTTTAAAACATAAGTTTAAAATAAAATTATATAATGTGAATATTAATTTTATCACATATTCAAATTCTCAATTGAAATAAATCATAGTTAAAGTCTAAATTTATGTAGAATCCGGAATTTCACGTAAAATAGGCAACTTTCATCTTCTGTGAATCCCATGGGCCCTTAAAATCTCTAAAAAAAATTTACAACTTTATATAATTTGTGAACATTTTTTAAACTTTCATGTACCAAAAATTCCTCAATTTTTCTTTTAAAGTTTCAGTTACAAACAATTTTTGAAGAGAAACGAAATTAATGATAACACATAGTGAAACTAAAATTTTCATGAAAATCATCATTTTCTTTTAGGCTTTTTCTGCTTTATTTTGTATCTTTCTTATTTTCATTTTTGTATTTTCTTGCAATTCTACTTCGAAAACTTTTTTTTTTGTGAAAAGCTATGAGTAAGGTATGTGTATACTTTATCTTTTTACGTTTCATTCGTGAGATAATTTTATTTTCAATTTTAATATTACTATTGTTTTCTTTACTTTGATTACTGCATAATTTATTGTTGTTATTTAAGTTGTTGATTATTAGAAACAACATCTCTACCTTCACTAAATAGAAGTTATGACTGCACGTATATACATCACATTTTGAGACCTCACTTTTCAAATTACATTGGATATTTTTATTGTTGTTATTAACTATTTCTCTGTTTTTGCCATTTTTTCCCTTATAATATAAACATTTCAAATCTGTGTATTTCTTTTCTTCTTCTTTTTTTCTTTTGGAATTTTGTAACCCACAGCAAAATAATTTATGGGATTTTAGTGGAATATGCTCTTTAATTCAATGTACCATTTTTTAGGAAAAAAAAAGGATAAAAAAGTTCATCTTTTTAAGAGCTATTTGGCCAAAAGCGAATTAAGGTTCTTGTGTTTGATGATTTCCAAGAAAGCCCAACTACACCTATAAATATGTGAGAAAATTAGCTAGTTGGTTCTTAGTACTCAAAGAGTAATAGTTCTACGTATATAGTCAGGTTAGTAGTAACATTTTTTGTAAGGTTATCAATTCATATATATTATAGTAATTTATATGTTATTATCTTATTAATGGGTTGGTTTTTATGTTGTTGCTGCATTCGTGTTGGATGCTCAAAAAATTAAATATTTTTTTGGATGATTCTGCACACAACTGTGACATTGTAGGAAAAATATTGATTTCTTGGATAATTCTTGAGTGCTATGTGAAAAATGTTAGATTTCTTGGATAATTCTATAGTGTTAGCTATTGTCGATGTAGAATTTATACACATAAGAAAGCTATGCTGCTTGAACTCTTCAAAATTATTATCACAATCGTGTTGGATTCTCCAAAAAGGACTATTTTTGAAGTATTCGAGCAACATAACCTCTTAATGTATAAGTATTTTTACACCAACAATATATAGAACTTAATGATTCATTCAAGAAACCATGTTTTTCATACTCATTCTTGAAATTTTATGAGAATTAACTCATTATAATAGTGTTCTCTTTTTATTTATTTATAAAAAAAATCCTCCTATTGGCAACATCATGATTAATGATAGAGTTTTATTTTGTAGAAAAGGAAAATCAATGAAATGTAATGGTATTTTCAAGAAGATGTATGGAGTCAACATGCATGTTGTATAGAAGAAATTATCCATTACTTCAAAGATGATCCCAAGAGCTAAAATTGAAACAGCTCAATGAGTCTACTCACGTGCCTAAACAATCATCTATTTCTATTAACATTCCTGATAGGTCCAAGATTTACATCATCAAGTACATTCATGAAGAATGGTAGTTATAGTAGAAGTATCGAAAAAGATGAAGATTGCACCACCACATGAATATTTGACTAAGAGGGTTATTAGGAGTCAAATTGATCCTCCTTCTATGTGTGAAGGAGTTGGGAGGACACTCAAGGGAAGAGATATTATTAGAATGAGAAATGCTATTTTAATCAAGACTGGTTTTTTGGGAAAAAAAAACTAATTAACTATACAAGTGTGATTTATAGGTTGCAGCTTTGAGTCGTGAAATTAACTGTTGAGTCTTCCATTAAGATAGATTTGTGTGTATCACACCTCATTGGGTTGCATCTTTTCACTACATTCCGTGTGAAGAAGAGAACGTTTTGTGCACCTCTGTGTCCTTTTATAGTTTTCTTATTAGTAAAGCAATAGACTATCCCTAGTTGAGCTAGTGAATTTCAAATATTGAAATGTTCAGAATCTAATGGTTCCAATTTTTATTTGTATATGCCATACTAGGCATAAACATTATTGAAAAATGATTATTATGAAAATGTTGATTATTGTATAAGAAGGGTTGCTAAGAGTCAAATTGTTTCTTTTTATATGTGTGGAGGTATTAGCGAATTGTGGAATGTCATTTTAACAAAGGCTGGTTTGTAAACTACTTTTCGAACACGTGTATTGCACGTGTATTCTATGTTAACTGGAATAATATTTTTTAAAATAAAAAAAGGAAAAAATTGAGTAGATGTAAGAATTTTTAAAAAAACACCAAGCAAAACAAGTCACATAATTAATGTAAAAAAGATCCAAAGATGGAAGATGCATGCAATGCACAACAAAGAGCAAAAAAGAACAAAAAATATATAAAAGCAAAACAGAGGTCTACACAACTTAAAGGAAAGTTAATTGAAGAAACTAATATAAAAAGAACATATTTTTATCCAGAAAGTTTTGTGCATACACCAAAATTCTAGCATTTTAAAGAACAAAACATTATAATAAATTGATAATGAACCAAATGCTAAAGCTATTGATTTAAGAAAAGGTAAAATGACATGAAAAGTTTTTAACTCATGGAAGCCAAAAAGAAGTACAAAACAAAAGAAATTTGTGATATCATAACTAAAGAATTAAAGTATAACTCTTGGAATTCAAATTATGTTCATATGTAATTAAAACATTATTATTTAATTATACATTTAATCATTTTAATTAAGTGAAAGGGCAAAACAATAATTTAAATTTGAGGTTAGCATAAGTGGAAGAGTAAAATGATAATTTAATTTTGAGATTAGAAGCTTTTCACTTTTAGTAATTTTTGTTTAAAAATAAACCTTGAGTTACGAACACGCATTGCATATCAAGTATTCAAACTTCAAATGGACATGAATATTAGGTAAAACATTACATGTGCAAGTTCAATTGAAGTGAAAATCACACCGATCCCTGTCTCTACCCACCCAGCCTTCCACCCATACACATCTCACCCCTTAGGGCCCCCACCCCCCTACATTAACATACACACCCAACCAGACCCACCACCCTCCTGTATATTTCTTTAACCCCCCCCTCATCCCACCACCACCCCCCCCCTCGATGCCTCCTAATGCCCCAATCACTCTTACAACACTCCCACTCCCATACCGACCACCCCCCACCACCTTTCAAAGTTTCACCCCGCCCCTCTCACCCTTACCCTCCATATTCCTTCTTCCCCCCCCTATACACCTTCTCCTCTCGGCCCCCCACCAACTCCGTCACCGCTCACCCCCTCCTCCTCCCCTCGCCCCCATAACCACCCACCCCCCACTCCCTAGAGTCAGTTCCCTCGAATCCTGCCCATCCCCTACCACTATCCCTACCCCCCCCCCCCCCCTTTCCCTACCGCCCCCCCACTTCCCCGACCACCCCTCACACTGCCTTACTCCGCCACCTATCCCCCCTCTCATATCCATCTCCCCCACTCCCCATTTCGCTCCATTAGCCCCCCTCAAATTTCATTCTCTCTTCCCCACTATCTTCCCCTCCAACCCCCTCTTCCCCCCCCCCTATACAATGTTCCATGTGAAAATATATGTTGCAACAATCAAAAACAATTGCAAAAGACACTAAAATGTTACTCTTGAACAATATTTAAAATATTTAATAATTTTGCTGATTTATATTACTAAAATCTAAAAAAAACAAAGTTTAATCACTTTATTCTTATAATATTACAGCCAAAATGTCCAAAAACAATGTCATCACACCAATCATTTGAGTTTTAGCACTGCAGAAAACTACCATCAATATAGAGTACTTATATTTAAGAAACAATAGTAGTAAAACCAAACATAAAACAAAAAGAGTGAAATGAACAAATATGTATATGCTTGCAACAATATATTAGATAGACGATAAAGTAATACAATTAAAATCTTTCATTCAAAATAATATTTTTTTAGAAATCTTTATTTAAGTCAGTTTGAATTTAGACAATTGACAATATGAATATATGATTATATTGCATAAATTATTCAAGTATTATCAAACTCATCATACATTAATAGAAGTTTTTTCGATTAAGTAACACTTATTAGAGCAAAAATAAAAGGACAAACAAAAATTAATTCCCATGATAATGCAAAATGATACAAAAATTACATAAAAATGTAGATTGCATATCAAATTTTATTTGAACAATCATACCTTGACTCCAAAATGAAAAAAAATAAACTTAAAATTATGAGATAATAAAAAAAAGATCTCAAGGAATAGGTCATCTCTTCTATACTTCTAAGTTCAACTATTCTATTGTAAGAAAACTTCTCTTTTTCATGATTTCATCGCTTATACTTTTAACATCAATTATTTTATTATAAGAAAGTTAGCTTCAGAATGATGGTATTTGTTCTTCTCCTCAGTTATCTTCTTGACAATATGTTATATATTTAGAGAACAGTAGATGACAAAAAAAGAATACGTTGATCTAGGGAAAAGCAAATTGTGGTTGTAATTTACTTGTATTTATAGTGAGATGAACTGTCTTTTTACCTGCCAAAATTCAATAATGAGACACATTGAATAATGACACATAAATTTATTTTTGATTTCAAAATTCAAAAGGTCATTGAATTGGAAAAGTTTTAATAATGAAACACATTGAATTATGATACATAAATTTTATTTTTTCTTTCAAAATTTAAAGAGTCACTGAATTTGAAGAGCTTCATACATTATTTTGTCTTCTACTTTAATTAAATTAATTAATCTAATCAACTATAATTTTAATGCTATAACATAAGAATTAAAGTATAGTGTCAGGCTTTACATATATCATAATGTAATTAAAATATCAATATTTAACAAATTATGTAACCATATGATATATTATATATAGATTCTTTTAAGTAAATTGAAGGAGAAAAATAAAAATAGATACATTTTTCAAAAAGAAATGTAACTAATTTATTTTTTAAAAGGATTAAAATGTCTTAACTATTTTCTATGAATACATTTTCTTTCAATTTTTTACTTAACAACTTTTCACTTTTAGAATTTAGTGTAATATAAGAATAATATTATATAATTACTATTTAATATTGAATTGATTAGCTATTTCATAATATTTTTATTTAGTGTAGGAAGTAAAATGGTGTTTCAATTTTTAGTTTTTCCCCCCACTTCAGTAATATATGTATGATATAATAATATATGATATGATATTTTTTTAAATTTATTTTATACAAAAAAAAGTATTTACTTTGAGATAATTTCTAAATATTTCTTATACTTTTTTCATAATTTTTATCTGTTAACATATCATTTCAATTCTTTTTGAGGACTGGAAATTTTAATGGTCCAATAAAATTTATAGTCTATAAATTAAAGTTTTGAATGATCCAATCAAAGTTGTAGTCCATAAATGTTAGTAACTCTAATAAAACTGAAGTCATAATTAAATTAATATTATGCTAACACAAAAATAATTAATTCAACAAAAATAACAATAATATTGAATATTTTTCTTAATTTTACAAAATTTAGACATTTAAAATGAGTGGAAATCATTTACACACCGGACTTTACTTTAAAAATCAAACTACCCCTCACCTTTGAGAAATAATCAATTTCCCCCGATTCCTTTTCTAAGTGACTTGTCTAAAAGGTATCTACCCTTACATTATCAACCCTTATTTTTGTATACTTGTTTTTTTAAAATCAAATATTATTATATTTTGATCTAATAACAATGATCCTTTTGATATTTTTCCATAGCGTGACTTTATATATATATATATGATATATATATATATATATTTATATAGATATATATATATATGATATATATATTATATATATATGGGAAAAACGATGCCTATAGAAGAACATAATACTCCACGAAGGAGGAAAGTAAAGGAAAATTGTTTACATATCGCAGAAATGATCCACAAAGATGGAACTTCAGAATAGGACTTATGGAAGAGATAGTAAGTACAGATTTCATAACAACATAACAGAAAATGATGCAGAAAAATATGTATAAAATATTTAGAAACTTTCTTAGGAGACGAAGGCTTGAGGGAAGCTTAATATAAAGTAGAAATTTCCATCAGAAGTCAATATTTAATATCATTCGGCCTAACCCATTAATTTACAAATTAAAATACATACCTTAATAACAGGAGAAGGACCCAAATAGTGGATTAATAGCTTTTACAAAGAAATGCAGAGTAATAAAAATTAGAACAATTAAGTATAAGTTTAATTGTATTATATAAAAAAAAAATTTTTAAAGACTATTTCTTACTATTGTACAATTAGTGGCAAATGCCTTTGACCAAGATTGGGTTTAAAAATTATTTATAAATTAGCCAGGAGCTTTAGGTAGAGAAATAGAAGAAAGAGAAAGATGGACTTAAAAGAGATGGAGTAGCCCAAACCCCAAAAAAATCCTCAAGCAAAATGGTCAATAGGACATAGATACAACAATATGGAATCCTACAAGAAAAATGTACTAATCTACAAATACAAAAGCAACTAAAAAAGAAGAAAGCATTCTGTAAAGACATAAATATATTACAACTCAATGTATGATAAAGAACCAATCTAAAAAAAGGAAAGTATAAAAAATGAAATCCACAAAATAATAAGAGATATTAATAGAAAAAGGATATTTTCTTAGAAAATCCTCAGCAAGGGAAACCATATCTAAATAGAGATAGACATGTTCGAAAATACAGAACAGATAGAAATTAAAAATAAATAGAATGTTTACATGTGGAAGTTAATAGAACACTTAGCAAAATTACTTGTCCAAAGATATAATGCTAAAACTAGAAATGCAACTAGTCGAAGAGTTAATGAAACATTATTAAATGTAGATTGAATATAAGTCAGACAAATGCACATATTTACTCTATAGTAAGTATTGATATAGACGAAAATAACAAAGGAAGAAGATTCTTCTAATTCAGAAGGCGAAGAATAATAATGAAATAGGAATAGAGACGTAAATATAGATGATCTAAAATAAATTTATGGACATAATGAAAATGTGAACATAATTTGGAAAAAGCTACAGGAAATTATAGAGGTAATCCATTGTAATTGGCGTGTAAATGGATCCAAGTAAACATTTAAAGAGCTAAATGTAATAATGTTTATAGAAGGATGTAGAAGTTGGTATAGAAAAACAATTAGGAATCATAAACTCAGGAAAAAGAAAAGAAAATATATACAAATGACTTAATAACTTAAAAGGATTAGTATTAGAAGCAAAAATAAAGGAATTAGAGATAAGATAGTAAGATTAGAAAAAGAAAAAAAATATTAGAACAAGAACAACCAAGGTAGATAATCAAGAATTAATGAATTGAAGAATTTAATATTTATATGTAATGAAGACAAAAATATAAAGATGTTAAAAATATTAGCAAAACTCCCAATTGAAAGGTATGAAAATAGAGGCCTTTTGCAAATAGATCAGGAGGTACCAAAAAGTATTCTAAATAAAAAACATTGTACCATAGAAACTAATAAAACATTAGAAAAAACCACTTCCAGCAATGCAACATGGACGAACACATAAAACATATACAAACACTACATAGATAAAGCACAAACTAAGTTTCTTAAATTACTTGTTCAAAATTTTATAAACCTACCTATAAAATGGATAAATTATGGGTACGGGATTTCGATATAAGAGTTAGAATTTTTGTTGTTAGGGTTGACTTTATACAAATGTAATAACAGAGGGGAAACTTTGATAACAAAAGAGAAAGACTTTTATGACAAAATATCACTATACTTCAGTTTTGATAATTATCAAATTGATGACTAAATAAGACATAAAGAAAAATGTTGTGAAAATTGTGAAAAATAATATAGGATGTACTAAAAATAATTGTAATATATTATATGCAAATATACTAGAAATAGAAGAGAAGACGAAATAATAATAAAAAATTATGTTTATAGAAATGGAAAAGAGCTATATAATTTTCAGAATGAATACAAAGCATAGGAGAAATAAAAAAAGAAGACCTAGATAATATGTAAAAATCTAGACAAATAGAAATAATAGGAGGAAAAACCCTAAAAATATGGAAAATATTCACGAGTATGTAAATTAGATATAATAAAACCCAAAATATATAATAAAGACAGGCTCAATCGAAGCTACCAAATCAGGATCAGAGATTTTGAAATAACATTTAAAGAATTATTAGAAGAGTTATCGAGTAATAAGAAGTATAATTCAAAACATAGATCAACACATTTATGGTAAAAAACATATGAAATAATTGAGGAAAGGCTAGAAGGTTATAAATTATAAAGATTAAATGATAATACTAAAACGACGGATATAAATACCGATAAACAGAATTAATAAATAGATACAAGGAAAAACAATTTTTAGTAAAATGTGATTGTAATCAGGATACTGGCAAAAAATTAAAAAAAAATGCATCCAAATAGTTAGCATGGCAACTTTTAACTTTCCTGAAGGGCGAATGGTTAGTAATGCAATTTGGGTTAAAACAAAGCACCTCCATTTTCCAAGAAAAATGGAATAATAAAAGATTTGGGAAGAATATAAAGATTTGTTTTAGTATATATAGATGATAATCTAGTATTAGTAGAAATATTAAAAGAACACTTAGGTATTTACAAACATTTTAGACTATTGTTAACAAGGTAATAATAATTAGTAAAAGAAAAATGGAACTATTGAAAAAGTATATAAATTTGTAGAATTATTTTAGAGAGGAAAGTTAAAAAATTACAACCTCATATAGCTAAAAAAACTCTAGGAATGCCAGACAAATTAAATAATTTAAAGGATTTTCGCAAAAATTCTAGGAATAATAAATTATGCTAGACCTTTTATTCAAGACTTAAGACAAATAGCAGGATCTATATTATTCTAAGCAGGAACTAAAGGACAGAGAAACTTCAAATTGAAGATTAAAGTTAGTACAAAAAAATAAGAAAGAATAAAACGATTCTGTTAATATGCCATTTCAGAACCACAGATACCTTAATAATAGAAACCAGATGGAAGTTTTGAAGGTTGGTGGGGTTGCGAGTATTAAAATCAAGACCACATAAATATAGTACTAAACAAGAAGAGAAAAGATTGCGCCTATCAAGTGGTAAGTTAAATTTAAGAAAAAGGTAACAGGCTAGTATAGATGTTGAAATTCTAGCGTGTTAATTATATGGTTTAAAAGTTTTAGAATTTAGTTCTAAATAAACCAGAAATATTAGCAAGAACAGTTGTGAATGAAGCAATAATAAAGTTTCATCAAAAATTAATTGATTAAAAGAGTAGTAGAGAAGATGGTTATTAAACTTTTAGATACTATATCTTATTTACCATTCTATAATCTTGGAACATATAAAAGGAAATGATAACAATTATTGCCCAGATCCATTAAGTAGATTACTGATAAAGTTAAATTTTCCAGAATGAGACCTCTAATACCAGACAAAGGTAAAAAGGTTCAACTTCAACCTCAGGTTTGACAGACGTTTCTAAACAGACAATGTTAGCTTATTTACATTGTAAATCATTAGATAAGATGGATGATGTTTAGAAAGAAGAAGCAATTTGGACAACAAAACTTAATTGCAATGGGCCGTCCAACTATACATTTAGAATTTACCTAAATGTCAATTAGATTAAACAACAGACATTGTCTGATAGACAACATTATGGAAGCACATAATAAAAAAAGACCACTAAATATATAATGATGTTTTTAATGATTTAGATATTAATTTACCGTAAACACAAAGAAGCAAATAGATTTTTTGAAATATTATGAGTACCATGGTAAGGGACCAAAAGGTTGTTTTCAAAATGGATAGAAGTTTTAGATTCAATCAACGATTTTAATAAACCTCTTTCAAGTTTTAATGATGTCACAGAACCTTTAGATATGCTAGAGGAATATTGCCCAAACTATTACATTTCTCCAGCTCTCAGAAAAAATCCAGATACAATTCACAATATAATATCCAAAAAGTCACAGACAAAGTCATATTTGTGACCATTGCTCATCCAGTATGACTGAAGATTATCAAGAGGCTGAATTTGAAAAATGGAAGCCTAAGGGAAGAAAATGCTCAAGCTCAGGAAAGACCAATAAATTGGAAAGCAAAAAGGTATAAAAAATATATCAACTGACAGATACAACAGGGTTCTCCATCCCAAAACAAAAAATGGATTGAGAAGGGTGGTGTGCATTCACCACTGATGCAAGAAATCCACTTGTATCGGATGATGAACAGCTAGTCGGTCAAACGGTGGAACGGGTTAATACTTCTCAAAACCCTGTTAATGGCCTTGTTCACTTTGCCCAAAAGTGAAAACGATGAAGGTTCATCTTCCAGAAGAAGCATTACCACTTTCCTCACCAGACATGACGAAAAAATCAAAAAAGCCCAAAAAAATAGACTTAGAATTCATGAAACCAAACTGTAGAAAAAAAACTACTTAAACAAAAACAAGAAGAAGAAAAAAGGACACAACATATAAACCCAAGCCCAATACAAAGCCCAAAACAAGTTTTCATACTACCCAAATGATTCAGATAATTTTGTAGATCAATGCAATTTGACCAAGACCAATGATGATGATTCAGGATATGAGTTTGATAAATTGCCATTGATAATTTCGATACTTAAAAAATAAATAGAAAATAAAATTAATATTATCATATCTGAAAAGAGGAATAGCCTCTTTGTCAAAATGTGGAGTCCCACTTTACTCCCTACCACCATGTGGAAAAAAAGTTTGGGAAGCGTCGTAGTCACGTAAAGAGATAAGATAGAAGACTATCAAGATCAGATTCCAGGAAACCATAATGCAAGAAGAAGGGACATTATTTCACGTGACGATGGGGCCCAGATGTTTACCGGCTTGAGATGATAAGATTCCCTTTTTCATTTGAAATTCGGAGTTGAAGTCGAAGACACTTATAAAAAGCAAAACCTCTGAAGAAGAAGAAGTGGAAGCAGAAAAAGACAAGACTCACTACAAAAAACTCTAAAAGCCCTCACTACAAAAAAAACTCCAACAAAATAAATAAAATAAATAAAAGTTTTCAGGTTTAGTCTTTAGTCTTAAAAGCTGTGTACGTAAAGCTTGGAAGCTCACTCTGTTCTAATTAGGTAAGCTCACTCCGAAAGGAAACTTCACTTGTTCTAAATTATGTAGTTTAATATCTAAGTTTCTGTTAAACTTCATTATGTCAATTTGTGTAAAATTATGTTTAGTGTTAAAAACATTTTGAACTAAGTTCATGTAAATATATGAATTATATTATGAATCTCTTTTACGTAGTATATGGTTAGTCTCTTAGCCTTCTAAATGTATCGAGGGATTAACCCGTAACTTCCTAGGAAAATGTCAGGTAAAGTGTTCGAAGGAAAAGAACTATGAATCACCGAGACCCGGGTTGAGGTTAAAGAAATTACTTAAGAACAAAAGCTAAAGAAAGAGGATGAACAATAATATAGATTCATGAATGACAAAAAAAAAAGAAGAAGGGAAGTTTAAACAAGAAACTAATATGATAATTATATATTGTAATTTTCTCTGAATAACCAAATACAGGATGAATTTCTATCTTGGTAAGTTATGGTTATCTTTCTCCATTCTACCTTTGGTATATCACCTCTCAGTCTCTAATAAACAAGTTTGATGCTGAATTAAGACATTTGCATTACATCTTGTTGTCTATAACCAGCCAGCTCAAGGGTCCTTTTAGAAGCTAATATTTTTTTTATCATCCATGAGGCAGGAGTAACTTTGTAATATCTATACATTTTCATTTTATATGTGCAGTTGCGGATCCAGCTTATCCACAAATTACCCTTCTTTAAACACACACTCCATATATGTTTGCATATAGTAACCTTGCTATATCAAGAAAGCCCAAACCTCCAGCAGTTTGAGGACTACAATGTCTTTCTCAAGTGATTAGAGCAGTCTTTATTGAATCAGCTCCACCGGACCATAAGAAGCTTTTGCATACGAACTCTACTATTTGTACCATTCTTTTTTATAAGAGAGGTTTGCGACCAGAAAATCTGATCTTTCAAAAGAGTACAACTTTGATCAACTGCACTATGCCAACATAGATAGGAATCTGACAGTCCATGACTTTATCTTTGCAATCATTTTGTCTATCAGGGGCTACTTTGCTCCTCTTGGTTAAAGGAACACCTAGGTATTTTGAAAGGTAGTGTCACGATCCGACTTCCCGAGTTATGATGGAACCTACTATAACCAAGCCAACACATACCCATAACAATAAGTTGTGAGTGCAAGGGTAGAACTAAACAGAAAATAATACTAATAACAATAAGAAAAGAAGGAAATGGAAAGCAAACCAAAAAATATGTCTCATTCTATCAGACCTAAGTCTGCTATGTTGCCAATCTGTGTTATAAAATCAGAATTATGGTTCTAATTAAATCATTCAGAAACCCGAAGAACTGAGATTTTTAAACAGTAATAAGATGAACAGAAATTATTTGAAACAAAATAAATTTAATCGTAAAAACGTACAGAATCTGGAATACTATTATTGAAAATTTAGGAAGGAAATTCCCCACCCCAAGTCCACTGAATTCACGGGCCCCTAAGGACAACTTATTCCCTCTAGTTTGTTCCGAGGTTTGATTTGGAATATAACTCCCAGGGTAAAATGATTTTAATCAGTAGAGTCTTCGATACCAAAACTTCTTACTGTCAGCGAATCAATCACAGCAGGAAAGTAAACGAAGAAATATAATTAGTTTAAGAAAAGAAGGATAGAAAAAATTCGTTGTAAATTCTGAAGACTGATGTAATTAGAGGAAGAAGGAATATATTCTGAAGGTTGCAACCATTAAGAATTAACAAGACCAATAATGAAGGTTTGCAAACTTTCAAATGGTATTGAAGTTCTGAAAGTTGCACCTTCTTAGAAACATCATGGCGGGAAAATTGGAATTATAACGAATATTTAAAACGGGTCACTCGCGCGGATCCGAGTCGGGTCGGGTTTAAATAAAAAATTGAAAACATTTCAGGTATCAACTAATTTATTGAAAATAATTTTTGGCCATTTTAATTAAGTATGAAATAATGTAAAATAAATTTGTCCAAAAAATTATCTATCGATCGATCATTGCCAAGCCAAAGCCAAAGCCAAGCCGAAGCCGAAGCGAGCGAGCGACGACGACGACGGCGCGAGGGAGGGTCCCTCTTTCCAACCCTTTTAACAATTATAGGGTGTTTATTATTTAAACTCTCCTATTTTCCTTCCATTACCGATGGAGGACTATTGCCTTTTTCAATAAAGCATTAGGGACTTTTCAAGTTCCCAACCTTTCCATTCTAAACCTTTCAAATTCCTATCCTTCCCTCTATTTTCCATCACATTCTTGCTACATACCACCAACAATCCCCCAAAATGATGGGGGGAATAGTTTAACATAGGAATGCACAGGACAATTGTGTATTTACAAGCAAGGAGGAATTGATATGGATAAGTAGGTTTTCCCTTGGACTGCTTTCTTAGTGAAACATATGTCGGAGATACTCGGTCAATCGGTTAGATGTGGATATCTTTGACAACGTTCGAACTTTGGTGGTATTACGTCAGACAACCATATGTCACACAATTAACCCCTTTAATGTTTAGATTCTACGGTTGTGTTCGTTTCAGCCATGAACAATCATGCATGGTTTCAGAGTGATAGAGAAAGGCTTTTGAACATAATTCTCTTTGAAGCGCTTCCACTTCCCCACTCACAAGTGTTCTAACAGTGTCATTCGGTAGGTACACTATTGGTCAATTACCACACTTAGCAAATCATGAAAAAAACTTTTAAGTTTATTCACTTCAGAAAAGCCTTAAAGTTTTAACCTTTACCTGAACATTGTTTCATTCATGAGAATGGATTGATTATGTGACAATGTTGGAACACACTCAGCCCAACTTGTTTTTCTCCTTGAACTAGCTCTGGGATCTCCGTCTGCTAGATAGAGTACCGTCATGCTGACTGTCTACGCCGTAAACCCATCCCTTAGATTGATCTTTCAACTGCCTCTCTCACTAGGCCTTTCGTTAGGGGATCTGACACATTATAGCTTGACTTTACATAGTCAATTGTGATTAATTCCACTAGAGAGCAGTTGTCTTATAGGTGATGTCTACGTCGTATATACGAGGACTTTCCGTTGTAAAACGCTCCCTTGCCCTACCTATTGCTGCTTGAATATCGCAATGTATGCAAATTGGTCCGACAGGTTTGGGCCAGAATGTAAATCCTAGGAAATTCCGGAGGCCATTTCTGCGTCTTCACCAGCCTTATCAAAGCAATGAATTCAGAATTCCATGTTGGAGCGAGCAATACATGTATGTTTGGGAGGAAGATTTCCAAGAGTTAGACAGTTCTCCACCAAGTATGGACTACCATAACACTCGGTGGATTTCCATCATTGATGGGTGACATCCAATTTGGCATCACTTATATCCTTCAATTCACAGCAGGATATTTTTATAATGCAAAGCATAATGGTTGTGTCCATTTTGATAACCCCAACAAACGTTTCAAGCCATCCAGTGAGTTTGATTCGGAATATAGTGTACCGACTCAGTTTACTACTAGGCACATGCTATTTGGTCGTGTGCAAGTCATTAATATACATCAAACTCCCACACTTGGAAATTCCAATTGCAGAGTCACTTTGACCTTCATTCTTTTTAAATGTACAACTTAAATTTCAATTGGCGTTTTACTACATTGAAACTTCAAGTTAGTAATGACTTACCAATAACCTTTTTCAATATAATGAGATTGAAGATAATGCTAGTCCTGGGAAGTTTTGATAATCCTGACCCCTAAGATCAAATCAGCCAATCCAAGTCTTTATATCGAACTTGTTGGACAACATCGCGTAGTAGCGTTTATATCATCAATTTCTTTACTCATTATTAACATGTCATCAACATACAAACAAAAATGACTTCAGATTCATAACATGTTTTTTATGTAACACATTTATCACATTCGTTATCTTGAATCCATTGAACATTACTTGATCAAAATTTAGGCATGCCATGTTTGGGTGCTTGCTTGAGTCCATAAAGTGGACTCACCAAGTCTGCACACTTATTTTCTGTACCAGGAACTTATAACCCTTCGGTTGTTCCATGATAAAGTCTTCCTCTAAACTTCTCCATTTAAAAGATTGTCTTTACATTCCATTTGGTGGATTTGAAGATTCATGCATGCTGCAAGTGCTATTAACATCCTAATGATGTATCCTTGTTACTGGATGAATATGTGTCAAAGAATCCAGGACCTTCCTTTGTCTGAGTACCCTTTGACTTACAGTCTAGCCTTGTATTGTCAATAGTCCCATCAGGTTTCATTTTCCTTTTAAAGATCCATTTGATCCAAAGGTTATTTTCCGGAGGAAGATCAGTCAATTCCAAGTTGATTGCTAATATTGATTAAATTTCACTATTGACTGCTCTTTTACCAATAAGTTGACTCTGACGAAGACCAGTGCTGCTTTTAAATGTTTGAGGCTAATTTTCAAAGCAATAGTGACGCTACCAAAATCGGTCGACAAGAGAAAGAAACAGATTGTCGTCGTCGAGTACTTCGCCTAGGTTCCTCCCTAGTAGAATATTTGTCCATGATTCTTTCAGGTCGTTTAATCTTTCACTGTTGACTCACTTCAGTGTATAAGGATAAATGTTTTCAAAAAACTCTGATTATATGATTCAATTATCGTATTAAACATGATATCAGGATTAAGATGTGTGTGAACCAAACATCCGAACAGGCTTGCTATTTCACGCATATCCATAAAGACACAATCTATGTTTTGGTTAATTTTAACCTCTTAGGTAAGGACCTTCTACCTTGGCTAAAACCCCCCACACTTAAAATATTCAAGTTGGGTTTTCTTCCTTCCACATTCATATGGAATTATTGTGTTTCTTCCACGATGGGGTTACTCTATTGAGTATTTTTGAGCTGTAAGAATGGCTTCCCCACCAAAGATTTCGGGGAACAGAATTGATTATTAAAGGTATATCATTCCATTTAAGTTCTTGTTCTTCGTTCTGCAAAACCATTTGACTGTGGTGTATAAGGTTGCAGTAGTTTGATGATAATACCATATTCCAAACATATTCTGACAAAAAGGAGATTCATATTCTCCACCCCATCACTCCGAATCATTTTATTGTAGATTCAATTGGTTTCCACTTCATTTTTGTATTGCTTAAATTGATCAATTTGCTTACTTCCTATAGCAAGTATACATACAAAATCGAGTGCAGTCATCCAGAAAAAGTTATAAAGTCTTTTTCCCACCAGAGATGTGTTGAATTCAACGCATATACTTGTGAATAAGTCTAAAGTTTTAGAATTTCTTTCAACAGACTTGTACGGATGTTTAACAAAACTTACTTCCACACAAAATTTCACATTTCGACTTATCGCATTTAAACTAAGGCAATACTTCTAAATTAACCAATTTTCGCAAGGCTTTGTAATAAAAGGTCCAAAACGGCAATGCCATAATCATTAACTCCAAATAAGTAAACAGAAGCAAGAATTTTTATTGATACTGTCAATAACATTACATTTAGTTTGAAAAGCCCTCTTGAGAAGCACTTTCCTATGAAAAATTTCATTCTTAATTATTACAGCTTTATCACTAACTAGGACACACTTAAACCCGGTGTAACGAGTAGTGCAGCAGAAACTCAATTCTTCCTATAGTAGGAACATGCAGAACATTGTTTAAAGTCAAACACTTGCCGATGTCATTTTCAACATTACTTTGCCCAGTCCTGCAATCCTGCTGTTGCGTGGTTCCCATGAATAATCTCATCGTTACTCAGCCGGGTGTTGTTGCAAAGGCTTCTTTTTACAGAGCAACTATGTCTAGTGGCACCTGAGTGAGGAAAACCAATCTTGAATTTCCAACTAAGTTACACTCCGATATCATTTGACACCAAGTCATCTGATCTTCCATTTTTTTTCCACGATGTTTGCTTGAATTTTGCCTTTGGCCTTTGTTTTTGGTCCTTTCTTGAGCATGACAATCAGGAATATCTATGACAGCCTTGCCACAATTATAAACAGTTGCCTTGGATTTCTTCTTGGCCTGTTCTGACTTCTGCCCGTTTGGAGTTCTTGTCTCTTTTTGTCTTTGGTAGAAGCTTCTTCAACAATATTACTCAAATGTTGTTGAACTCTACGCGACTCTTTTCGGCATTTCTGTTATCTTCCCTCAATCTTGAGCGAAAAATCAACAAGATCTTCAAGCTTCATTTCGTTACGCTTGTGCTTAGATAATTCTTGAAATCATCCACGAAGAGCAAACTTCTCGATCATCCCCGGGCAGCCACTTGAAAAGCTTCATTACTACCATATCTTCAGCAATCAGATAATGGAGAATAAGTTGAAGTCCTTGCACTTGGATCCAAAGTTTACTATCTGTCATGTATAGTCTAAAAACTTTGCGACCACAAACTTCAAGATGCATCTTCTGTCTTATATTCTTCTAAGGCATTCCACAAACTCTTTTGAAAGTTGTTATTGCACTATAGACATTAATAAAGTCATCCTTAAAGAACTCAAAGTAACCTTTACATAGGATAGGAAGTCTGACTGTTGTTCCATGCTTCAACAATCATAAATTTTCATGTCTGCATATCATCAGCAGGAACTGGGAGTAGATCTTCACTTGTAAATTTCTGCAGCCAAGAGTGGGAAGCAGAAAATACTCGTTGCTGCATTCTTGAAAATTCACACCTGTTGAATTTACCGGTTTTTCTGCTTGTGATACAAGAGGTCGGGTTGTTGGCGCACGCAACAAGCACACCACTGGTTGTAAACCACCAGTTTTCCATTTCTGAATAAACAAAATTGATTCAATATAAGTAAGCCATAAAAAATGTAATGCCAGACTTATTTTAAACGAGTATAAAATCACAAAGATTTTTGTCTCCACAGAAACACAGGATTTAATAAATTTCCTAAGATTGTTGCCAATCTGTGTTATAAAATCAGAAATTACTGGTTCAATAAATCATTAGAAACACGAGGAACTGAGATTTTTATAACCAGGTAGAGTAAAAAGATGACAGAAAATTATTGAACAAATAATTTAATCTGTTAAAAAAACGTAACCAGAATCTGGAATACTCTTATTGAAATTTAGGAAGGGAAATCAAGTCCAACTGAAGTCACAGGGTCCCCTTAAGGAAATTATTCCCCCTCTAGTATCCGAGGTCTGATTTGGAATATAACTCCACGGGTAAAGTAAAATGTTTTAATCAGTAGAGTTAGATACAAAAATATACTGTCAGGAATCACTTCAACAGCAGGAAAGTACACGACGAATATATTATTCTTTAGAAGAAGGAAGATCAGAAAAATTTCGTTGTAATATTATTGAAGACTGAATGTATTATGGCCAAGAAAAAAAGAAAATATATCTGAAAGGTGCAACCCTTTAGAATTAAACGGGACCATAATGAAAGGTTTGCTTGCAAAACTTTCAAATGGGTTTGTTTATGACTGTTCTGAAAGTTGAACCTTTCGAACAATCATTGGGGAATTGGGAATTATAAGGAATTAAACGGGTCCTCGCTCGGAT
Source organism: Solanum habrochaites (assembly GCA_027704765.1). NCBI lineage: Eukaryota > Viridiplantae > Streptophyta > Magnoliopsida > Solanales > Solanaceae > Solanum > Solanum habrochaites. Next base: position 17,363,586 of record JAKWJA010002499.1, read on the forward strand.
ACGAGTCGGGTCGGGTTTTAACTAAAAATTGAAAACATTCGGTTATCAACTAATTTATTGAAAATCATTTTGGGCCATTTTAAATTAATTATTAATAATTAAAAATAATTTTGTCAAAAAATTATCTCTCGATCATTTGCCAAAGCCGAAGCCGAAGCCGAGCGAGCGAAGAAACGACGACGGAGCGAGGGGGGTCTCTTCCAACCCTTTTAACAATAATAGAGTGTTTATTTATTTAACTCTCCTATTTCCTTTCCATTAAGATGAGGGACTATGCTTTTTTCAAAATAAAGCATTAGGGACTTTCAAGTTCCCAACCTTTCAAGTTCTAAACCTTTCAAAATTCCTCTCCTTCCCTCTATTTCCATCAATTTTGCTACATACCCAACATGCTTCTCCATACAACAAGGACCTAGTCCGTTCGAACGGCGTCAGAGACACAAAATTCACAAGGTTCACGTGTCTAAGGCAACAACAGTTTATCCCAGACTAAGGCCAAAACATGCTTCAGGAGACACGTAGTAACACAAGTAAGTCTTATAGCACGCTACAGAAACATACAATCCCTAACTAACATCAAGACCAAGGCATTGTGGAATGATATCCACCTACAAGCATCCTGGAAGGGTCCTGCCTAAAACAACCCAATCTCAAGCCTTAACAAGACGTAGTCCATCCGGTAACTCATCGGTGTCATAGAGATAGGGAGAGAAAGCAGAAGGTCCACAAGGCGCGTTGTTGTTCATCTTGTATTCCTAGGATACTTAGAACAAAATTTTAAAAAACTTGGTAAGAAACAACAAAGTTTAAAGACACTATTAGAAATTTGGCATATGGCAATGACATCAATGTCAACAGTTCGAAAATCGTTGCGATAGACTGTCTATGGCAACAGTTACACCCGTTGCATAAAATATTCCGTGCTATTACGACATAGTAGCAGACAACTGTTGCGTTTGTATTAGAAAACGTTGTCATAGATGAGGTAACACAACAGTCTGACACAGCCGTTACAATAGCATATTTGTGGCAACCCATATATTTATATTGCTACGACTATAGAAAATCCCTTCTTATTTTTTCCACGAATTTCATAATACCGCCAAAACATAACATGACATTCCAATCATTTTTCCTTATTTTTTTGTTTTCGCTCACCAAACAAAAATAAACCTATTTTTTTTGAAGCTTTAGTATCCTAATATGGTCTGAAATTTCAACGCAGTGGAGGGTTTGTAGAAGAAAGTATTGTGTTCATCGTTGGTTTACAACGTAGGAAAGGGCTCTTCAAGCTTTGTGGAATTTAGCTCAATCCGTCAACGGAGTGTCTCATTAGAGAGTTCAAACTTTCTCAGTCCTCTTTTCACCGTAGAGTAAAAAATAGCCTGCCTAAGACACCAAAATTTTTGATTTCTCTGAGCCCTAATTTCATATATTCAAAAATCGTTGGTAAGTTATCTGCATTTTCCCTAATTATTTACATAATCATTTTTTTATGACCATCAATCTCTGTGTATTACTCGATTAAAAAATTACTATTTGTATTTCTCTTAAATAGGTAATAATTTGGTCTTTAGTAAGCTAGTTAATTAGGTTATTCATGTGCTTTAGCATTTCTTTTGTTTTCACTTGTTGTGTATCTGCTAAGTCCGTTTGTTTTCCAATTTAGAAGTACAAAGTTCTTTGGACAATATCCTTGATGCTAGAGGCGACTGATATCTGCTACTACTTGCTCAAATTCAATTTTTCATTAAAAAAAACTGAAAATACTAATGTTTATGGAGAAAAAATTGTTTGAGTTGCAAAACACGATTCTTTACGAAAGAAAGATCGTTTAGGAAGAAAAAACGTGAAAGAGAATATACAAGATCTAGTAAGCAATCTTAGTAGAACGATGCCCATCCCCATGTAGCATAGGAACTGGGATAACAATCTCGACTTATTGATCGAAATGAAATTATTTAATTTGAAACAGAAAAGAGATAATTTGCTAATGGTGTTAGCTTAACCTCTTTCTCTATATGTTCTATTTTACGTTAAACACTCTTCTTTTTTATTTTGTAGGAAAATAATCCAAAAAAATATATATTTAGAGATAATTTAACTTTAAACTTTTTATTTTATGGCCATATAATTGTGTACGACTTGTTTTAAACTACAAACTTCTGAAGTCATTTTTTTCTAACAATCAATGCATACTAGACTACTGTTACAGGATTTTAATCTCGACCTTTTCCCAATCTAACTTCTTCCATCTGTTCAGTGAAGAATCTCTTTTTCAAGGGGGACAAGCTTCTTCACTTAGTAAGAGTTCTTTATCAAAAGAGAATAGTTTGATTTATGATGGAAAATTTAGGTGTTTTAGGAGTTAGATGGCTTGGTTTTAATTTATGTAGTGTATCGGGTGGACTAATGTTTGGATTGGGTTGTAATATAGGATTCAAAGTTTTGGTTTAATGACTCAACTCGGGCTTCAACCCCGTAATAAGATTACTAGTAACTTACCTTATTAACACGATCGAATAAAACTTGACAATCCAGGATGCTCTGTCTATTTGAGTTGTTTATTTACCTTTTATTTTATGCATCAATAAATTCAATTCTTCTTTACCGTTTGTTGTTTATTTTATCAGTAAATTCAGTTCTTGTTTACTATTTAGTAAATTCATATGATATATAGCTCTTAGGGGCTTATTTCCAATAAGATTTCACTATCTTTAACCAAGTATATGGCAGCATCGCTGTGCATAGTACTTTAGTGCTGTCAAAGAAATTCCATTGTTAATTTGTCTTGTAGCTATAATATCTGTTCCACTTATGATTAAAAGTGTAGTTTTCTATCACTGGCGCTCAAAGGCCTGTGTTTTCTTCCTTTTCTATTTTACCTAGTTATCATGTGTATTATACGTACAAGGTGCATAGAAAATTTTTATTTTGAATTCAACAAAGGACAATTATCTATAGTTTTAGTAGAATGCACTGATAGAATATATGTATTCACTTAACAAGTAATGGACCAGGTCCCTTACTACACTAATGAATAAAAAGAAAGTTAAATGCAGTAAAATCAACACGATGATTTTACGTGGAAACCTCCTTGCTTAAGGAGTAAAACCACGACCTGTCTCACAAGGCTTTCAATCGTTTTCACTAATCTTTCAAAAGCAAAAGTAAACCACGATTACCTCCAAATGTAAGAAAGAATTAACAATCTCACAGTTAAAGCAATAGTCCTCTATGCTTAACAAGCCTAAGTATAAACAATCTCCCACTAAGTTATCCACCTGTACAACCTAGACTTTACACAACACACCAATTCCTTTATAGATTCTGAATGGTTTACAGTTAATAACACGAGAATGTTATCCTAAATAACTCTAGACGAAAAGCTCATAGATTCTGTTGTTCTTGGAATAATTCTGCCTTTGCTTTGTATAGCCTTTGCAAGAGTTCTTGAAAGTGTTTTGTTTTTTTGTTTTTTTTTTTTATCAAGTTGCAAAACTAAAACAAAATGTTTAGGAAAGTGCCTTTAATATGGGCAAGTCACTTTTCCTATCCTCTTTGCCATTGGCTGAAAAAGTCACAAACTTTCTACGCCATCGGGAAGTGTGGCACCTACTTTTCTGTACCGCTCGCCAGCTGCACAACTGACTCTCATCATTAGAGCTGGTACCGGGGGGGGAGACGAGGAGTCATTTGTGGGATAAGTAGGGACGGTAAGTGCTGAAGTGGGGGAAGAATTTGGTAATGGAGGAGGTGAGGAAGAGGGAAAAGGAGCGGGGGGTTGTGGAGTCGGTGGGGGGGTGTAGGGGGAGAAGAACCTTGGACTGGGGTGCTAGGGGTGTGAGAGGAGGAGGTTGGAGGAGATAGTCAGGAATTCAAGTGGCCCTTTGACAGGGTGGGGGAATGGATGCGGAATTGAGTTGGAGTGAGAGGGATGGTAGGTATGGTGTGTGTGGGGGGGGGTGGAGTGAGGGGGATTAGAGGTGGGAGTCGTGCGTGGTGTGGAGCGGGGGGGATTGTAGGGAGGGTATGGATCCGGAGAGGATGACCCTCATAAGGGACTCCTCGTATATTGAGCAGGCACACCCATTGGAAGTGGTACACCATCACCGCCCACCAACACCCACAAAAAAAAAACAACAAACCCAACCCAAACCAAAACACACCCCGACCACACAAAGCCACAACCTAAGGTCGTTGGGTGGTTGAAATTATTTGCTTGACCGGTTGGTAGAGGGAACTTTAGACGGAATCGAGAAAAAGATAAGATAGGAGCCGCGAGTCAGTGAGAACGAAGAAGGCTGAGAATATTGAGGAGATGAGGGCGTGGGGTTGGTGGAGGGCCGAGGGGGCAACTAGAAGAAGGATAGGGATGGGAGTCGAGATAATGAGATCGAGGAATGTAGAGCGAGTGGAGGGCGGAGGGGTGGTTTAGGGGGAAAAGAACCGTATGGGGTAGTGGCGGGGGATAGGGAGACGGGATATGAAAGGGGCAGGCGTTGAAGAAGGGTGAGGATAGGGGGATGTATAAATATGAGGGTGTGGATATCGAAGGCATTTCTGTGGAGGGGACTACTATGGAGATAGGGATAGGAGAATGGAGGGCATGGCGATTGATTGGGTGGGCAGGGGCGAGGTTAATGGGAGATGGAGTGGTAGGAGGGATTTAAGTAGGTTGGCGGTTAGTGGGGGGTCGTGTGGGTGGAGGGGTGGGGTATGTGGGAGGCGAGGGGACGTGGGGTAAATAGAGGGATGTGTGGGACTAGGTTGAAGGGGAATGGGGTAATTGGAGAATGGGGAGGCAATGGTGAGGGAGTGGAGTGGTGGTCTTGGAGTGAAAAAGAGGGGCTGGTTGTGGGACAGGGCGGTTTATCGATTTTGTTTGGATGGGAAATGGTGTTTGTGGCTTGGGGGTTTTTGGGGGGGAGAAGGTAAAAGGCATTAGGTGGGTAGACCGCTGAAGGGGGGAGAAGGTGTGGAGGGGCGGGGAGGGGTGGGCTGATGGGTGAATGGAGGTTATGGGCCGCGGGTGGTGCCGACAAAACGTGCACGGAATGGGGGTGATGGTGGGAAGGGGGGCAGTGGTGGAGGGGGCGAAGTATATGGAAGACCAGGACGGGGAAAGGGGTGTAGCAGGTGGGGGGATTAAGGTTTTTGTAGTGTTGTTGTTGAGGGAGGCTATTGGAAGATCTTGGTGGTGTGGAGTTTTTGAGGAGGGAGGCCTAGGTGGGGGGGGTTGGGGACGTGGGTTGGTGCTGGGAGTTGAGGAGGATCTTCGGGAGTGTAGGCGGGGGTTTAGGAGGAGATGGCTCTGTGGAGTGGGAGGAAGTGGGGGAGATAAGAGATGGAGGGTTGGATGTGGGTGGTGAGGGGCGTAGGTAAGAGGGGGATGTGGGACGGCGTGAGAGTAGATGGAGGTGGTGTAGGCCGGGGTATAGGTGAGGGGTCAAGTGGTTGAAAAAATGGATGTGGTTTGTGGGCTGTGTTAGATACATGGTATGAATGTTGGGTGAAGCGTGGGGGAAATAGGGGTAGGAATAGGACGTCTGAGGTGGGGGCGGATGGTTGAGGGGGGGTGGATGGTTGTGAAGGTAGGTAGGGTTAGGGAAATTGATTTGGTAGTGCTGGAGCAAAGTGGGGGAATGCATAGGGGTGCGGAGGAGGTGGGGTGGGGCATGATGGGCTTAGCGGTTGGGAAGGTGGGGAGGGTGGGGGAGTCTAAAGGCAACGTTCTCGTGAAGAGGGGCCGAAGGAGGGGTAGGGGGGAGGATTAAGAGTTAGGTAAGGAGCATGGTACCTGAGGTGGACTGCAGGTATGGGTAGACGAGGGGCTAGGAGTGGGGTGTAATAAGTAAGGCGGGGAGATCTTGTAGAAGGGTATTGGTAGATGAGAAGAGTTAGGTTGTGATGGGCGAGCGAGGTATATGGGGTGTGTGAGTAGGGGGAGGTGTAGGGGCAGTGTAGAAGTTGGCGGTGGAATGGCGAGGTTTGACAGTAGGCTTTATGCGGGTGGTTGACTGGGAAAGGTTTATTTTGGGGGGGATTGGAGAGGAAGTAGATCGAGGTTATGGGACGAAGGCAGGGAAAAGGGTGATGGGGTTAAGTATAACGGGTCAAGGAAACGGGAGTAATTTGAGTGGGCGGTGGGAAAGGTAGAGGTGGAGAGCCCTGGAGCGGGGTATGTGGGAGTGAGTGGCGGGCGTTTGTATGGGGGAGTGAGAGGGGGTAGTTGGGTGGGAATATGGGTGGGTTGTGGAGTGTGAATGGGGGGGTTGGGAATGGTGCGGATAATGTGATGGTGGTACGGAGTGGGGAGGGGGGAGTCGACTGGGGCGAGTGGAGAAGGAGGCTGCACTCTACTATGTCACTGGGTTTGTTTCATCTGCAATATTAAGCAAAACCCTGCAATACTCAATTAAGAACTGGTACCATTTACAACAAGGCCCCCAAGTTTTGTCAAATCAGCAAAACTACAAATAACATTTTCTTTCCCCCTTTTTGATGATGCCAAACATCTGAAACCATGATCTAAGATCTTCCCAACTTTGGTGTCCCCCTTTTTATATTCCACCTCACCTGTATATTCCTCCCCCCTCACTGAATAATCATTTTGGCTACATTCATTTAGCTACACCATTTTTAACTTCCCCTTTGCATCAAAAAAGAAGACAGTAACCAGTGATGTCCACATAAACACTTGAACAAGATTCCAACTGCTTATCAAGCAATCAATCATAATGGAAAACATGCACAAAAGAAGACAATTAGAACAACAAAGGAATAAATTAACCAGCACGCCATAATAAAACATAACACATTAAAAACAACTGAATATCCCTCAACCCATTGATAGCCACACAAAAATTGAACCAGGGAAGGGAAGTTTGTTCACAAACTAGGAGAGGGGGGAGGATGAACAGGGACTTGTATAACAAGAGTGAGTCGTGCATTGCAGCAATCACTTGTTTTGATTGCCTTTTCCTCCAGGGATATCTTCGCCTTCAACTCAAGTAGTCTCCTTTCCCAGAGCTTGAACACTGAATAACCGGTCCCTCACTTTGTGCAGTAAGCAGTTCTGGCTTTGAGTATACAATAGCTTCCTCTTTACCACTTACCGCCCAGTAAGCTCCTCAACCTCGTGCTTAAGCTGCTCCTGATCACAATAGTTGGGCCATTTTTGCTCTTTGTATGCCTCCTTCCATACTCATTTCGACCAAGCCAAGGTACTTTCAGAGATAGCCTGATTAACCAGTTCCCACTTTTTCCAACACGAGAGGGATTTGAAAAATGCTTGAAATACTTTTCCAATGAGAAAATATCCATACCCCATTTCGTGAACACCTCTCCTCTCAGACAGTTTGTGCATATGTTCAAGCTTCGACCAGGGAGTTCAAAGGTCGAGCTACCACATCTCCATCACATCCAAATCATCCGCAGTGGCAACTGTCCTCTTTTCTGGTTCGATGGAGGAGCACCTTTTGAACTAACTCAAACCGCTGATACTCACTCTTCATGATTTTCTTATAAATCCCAGCAACCTTAGTTTTGTGGTGTCGTAGAAATCAACAGAAGTCAAACTTCAGAAGATCAAGTTTTGCCCATACATACCCGTTGGGTCCCCTCTTTAGGTACTCCTGAGATTTTCTCAACACTCCCATCCAAAGATATGCACTATCATTTACCCGTGTGAGGATGGTCCCCCTTCCAGAATTGGACATTGTAGTAAAATTCACTGACTTCTCTTCAATGGGGATGAGGGATTGTGTCGACAAGTTCACCACGATTGAATCTTCACCATATCGTGCATATATCCATGCCAGTAAGATTTATAATAATTCCCATATCAAGCCCACTCTTCCTCCAAACTGTTTGGGTTCTGAGGTTGTCAACCACCCTCCTGCAGGTTGACACTTTCAACTTCCTGGCTTGGGAACCAGGTCCTGTGCCTGCTTTCTCTTTTTTCTCAGATCTCTTCCTTTTTGAGCTTATGTTGTCACCTTCTCTGTAGCCTTCCCCTTTTTCTCTTTTCTGACCTCTTTTTCTTATTTTTCTTTCCCTTCTTCTCCAGACAACTCACCACATTAACACAAGGTTAATTTTAAATTTGAATACCTTGAAAGTTCTTGCACTTCTTCTGAACTGCACAGTCGAAACGTGCATTCGCCTTCAATGCATCAGTCATCAACTTCTGAGCGGCAACCTAGTAGTAGGTCCTCCTCCATAGCTTCTCTACAAACTTTTCCTTTCCTTTTCTAGATCTCTCCTTTGCTCTCTCTCAACCTTCCATTTTTCAAAAGGTTCTTCCTCGCTTGCAGAGTCAGAGGAAGATGAGGAAGAGTACCTTCCTAAATCAGGGTCTTATCAAAGTATGTTGAGTGGGTCCTTACCTCTCCTCTGTCCAAGCTTCAGTATGCTCTGCCCTTGCTTCTTCCCAGCATCATGGTCAAGCTTTCAATCACAGAGCTCTCACACTCGCTCCAATATGTTTACTAATAAGCTGTTGCTTGGTAGATCCCCTTCAAACTATTGTCAGGCACATGTCTTGAAACGGACTTAGGTACGTAGGCACGACGAACTGTTTAGTCTATGGCAAAAAGGGGTTATCAGGGGTGTCTTGTTGAGAACTGATGTTTGGGCTTGTGTAGTGGTCGAATAATAGAAGGCAAGAGGCTCTATTTCACTTAGAGCATTCAACATCTGTTTGGAAGAGATGAGGGGAAGAAATGGTTTTATAATTAGAATAGTTTCTTGAACGGTGAAGAGAAGAAGAAGAAGACAAATTTTTGCCTTTTGAAATTTTGCTAAAACCCTTTCGTGAACAGGAGAAGAGGTTAAGAAGACTATGAGATTTTCAAAAAGAAGGTGAGGTTTTTAAAGAAAGAGAAAGGTGTCAGGTCCGTGATTGGATGCGTCGTTTGAGAGATGCAACGATGGGACTGATCAGTCAGAGTAACCGATGCTACACTGGCATTAATAACTGTCATATTATTTTTAGTTTTCATTTTATTTATAAATGCTAACAACCTGGACATGCACAGGTACCGTAGCACAGTTAAGTTTCATTCCTCAGTTGTTTCTATTGCTGCTATTCCCTTGCTCAGAAGGTCTCACTGAGAGTATAACCTCAAAGTACAAAAAGGGATTTTGTTCAATATTTAAATTCACACAAAGGATACCGCATGCAATTTTAAAGAAGCCATCAAGGAGTTTCACTGTAGAAGCTATAGCATCACTTGGAAATCAACATGCCTGAACGTCAACCGATCCTCTCAAATTGATCCTTGCTGAGAGCCTTGGTAAGAATATCTTGCATTTGCTCACTTTCGTTGGACAATATGTGATCACAATGTGTTTTCCTTCTCAACATTATCTCCTCAAAAAGTGATGTCTACATCAATATGCTTTGTTCTCTATGGTGTAACTGGATTCTTTCCCAATACTGACACAACACTAGTATTTCACACATAAGAGGATTGCTTGATGTGAGTTCCAAAATCTTCAATTTTTCCTGATCCACAGAAATGAGACGCACTCTGGCAGGCACTACATATTCAGCTTCAGGCAGTTTAAAGAGCTCACAGAGTTCTTCTTCTTGGTACCGCCAAGAAGATAAGTGATGATCCAAGGAACTGATCCATTCCATAGGCAACTCTTCCTGTCAACTGATAACAGCAAAATCAGCATCTGCAAACCACCAGATCACAAGTGTCACCTGCAGGATAAAAGAACCAGTCCCCTGTTTTCTTCAAGTATCTGAGAATACGTTTTCAGCCTTCAGGGTGAATCACGAGGACAATTCTGAAACATGCACACATTCCAACACTATACAACAATATCAGTCCTGCGAGCAGTCAATATAACAATGAGCCATGATTCCTCTGTACATGTCGATTCACAAGGGATCAGATTCTTCTACTATCATCTTGGAATTTGTTCCCATAGGATATCAACAGGTTTAGAATCAACCATATTGAATTTCTCAGGGAGCTCTTTATGTGCTTTCTTATCTCCTGCATATTGAAATCCCATTTGATGATTGCTTGATTTGCAGCCCATGAAGAATGTCAACTCACCCATCAGGCTCATTTCAGAACACCTTTCTCATTAAAAATAATGTCAATTCTTCACACAATGTTCTGAAAGTAGCTCCAAAAATTAATTCAATCTACATAAATTGAAGGATAAGCCATTCTTGTTTCTCTTTTTAATAAGAACAAAGTATGTCTATCTTGCCTCGTTGAAACCATTCTTCAGCAGAAACTTTGACAACAACCTTTCATCCATGCTCTGGAGCCTGCTTCATCAGACCATATCTGCCTTATTCAATTGACACATGATTTGTAGCTGCTCTGCATCTTCAAACCAGGAGTTGCTGACAAATCACCTCCTCTTTGAGATCTCCATTCGAATGCACTCTTCATATTCATTTGATACGCTTGAAACCCCATAAATGCAGGGCCAAAGCTTTAAAATTCTAATAGCTTCATTCTGGGAACAGGTGCAAAGGTCTCATCATAGTCTATTTCTTCCTTCTTCTTGATTGTATCCTTGCACCACCACCTGTATTTATTTCTAGTAACCACTCCATTTTCATCAATTTTTGTTTCTAAACACCCATCGAGTTCCTATAACTGTTCTGCCTTCAGGTCGAGGACCAGTAACCATACCTTGCTTTCTGTTCAACTGATGAAGTTGCTTCTTGCCATAGAGTTGATCAGTCCGCATCACATAATGCTCTTTTATCATTCTTGGGCTCAACGGATGATACTGAATGCTGAGCATACAACTAGATTTCTTGTTTTGATCTATAATGAATTCCAGAATTCAAAGGAGAAATGCTATTATCAAGAGGATTGATGAAACTAGCTTACCACCTGCCTTGGAGCTGACTCTTTGGGGCCTGAATCAATATGTTCCTATCATTCACAAGTACACCTCATTTTCTGGCGAGTGCTGATGTACTCTTGCGGAATTTGAGCAGTACCGGTACCATATCATCCTTTCCAACTCAACAACCTCCTCAGTGGACTATTATTCTGATCATCACCTCATTTTTTCAGTTGTTGACTCATCAGCTTCACCTTCTTCAGTCTTCTTTGTTTGAAATAGTTTTTCATCACTCTCACATCATCATTTGATCTATCATTCTTCAATCTCCCTCGTCATCAAATACAACATGAATGCTTTCTTTCAATGCTTGGTTTTTTTATTGAATATTAATATAATCCTTGCTGGATGAAGAATATCCAACCAACACTACCTTCATTCACTTCTAGTATCAAATTTTCCAGATCATCCTTTCCATTGTTCAACGCGAACATCCTGGCATCCAACTGCTCTGGATACTTAAGCATTGGCTTTTGTTATTAGAGCAGTCTCTATGGGGTCTTATAAATAACAACTCTTATTAGACACCTGTTGTACTGAACATGCTGTTTAACAGCTTCAGACCAATAAATTTTATGGAGATTTGATTCAATAATCATAGTTCTGGCAATGTTTCACACAAGGTTCTGTTTTTCCGTTCCACTCCTCCCATTTTGTTGAGGATTCTGGAGCAAGCAGGCAGCCACGGCCAGAAACAAGAAAAATTATGGCTCTTACCATTTCTCCATCAAATTTATCTAGTGTGAGTTCTCAAACTCAGTACCATGATCAGATCTAATGCGGCAATAACTTTGTTTCAATTTTGTTGAATCATTTTAAAAAATACCACCCAACTCTTTAGCTGTATCTGCCTTTGACCTCAAGAATCTTGTCCAAGTGTATCTCGAGTAATCCAAAAATCCACAAAATTGTACTTCTTCCATTTCTCCTGCTTGAACCTTTAGGGTACACACCAGTCCATATGAGCAGCTCCAGTGTTTCTTGATGATGTTACTGCTTTTTTTGGGCTGAAGGATGACCTTATTTGCTTTCCTTTAACACCAGCTTCCATATTTTATTTTCAGCAAACTTCAGCTTGAGCAGGCCCCGATACCTCGACCAGGCCTTAGAAAATCATTTGTTCATAAAGATGAGCTCACAGTGCCCCACCCTACGATGCAAGATCAGCATTCTCATTCTGAGAACTAGACATGTTAGGAGGTCATCTCCATGAGTACGTTTCTAAGTTTGCACATACATATTTTTTACTTCTGTTGGCATGAGAATTAACTGTGTTGTAGTTTAGACTCCCACAGTGCATTTCTCAGAAGTAACTGACTCATTTCCTTTGGTCCACAAGATTTTGACACACTCACAAGCTGTCAATCAACCCATCTACATGAACACCTTGTCATTAAATCTCAAGAGATCTTCCTACTTTGCCACTCCCACAATGTACCCCTTGTTTAAAGCCATCACCAAAGAGAAGAGACACCTCCTACTTGGAGTGTCCTGAGTGAGAGGAAGTTTTTTACATACCAGCATATGCTTAGAAGCATCCACTATCCATATCCCACATGGACTCTGCCCTCTCACTCACCTCCCCAAGAATCACTTGTTTAGCTTGGGAACCCATTTTTCAACTTGAGTTCCCAGTAGGCCCAACAAAATGAGTGATTAATTGTAATAGTCCATATGGTAGATTTTGTAGCTTTCTAACAAAGGACATAAGAGCAGGGACAAAATTTCTTTTTAAAATCTTGAGTTACACAGGTGCTTTGAAGGACCAGATCTCTCTTTTGGTGCATTTTTCTTTCATCTAATTAGAGAGGCCTTTCCACATGAGTTTCTCCAGCTAGAACACTCACCCTTCAGATGTCCAGTCTTACCACCGTTAAGACATAGCAAATTGTCAGATACAAGCACATAACTTATGTGAGATTTAACGGGGATAATTGTTCAACTTCCTAGCCCTTTCCCTTATTGAAATTTCTCTGATTTGTTGCATTTTAATCTTTGAGGATTTTTGTCCACTTAAGGGATTTTCAAGTTCCTCTTCCTTAAGTTTGTACAATATCCTATTCTATTTGTTTACTCTTTTTAAGTGACAGACCAAGTTTTTTTCTCAGAGCTTTTCAATTTCTCTTGATTTCATCTTGGGCAACCATACACATTTCCATAATTTTCAGCTTCTTCAGTAATCTGGTTCACCTTTTTCTTAAGTTCAGAGTTATTTGACTCTAGAGACACCATTCTTGACATTTCCTCTTCAAGTTAACTTGTTTTCCAGTCAAACTGCCGTTTCAAGCATTCATGGTGCTCTTTCAGATGTTAACCTATCACAGAATCAATCATGACTTTGCCAAAGTTCCAATTTTTTAAGAGAATATTTAATCCAGTCTTTTTCATAGCTAGAAGAGTTACCTGATTTCATCTTTGTTTCATCTTCTGTGTGGGCCCATGGAGCAAACATTTTCATTCTTGAAGACAGTTTTCCTCCTTCCTCCTCATGTACACACCATGGACGCAAACATCTTTGGCTCATCAGGGTCTTCTGAATCAACTTGAGGAATCACCCCTGCAGCAAGCCTTTTTGACACCACTTGCAGCAACTTTTTCTATCTCTCTTGCCAGTAACCAGGTCCTTCATTCTCTTTGTCACTTCTTGGTTTTGGTATCTGGGCTTTCATTATTTAGCAAGGACACTCTGATGAATCCCACTTTTCACACTGTAGCACGTATCACCTTTAGCAGCATTTCGAGTATACCATTGTTCCTCTTTTATAAACTTTGTTTTTCCACAACAACAATTTTTTGAAATCTTCTGATGAGTATGCCATTCATCTCACTGGAATCTTCATCCTGATTATACTTTCAAAAAACAAAGCATCAATGACTGTCCTTCTTAGTCTTCCTTCTTTGATAGAAGTCGTAATTCCCGATTCATCTCATGTGTCTTCAGATTACCAATCAAAGCATCCTAGTCGCACCTTCAATCCTTGCTTTCTGTAATGGAATCAACCTTGCTCTCCCAGTCTTTGGAAGAATCAAGCACTTTTTTGACTTTTTGGTCATGCTTATAGGTTCACCCAGACTTCGCGATCTCATTTGTATGGAAGAAAACTTGGTGAACATGTCATGTAATTGTTTCTCCTTCCTTCATTTAAGTCTCATATCGTGAGGTAGGAATGTCAACTCTTAGATTCTTTGACTTGTCAGTTCCCTCATGTGAGTCTTTAAAGTCCCAAATTTCTTTAGCAGCTCACAGGCTGACACTCTGTTGTTACTCATCAGGTCCCTATCCCACAGACAAGAGAGTTTACTTTTGAAACCTTTCTCAATCTTTTTCCTGTAAGCTTCACATATTTCTGCCTAGGCTTGGAATCAGTAAATAGTTTCTCTCCATCTTTTCTTCCATCACCTCGAACAAATGGTCCATCCATACCATATCCCATACCTCGCTGTCTCAGCCATTAGGTATCATGCATTCTAACTTTCCACCAACTGGAGAAATGTCCATTGAAACGATAGTCTGTTTGAAACGACTGACCTTTTTCCGGGTTAAGTGGAGCTGCCATCATAGAGAAAATATCACTTCCTTTGTTTAACACAAAAAGATAGTGCCTGCTCTGATACCACTTTGATTAGAATATATGCCTTCACTTAACAAGTAAGGACCCGGTCCCTTACTACACTAATGAATAAAAAAAATACATGCAGTAAATCAACACGATGATTTTAACGTGGAAACCTCCTGCTTAAGGGAGTAAAACCACGACCTGTCCTCACAGGATTTCAAAACTCGTTTTCACTAATCTTCAAAGCAAAAGTAAAAACGATTACACCAAATGTAAAAAGAGTTATCAATCTCACATTAACCTAGTCTCTTTGGCTTAACAAGCCTAAGTATAAAACAACTACCCCACTAGTTTCCCACCTGTAAACCTAACTTTAACACAACACATTCATTCCTTGATAGATTTCAGGAATATTTCATTTAAGAACAAGAGAATGTATTCCTAACACTAGACGAAAAGGCTTTAGGATTGCTGTTGTTCTTGGATAATCCTGTCTTTGCTTTGTAGTAGCCTTTGCAAAGCGTTCTTGAAAAGTTTTTATCTTTGCAAAACTACAACCCAATGTGTTTTTTTAAAAAGGAAAGTTGCTTTTTGATGGGCAAGTCAACTTTCCCTAAACCTCTGTTTGTCCTTGGCTGGAAGTCACACTTTCTGACGCCACGGGAAGTGTGATCTATTTTTACCGCTCCACTGGAATCAACTAGGCTCCTCATCATGAGAGCCTGTACCTCTACTAGGAGTCCCTGGGTTTGTTTTCAATCTGCAATACTTAAGCAAGAACCCGCAATACTCAATGAAGAACTGGTACCCTTACATGTCCCCAAGTTTTGGTCACATCAAACTACAAATAACACGCACTAATAGAGTCCATCTTTTTCCACCACCTTTTATGTTTTATTAGTCTATTAGCTTAAAGGAACCATGTTCCGAACTGTTTCTCGGATCTTTTGTTATTTTTCTAACAAAGATTATATTTGTCAATTACTCGGTTAAGGATCAAAAGGATTTCTCTTCAGTTTGCTTTGTCTATGAGTTCATAAACTTGTATAGTATGTTATTAGATATGGTTCAATCTTTGTTCACTCTTTTAACTTGCAAAGAGTTAAATAATTATGAATCAAGAAGAGTATTAAAGGAAAATCAAGAAAGTTAAACCACAAAAAGTATGTTCAAAATGGATCACTTGTATCTTTGCAAAACAAAAAGATATAGAGTCACCATTACAAGTAGAACTCAGATACATTTATATTTTTCAACTTTTTAAAGTCAAATGAAGACTATTACCACTGAAAGCAGAACTCAAACTACATTAAAGTTGGATATCAAGTATAGCATTTATTCTACATTTCTTGTAGCACAAATTGTCCATGAGCAAGTACAACGACTATTGCGTAAATCCATCTCTCTTTCATAAAAAAGCAATACATGAACAAGTGCAAAAAGAGTAACCACTCCTGCATCACAAATAGTTCAGCAACAAATGCAACAAGATCCACAGGATTCTATCAATATTGATGGAAATGACAAATTTGAAGAACAATGTAAGAATATATAGATTTAAATTCAGATTATTTCAAAAAAATTCTTCATAACTATAAAATCTTTTGTTCATATTATTGTAGGTCAGTCAACCAAAAAAAATAATTATTTCTTACATTTACAGTACCCTCAAAACAAGGACCTAGGGCATATCAAGGTCTCTTTCTCTGTTCTTTTCAAAAAAAAAATTTACATGATTTTTCTATTTGCAAATCTCATATCTTGTGCATTCTTGTTTCTATTATCGATTATTTTGGAGTTATGTGTTCCTTTAATTACTTATAAATTGTTAATATTTTTCTTGAGAACTCTTCTAATGTAGCTTGAAAGTTATTGTAAGATTTCAGGTTCAATTAGAATAAGTTCATTTCATCATAGTTTTTTTAAGAATAGAATGTCATTGGTGCACTTCAGAATAATTATTGTCGACATGAAAGAGGTGAAGAGAACTATGCCATACACCGGGGATGAAGATGCCTTAATTTGGAGAGTCCAAATTGTCAACATCTTAAAAACAGGTCAGTGAGTTCATTTACCGACTTGTCATTTCAATGAATCTCTAGAGTTGTAACAGTCTATTTATATCATGTATGGTTACTTTAATGTTTGATTTTAGAATCTAAAAAACAATTGTAGTAATTGCTTGATTTCAAAGTAGTCAGGTCAATTACCTTTGTGATATGGTGAGTATGATCATTTTTACTTATTTTTTATTTTACTACCCGGAATTGCACAAGTATGTAGGTTCCGGAAAGGTATAGATAATGTATTCTTGTGTAAAGTATAAAACAAGATTCACTAAGTTGTGACATTGTTTATCGTAAAGTAGATTGTTTAATATGATTGAAACCTTTTTTTGTAAAAACTATTTTAATAAAGTCACCGCAAGGAAAAAATTCAATAATGAAGAGAATTTAAAAGTAAGCTTTATAATGTAACTTGCTAGTAAAAGTTAAATTATAGACACTGAAAAAACTACCCTTTCAAATATGCATGTTGGATAAAATTGTATCATGAGGAGACATTTGTTAGAACTTTCAGTTGTACATCATGATTTTCAATGTCTCAAAAAATTACAAAGGAGAAAGTAGGAGAAGACGTACAAGTTCATCTGCATTTTTCCCTACTGAGTTGCTTGTTCATTTACTTTTACATTGCAGGTCTTTTTCATATATTACTGTCCCTCCATAGTTAATATTCTCTTATTTGGATATATGTATGCATATTTTATGGCTTGATACTAAAATATTAAATTGATTAAATAAAATTCTAGGTTAATATTCTTTAGATTACCTTCCATTTTTATCTGAGTTCTTTTTATTATAATTTCTCTATCTGAGAAAGATCAATTTTTTTTGATGGCTTTGTAGGTGAAGCAAATAAACAGGGATAAATTAAAGCACGAGAGATTTTATTTTAAAGTATTAGTTTCTAATTGCAAGCCTTTTAGATGTTTAAGAATCTTTTATTTTAGATGATTTTGCCAACTTATGTATGCTGACTCTTAATTTTTTTCAACTATATATTTATTTTTTCGTATGGTTAATATAAGTTAGACAATTCAAATAATAATTGTGTTGTTGAATAGGGTTTTTGTGACTTATATAAATTTCAGTACATTATATTATATTATATCGGTTAAAAATTATTTTATAAGCATTAAATAACATTTAATAATTTCTGCAATATCTCCTAATAATTGTTTGATTAGCATCTAATAACTATTGATACAACGCGAAAAGTGTTGTGGAAGCTTCAACAACCATCACAAAAAATAACCATTACAACATAGTTGAATCGTTCTGATTGATAAAATGACAGTCGCAATAGCTTGGTCTATGACCACTGTCAAAAACTGTTGCAATAGATAGGCCTGTGGCAACAATAGGTCAACTATGGCAGAAAGCCGTTGTGGTAGATCTATGGCTACGGGATCTGATGAAACGGGTCTTAAGTCGTGGAAATAGAGCTATTGCAACAATTACGCTACCTATTGCAACGCTTTTAGAACCGTTTTGATAACTCCATTTTCTAGTAGTGAGAGTATTTTCAAACTAGAAAATTAAAACTGGTAGAGAAAATAGAATCAAAAATTGATTAGAAACAAAATATTTTTTTTTCACAAAGAAAAAAAATTGATCCCACTGAATGCATAGTGTCCCCTTAAAAAATTTATTCACCTTAAGTACTTGAGATAAATGGAATATGTCATCCTAGGATAGAACGATCTTTATCACTGGTGTATTGGTACCTAAAATCACGGTACCAACAAACCTCAGTATACTTTGAATACTAAATTTAGTAGTAGAAGAAGAAATCTAGAAAAAATCATTTCTTAAAATGAGAGAAAATCCCTCAATTTAAAGAAAACAAAGGGTAGTGCGGAAAGGTTCTTATTGTGCCTTACCGAAAAGGTCACAACCCTTTAAAGTCACAATCTTTTGGAAAGGTCATCACCTTTCATAAAAGTCACAACTTTGCATAAAAGATATAACTCTTCATATAAGTCACAACTATTCATAAAAGTTACAATTATTTATTAAATTCACAACTCTTCATAAAACTCTCTTCATTTTTCATTCACACCTTTTAAAACCCAAAAATATCCCTCATGAATGGGGAATGACTCCAAGACAAAACAAAAAGGACAATTATGTGTACTTTACAAGCAATAATTAATTGTATTTGGATAAGTAGGTTTCCCCCTTGGACTTTTACAAAACATATGTCGAATATACTCGGTTATTCGGTAGATGCAATATCTTTGAACCGCTGAGCTTTGGTGTATATCTTAACAACTATATGTCACACAATTAACCTTTTACCTTTTATGATTCTTACGGTTATGTTCGTTTCACCGATCCTACCTGGTGTATGAGTGTTATCTTATCAAGAGAGATGGCGTTTTGAAATCATCCTCTTTTGAACGCCCCCCCACTTAAACTTCACCACTCCACATAGATGATTTTTAATCGTGTTATCACGTGATACACTATTTGGTCAACTCTATCAAACTTAGAAACTCATTAAAACCATTAAGATTTATTAAATTATTAACAAGCCTTAATGTTGTATCATTGTTCCTGAGCAGTGTCTTCATCATGAGAACGGATTGAGTTGGTTGATAATGTCGAACCGTCAGTTACAACTTTATTTTTCTCCTTGAATCTTACTCTTGGGATCTCGAGTCTGCTAGATAGAGTCATCGCCATGATTACTTTTTCTAAGCTGTAAACTCATTCTCTTAGATGATCTTTCAACTTTCTCTCTAGTTAGGCCTTTCTGGTGAATCAAACACATCATCCTTTGACTTGACATAATCAATTATGATTATTCCACTAGAGAGCAGTTTTCTAACAGTATTATGTCTATGTATTATACGTCGAGACTTTTTGTTATACATTATGCTCTATGCCCTACCGATTGCATCTTGACTATCAAAGTGTATGAATACTAATGTCAATACTTTGAGTCAAAAAGAATACTTATCAAGAAATTCTGGAGTCTTTCAACATATTCACCAACCTTATTTAATGCATCTAGCTCAAAAAAAATTGTAGATCTAGCTATATATGTCTTTTGGAAGATTTACCAAGATACAGATCCTCTACCAAGAGTAAATACATATCCGTTCGTGAATTTTACTTCATTTGTTCGGTGATCCAATTAGCATCATTATATCATTTCAATATTGTTGGATATTGTTATAATGCAAGACATAGTTTTGAGTATTTCATAAATACCCCAAAACTCTTTTAATTGTCATACAATGAGTTTGATTGGGATGACTCGTGAACTGACTCAATTCATTAATAACAAATGATATATCTAATTGTGCACACTTGGTGATATCATCAAACTTTCCAATATTCTAGCTCAATCCAATTGTGAGTTACTTCCGCCTTCACTCTTATAAAATGCAAAACTCACATTTATTGGAGACTTGACAATATTGAAATTCAAACATTTGAACTAGTCAAGAACCTTTTCAATGCAATGAGATCGTGGAAATGCTAAACATTATGGTGTTCTAAGAATTCTTATACCTAAGATCTCATCCGCAATTTCAAGATTTTTCATGTCAAACTTGCTTTCCATCATACTTTTAGTAGCATTTATGTCATTAATGTCTTTATTGTTGATCAACATATCATCAATATACAAACAGACAATGACCTTGTAATTTTAACGTGAACACACTTATCATTTCCATCATTCTTAAATCATTTTCGAATATGATTTTGTCAAATATCATATGTCATTGTTTTGGTCCTTGTTTTAGTCCATAATGTGACTTAATAAGTTCGCACACTTTCTTAATTTTTACCATGAACTATAAAACTCTCGGATTGTTCTATGTAAATTTCTTCCTTCGATTCTCCATTTAAGAGAGTCGTTGTCACATTCATTTGATGAATTTGGAGGTCATATATCAAGTTAACACAATTAACATCCAAATGAATGTAATTCTAGTTACTGGCGAGTATATCTCGAAAATACCAAGATCCTTTTTTTGTATTTCTTTATATTTGTCAACAATTTCATCAACTTTCATTTTCTTTTTGAAGATTCACTTTAAATTCAAAAAAAGTTTATTTCTAGGATTGCTCAAGATTGAACCAATCTCACTATTGACACCATCTGTCCAAAAAAATAAGTCTACAAAAGACACAAGAAATGTTACAAAGTTATGTTAAATAAGTAACCGTCCTTTGACATTTACTACGCCTCTGAGTCTCTTTATTAAGTACATTCTTCTTTATTTTTTTTCAAGGTCGTTTAGACCTTTCACTAGACTACTCAAGGCTAATTTTACAGTCCACAATTTAAGGTCCTTTTTCAATCCTTTTAGAAATAAAAATTTGGACTTTGACTGGACACCCCCATACTTTAAGATATTTCAAGTTGTATTTCCTTCCTTTCCATTTCTTATATGGAATGGATTTTGTCTAGAACAAGCAAAAAGTCTTATTGTTTTTCCTTTAAAACGAAACGCCAAACTTTGTTGTATGTTCCCTTTTTTTTTTTGTGGTTAAGGCTAGTTCCTCCCTCCCCACAATTTTGGTGATAACACCTGAACTGAATAAGTAATGCACTCCATCATTACCTACAAATTCCTTTTTTTTTTTTTCCATTAGATTGAGGTGAATCGGGCAGTAGTTTGTGGATAGCCTACTTGTTCAAAAACAGTTCTGCATAATGATACTTAATCGCTCCATTCCCCTACATTTCTTCTTATCTTTTCCCAATGATTTTTCAACAATTTAATATTATCAATGTCTAGACTTTCTATGGATTCATCCTTACTATCACAAATAGAAATTTTCATTTTTTAATTGCAATTGTCAATGAAAGGTACGATATAATTTTTTTTTCACAAAACACGATGGTTGACTTTCATATCACAAACACAAATGTTTTGTGTAATCCAACTCTAAGGGATGAGAATTCCGTTCAAACCAATTTATAAATAGAGAATGCTCCAACATAACTTATGAATTCCAGCACAAACTTGAAATTTTTATTATTTTCACGCAAATAAACAACAAAACATCTATGTTAATCATTTTCTTACAGGTTTTGTCAATTGAAAGAACTGTCCCCAATTGTAATGGTCACAAACGGTTTGAATCAAGCAAGTAGAACAAATACAAATAATGATTGAAACTCCTCCTCCACTAGTAGATTTTTCCACACATATTTGTTTCTATTTCCTATTTTTTACCATTTTGGTGTATATAATATGTGGGTTTTGAGTCATCACTTGTTAAATGGTCCATTTATTCTTTTCAGAAGGACCTCTCCATAACTTTCAATTTGATTGTCATAGAACTACCAATGGACAAAGTTTCATCGGGTCTAGTAGAGACAATATAATTCAAATTCTTCATTTACATAACATGACAAATAACTATTCACCAATATTCATGTCTATATAAATAGTTGTATTAAAATAGACATATCTTTTCATGAAAAATCACAACATTTCAAATGATACTTTTTTCATAAAGTCACTAACCATTTTGAAAATTCAACATCATAATTTGGGGTAAGTTCAAACTAATTATGGTTTATATAGTAGAAAATAAGTAACTCAACGACCAACAATAATACAAATATACCTAAGAGATTTTGTTGGTTCTAACTAATACACAAGTGCATTTTCAAATTTCATATCCTTGTGCCCAAAGGTAAATATACGAACTAATCCTAATTTTATCTTGTGGGTCATAACAAAGAACCCTCCACATTTTTAATGTGATCTCAAGAATATTTTTAAAGTATTTAAAAATCAGTTTTTTGCAGATTTTTTTTCAAGACTATCGAAATGTCATTGACAACATGAAACCTCTTTTTGGACATATTATTCTACGAAAGAATTATAGTGCTTCAATTCTCTTTGAAAATTTTTTCATAGTGTCAGAGTTCATTACTAGAAGCACCTATTACATGCACAAAATCACGTATTTTTAAGTCATTGGTCATTTTTTCCTATTACAGTTAGGCATGTCACTTAGTATTTAAATTACTAACAATAAGGATAAAATTACAAAAGTTTGTAGAAACTAAAAGTACAACACTGATATATTAGGTGAACTTTTCATATTCTTCAAACCAATTGCATAATCCAACTTATTCAAAGTAGAAAACTACAAAAAAAAAAAATCTACAGTCATTAGACACAATCAAATTCACAAGGAGTACATAACTATAAAAAAATTTATAGGAAGATCAATATGTTACAGGAAAAAAAATGAATGCTATTGCCAAGTTTTTGGGTGATTGAAAGCTTGAATTTTCAAGGTTGTTAGAGCATGTTGATATGATTAAGAGCACAACTCCTGAGAGTTCTTTTAAGGTGAGAATTAATAATGAAACAGTCCCTGGCTTACACATGTTCAAATATTTCTATGTTTTCTTTGCTACATTGAAAAATTAATGGGTGAAAGGTTGTAGGAAGATTATAGGATTGGATTGATGTTTTCTAAAAAGTGTTTGTAGAGAAGAATTATTAGTGGCAGTTGAAAAAGATGGAAATAATCAAATGTATCAAATAACTTGGGCAGTGGTTGATCAGGAAACTAAACATTTTTGAAGTTGGTTCTTAAGTTATTTTTGATGATTTGTAACCAGCTAATGGAAGTGGCATAACAATCATGTCTGACATGTAAAAGGTATTTATTCTACCACTTCTTTTATACATTTATTTATTGGTTTACTGCTGAACTTATTAATTTACTATCTTTGTTTAATTATGTTAGTTACTGCCTTGTGTGGAAAATTTGTGGATATTATTAGTGTATGAAGTAAGTTAAGTTGTTGAAGACTATCAAGATGTCTTAAAGATATCCTTGTTTATTTTTGTTAGTTATTGCCACTTCCTATGAATGTTGTTATTGTGTCAAGTAAGTGATGTCCGTGTGTGAAGTAAGTGAAGTTGTTAGTGTGTAAAGTAAATGAAGTGTGATAATGTATGCCTTAAAATTTTCTATGCTAATAGATATCTTAAAGATACCTTATATTTATTGGCTTAATATTTGTAGGGTCTTGAGATAGCAGTTGAAGATTTACTTTCTAAAGCTGAAAGAAGAATGTGTTCAAGAAATATTTGGGAAAACTGGTAAAGAATATGGAGAAATGAGGAAAGAAAAAAAATATTTCGGAGGTTAAATCAGGAGATGAATTAGAATATATGGAAAAATTGAATGATAGAGTATCTGAGTCATTGCTCTGATATAACAAAAATGATGATGTAGAGCTTTATTTAGTGAAAAATCAAAGCTTATTGTGGTGAAAATAATATGTGTGGAATATTTAATTCATGTTATGTTTGTTCTAGACATAAATATGTGATTAGTATGATTGAAGATATTAGACATCAAATGATGGGTAGTCATGGAGATATGATTAAGTTTGCAGATATTTAGATCAATGACAATTCACCTATGACAAGACTGATTTTAGAAGAAAACAAAGAGATTGGAAGGACACTAACGGTGAATTGAAATCATGACATTAGATTTGAGATCCAAGAAGGAAATATAGACAAATAATTGACATGACTAGAAAGACATGTAGCTGTAGGTTGTGAAAGTTGAGGGGCATACCTTGCTAAGATGTAGTTTATGCCTTATATCACATTGGGAAAGAACTAGAAGACTGTGAAACTTTGGTACAAAAAAGATATATTTCTAAGTTCTTATAAGTACTTTGTACAATACATCTCCAATATGATAATGTGGCCTAACACCAATAGCCTAGCAGTTGAGTCTCCTGAAATGAAGCCAATGTCTGGAAGACCAGGTACATGTACAAGAAAAGATAAACATGAACTAGGAAAAAAGATATGGGAAGAAAACATCAAGAATGGAGTGAAGATGTAATATTCTAAATACCATCAAGTTGGGTATAATAAAAGAACTTGTAAATCAGTGGTAAGAATTTTTGCCTTTTTTTAAATTTTAATAAGTTTTATACTTTTATCTTTGTGTTTTCACAAGCCTCTCAACACCCCACACAATAGCCTTCAAGGCCCTTTCAACAACCACCAGTGAGGTAGCTTAGCACTGGACATGACTCTTTTTATGTGCAGATACTTGAAAAGTTAAAGGAAGGAAAAAACAACAACCAACTACAAGGGAAACATCATCTTCAGATGCATGACAACATCTACTTGACCAACATCTTCAACTGGGAGACAACCATCTTCTTTAGTTGGAACGCCACCATGTTTTTTAGTTAGAAGAAAAGGAATAAGGGATGTGGAATTTGATATTTACATAGATAAACAATCTGAAAGACAAGTGATTAACATGTGTATATTGCATTCTTTAATTGATTTTCTTTCATATTTTTTAGGTAGACTAAAAAATGTCCTATGAATTATGCAACCGAGAAGATCAAGTGAAAGAGTTATCTCAAGTGGTCTAGGGTAGCATTTAAAAATTCATCACAAACAAATATTGATCTTGGATTCTAGCCAAATGGTTTGAAATGGAAAGGAAAAGATGCAATGACTGAAAACCAACTTCAACAATTGTCAAAGAAAAGGTACAAAGCAAATCCAAGGGCAAGTGGGTTCCATAAAAGTTTAAAGTGTCAGTGTTGTGGACAAATGTTGTTCTAGGAGGTCTTTGTTTTTGTTTATTTTAATAATTTTTTTGTAAAGGCATACTCTAATTACTGATCATTTTGTTGTATTTTGAGTTATTTTGATTCATGTTTGTATAGGCAAATCTTCGAAGGTTATTTATAAAGCTAGTTTCCCTAGTTTAATGAATGTTAAGTTATGTGTTGTGAAGTCTTTTGGTGTTTTTTATGATTGATGTTAGGTGTTCACAATGTACGAAATAGTGCCTTTTGGTAGGTGAATCTTGCTAGTTTATGAAATAATGTCCTAGTACGTTGTAAAGTGATGAATATTGAAAGACAAACTCTTGTTAGGTCTAAAATAGTGCAGTTCTATCAATTACTTTGATTGCTTACAAAAATATGGGTAGCTACTAACACATAAAGAAAACTACCTTACGAACAAAATAATTGCGGCATAACTTTTTGAACCAGTCTACATAACATCTACTACATAAATGACTCTAAATATATCCAAGATAGTATCATAATGATCAACAAAATTTGATATTTCCTCCTAATCTTTTCCTTTTCTTCATCAAGTTATTTATCCTCTTTTGTAATCCCCAAATAACAGTTCTAGTGTGTTCAATATAATCAAGTTCAAACCACCTAAAAAATTTGCATCCAACCATTTTTAAGAAGAACAAATTCAGTATCAAAATTGAATATGAGAACTAAAATTTAACAAAAAGATGTCTTGAAATGTGAACCATCCTCAACCCAGTCTTCAACCCAGAAATCAACGACTTGAATTGTTTGCAAACATAAATCTTCATTATAAACTTTTTCTTCCACAATCACAAAAGGAAAGAAGAGTCATTTGCATAATATGAGGAGAAAAGAAAACGGGGAATACTTACAGACTAGGAGTTAAGTGGGATGCACCTCAGTGAAGGCATGAGGGGAAGAAGGAGTAGAAGGGCTTAGGAGACAAGAAGGTGAATCAAGGGGGGGATTGAACAGCGGCTAAAATATTCTCAATAAAGGGGGACTACTTGAGATTATCTATCATCCTCTCTCTATCTCCTTCGGCATATATATATATATCTATTAAACAATAAGTCATTTGCAGTAATATGGCGGAGAAATAGTTTCTAAAGAAAGGGGGGAAATAGATAATAATAATATATCTACGGCCTGCTCATCATCTCATATATCTAATATCTACTATATATATCTCATATTTCTAACTATATCATAGCAGGTACTATCCGAAGAGAGGCAGGCGGGGAGAAGGGCAGGGAACTGTGGTGTGTAGGGTGGAGGTCCGAAAATGACGCCTACGCGCGCCAAAGTGGTGGGCACCTCACGCGGGGGAGCAGGAGAAACTCCGCCGGGTGGGATGGAGGGAAAAGGGGACAAGAAAGGGGCAGGGGGGGGGCACGAGAAAGGTGGGGGGAAGGATCAAAAGTGAAAGTGAAAGGCAAAGGTGGGGAGGCAATGTGGTTGGGCGGGAAAAAGATCTTTTACAATATTGACCACATCGTGAACAAAGGTACGATGGCTTTTTTGTTAAAATAAAAGCACTATAGAAAATAAAGTATTCAGTGGCGGTCATTTTTCGATGTAACCTTAAATATTTTCATGGTTGATGAACAACCCCCTCCCCACTAAAAAAACAATTAAGAAGAAGACGAAACAGGAAAGTCAGAAAAAATAATCGCAAGAAGGTGAAATATTTGATTCCCTGTCGGCATCGTACATAAATATGTCATTTAACTTGGTTTCAAATAACATTTATGCTCTTCAACTTTGAGTGTGCTCATGTAGGCACTTAAACTTCTATATACTTGAAAAAGTAGACACGTGAGTCCTATTTGACACGATAAACGTAAGACAAACTAAAAGATATAAATATTAAATAAGACTAAATTAAAGAATACATATATGTATTATGTCATTCCATGTCCAACTACTCTCAATTCCACATGTCAACTTTCAAAGTCTCCTCTCAAATTTAAGGATTCTATAAAATATTATATACACAGTGGTTCATTTGAATAAAGTAGCATATAAATCTCTATGCATTTAAATTTTCTCTTTCAGCAAAGGGCATATTTTCTTGGAATTTGTTCGAGTAAATGACATAAATAGTCTCTTAATTATTGGAGAAGGTCTAAAATGGTTCCTTATGATACACTTAACAAATTTAGTCCTTTAATTATTCAAAAACTTAATAGCTTTGTCTTTTAACTATACATTAATCGGTTTCAGTCCCTTAACTATAAACTTACCGATTTAATCTTTTTAATATTCAAAAACTTATTAGGTTTAATCTTTGTCCATTTTTTAGTACAAATAGTTTAGGTTTATATTTAACCAAATTTTTTTGAAATTAAATCTTTAACTCATATTTTAAGTTGTTTCTCTATCCCCACCAGTTGTTCTCAACCCTAAGTTTCTCCTATAAAAAACAATAACGTCAACGATTCAATAAATTAATGAGGAAAATAAGATGATAAGCTCCTAATTTTTAATTCAAAATGGGGGATAAAATTAGCATATGATTGTTGTTAATAATGACGTGATCTAATCTCTGCAGTTAAAATGTTATATAATCATCATATTTTAATTTAATTTAACTAATTTTCTTTGATATAAAATACAATGGGAATGAATAAGTCAAAAGACCATTTTTATTATTTAAAAAAATTACAAATATAACATTTTATAAATTTCAATTTCTGATAAATTAAATAAATTTCGTTCAATGAAAATCGTTGGAGTACAAACTTTGGATTTAACTGGTAATAATCTTTTTCTTTTAATAATAAAGTTTAGCATATCCAAATAATTCTTAGCAATAATATACTTCATTTCATCCTCTGTTGAATAAATTTATGACTTATATTTTGGTTCCTCGTGAATTTTATTTCAAATAGTTGAAGTTAATGTTCTTCACATAAGTTTAATTAGAAGAAAAAGTAGCGGAGAGGAGAGAAACATTTGAAAAAGTTGCTAAAGCTTTAATTTCTCGGCGCATGGATTCCATTTGATACGGCTTAGTTTGACTTAATATAGAGTTAAAGAAAGAAAGAGAGAGTTTTGGAACTTGTAACATGAAATAATTGATACATATTTGTATGAATATAAATCATTTCATAAGATAAAATAAACATTTTAGGATTAAATTGTTGTTTGATATAGAAATGTATCATTTTTTTTTCTGACTTAGAAGAAAAAAGAGTCATATAAACTGGAACTTACAATTTTTGTTTGATTTCTTTAACTCCTCTCCATTATTTATTTTCTTCATCTCCTCAAGTTCACACTTTGAGACAGTTTTCATATGAAGCGAATAAGAGTAAAAATTAAACCATATCACAAGAACTTTATGCAATTTGTTAGCCCATGAGCCTATAAATTTCCTTCCTAACAGCTTATGCTGGTTCCTGGTTTGATTATCCTTCAGCATCTTTTGCCAAAAGATTTTAAACCACCAAAACTGGTTATGTGGTTAACCTTTGTAAGGGGTCTAAGGTATGATTTGACTCATTTAACTTCTTGTTTTCTTCAATCAGTTTCTTGGATAAATTTTTTGAAATAAGTATGAGTTTGTCTCCTTCATTTTGATGATTATACTTACAAACTAGCTCTGATATATACATCGTCAATGCTTTTTTCTAACTTCTTGTCTGAATACCTCACTATCACATAAACTTTAATGGTTATTTGATAGCCTCGACAACCCTGGATGTTGAAGAAAAAAAAGAAAGAGCCATAGCCATACAGATATCAATCATATGTTGTACTTGTATTCATGGATTTCATTTCTTGTTCGAAACAGACATTAAAGAAGTTGACTCTTCCTAACTCATTGTACTCAGCTGGTATCAATCAATCTGTTGGAGCCCCAAAAAATCTTATGAGTTTTGTATTACAAAAAAGGCTGTGAAAAACTTGCCACAGTTTCAGTCTGAGTCTCTTGAAAGTCTAAATTTTTCTGGTTGTCCGAGTTTGATAAAAGTTCCACAAGTTCAGCAAAATGTGAAATTTAATTATAATAGAAAAAATGCACAAGTACTATCCTAGATTATACTGAAATTTCAGAAACACACCTTAATTAAACTAAAGTCTTATTATCCCCGAATTTACTTTTTGGTATTTTTGTGCACCGTTTTAGCTTACATAACATCCAAATATTTCTCATGCCCCTCAATTGCGTGGAGTCACGGAGTATGTCACATAAGACAAAAGGTGTACCATATTCCAAAAAGTTGAGTTAGGGTGGAGGTAATAAGACATTAGTATAGTTAAGTTGTGTCTCTAAAATTTTGATCATAGTCTAGGGGTACTTGTGCATTTTCCCATTATAATACTATAACTAAGAAGGTAAAAGAGTGTGAAGAACTTTTGCAATAATTAATACTCCCAGTGTCCGTAATTACTTGTCCGTTTTTTAGGTGCACCTAATTACTTATCCATTTTGACCAACAGTAAGACAAAAATATTTTTTGCATTTATACCTCATTGAATACTTTGAAAAAGGTAAACTTCTTGAATATTTTAAGTTTTACCTCATCCCCTTCATAATTAATCGATGATACAAAGATCACCAACTCACGATTGTCAATACTGGCTTTCTTAATAGTCTATCAATCAAAATTGAACCTAATTTAGAAACTCAAGAGTAATACTACGAAAATTTTTTAATGTTTATACAACTAAAGGAATTAATGTGCATTACCTAAGATTTCTAATAAATTTACATCCTTTACCAAAAGTCACTCTTTCACATCGGTGTGTGAGCTTTTTTTTTCTAAAAAAAGAATTTGGAAGGTTTTAAAATTATATAGAAGTTAGAAGATCTTGTTAACTTGATAATACATTTGTGACATAAATAATATTTAATTTAAATACAAATATCTATCAAAATATAAACATATATTTGCATTAATGAAAATATCTATCTCACAGATATTAAATAAATATAAAAAATTAAACTAATTCAAACTTCAACTGGCGTTACAAGTCATATGAACTTTTCTTCGTCTAAAATACTGAAAGATTAAAAAATAGTAATTAAGTAAAAAGACAATGTTTTTTAATATGTATAAAGATTGTCAAAGCAAACTTCTTGATCACATCTACACCTCCATCACTAAGTAGCAGTGATAAATAAAGTCTTCTTTGGTCTTAAGTATTAAAAACATTGTGAAAATTCCCTACTTTAGAAAAAGATATTCAAAAGAGAAATTAGGTACATAACTTTAAATTAATATATTGAAACATTAATACTATGTATATAATTGAAGCAAAAAATAATTATTATAAATCATCAAATTATTTTCCCTCAAATACTCACTGTTATTGACATAACTCGTTAGGATAAGAACGACTACTATCAGAATAGTGTGTACCTCAGATTCCCGCTTAACTTCGAACTCACTTAATGCAATAATTCCAACAACAAAAAATTAAAATAGCATAAAGAAGAAGAGAATAAATTTAAAAAGATTTGCGGTTGAAAATGAGAGAAAGTTCATCTATTTATAAAGTCCAAAGGTGAGTTTTGGAACAAACTTTTTTCTGTCTTATCTTGAAAAATCAACAGGACAGTCTCTGAGAAGTCATGATCCTTTTTAAAAGTCCACAAACTTCTTGAAAAAGTTAAACCTCATCAAAAATCACAACCCTTTTTTGTAAAAACTCCAATTAATATCAGAAAAGTCACAACTTATTGAAGTCACAACTTAGTAAAAAAATCACATTCTAAGTTAAAATATTAATATAATTTAACATTCAAGTTAGGAGTTCATGCTTCTAAGGTAATATTGATAGATATTATTATGATTACTTTTGGTAAATAAGTAGGTCCTAAATGAAACTAATTCTAAATGGACTATGCATTGTTTTTCAAATCGGCAGTAATATATTTTTCAAATGAAGTGCCACATTTTACTTTTGTTACATAATCAAATCTCTTTATTTTTGAGGTCATACCAAACTTATTTGGTTGTTATAGTAAAATATTTTATAGTAATACGTACTAATATAACATGACATAAATAATTAATTTCAAATAAATCTTAATCGGCATAGTAAAATATTATTCTAAAAATAATTGTTATAAAGTATTGAAATTTGAACCTTCATTACTAGAATGAAGATTTGGACAACTCACTAACTAAGCTATATGAGCCGCTATAATCTATTGAGCTAAGCTCAACAAGTCAACCTTATTTTGATCCGTAAATATCTAGTAATATAAAAAATAAAATAAAATATTAAATACTCTTAATAAAAAATGAGAACATTTCTTAGGGATGATTTATTTCTTAAGAAGGGGCTTAAAATTAATCACTATTAACATAGGAAAGTTGAAGGTTTGATATTATTATTGAGATGTGTTAAAAACATTCTATCACATCGTAATTCACTATAAGTTTAAATTGTAAATGATCTTGAAGGCATTTTTTAAATTTATTTCTGAACATTTAATCATTTGAACCTATTTGGGATAATTCCTCGCGAGTCATTTTGTATCAACTGTTGAGGTTTAATTGAAAAATCGATCGAAAAGTTTGAATGGGTTTTTTTAAAAAATCTATTGAGTTTTCAGAAGCTTTCAGTTGAAATGGTTTTTGACTTTAGTCACATTTTGTTGTGTGATCTGAGAATGACAGGTCTTCAGTTGCACAACTCCGGAAAGAAGTGATTGGTGTGTTTAAAGATGTAATGTTGGTTTGGGTCTCTAAGGTTTTTGGTTTGAATTTGAGCCATTAGACAAGATGCAGGAAAAGTTAAAACTAAAATTTGACTTAAATAAAGTTTGAGGTTCGAAAGATTATTTTTGAATTTTGATGATTCCACTAGGTCTGATTAGTGACATTTGGTCTAATCAAAGGTTTAGTTCAGCTCTTGAAGCTTTTGGATGAATTTCATGTCCTTATTTAAAAATTTGGAGATTCTTAAGCTAAAGTAGTCAACATCTGGTCAAGGTGAACATGTTTGGGAGTTTTGACGATTTCATTGAGTTCAAACAATCGGAGGTTCCAGATGAGTTTTGGGTAAGCTTCTAAGCTTTCTAGGTGATATGACATTGTTTTAGCAATTTGGATCAATTAAGATGTTCGTTATTAGCTTTAAAGATCGAAAAATTATTATGAAACTTCTGAAAGTTTGATCATATATCATAGGATTGATCTTCAAATGTTGATGCATTTTCTCTAAAATGATATTGGACTATTATCGCGATATATAAAATAATTATTTATTGAGGAAAAATAATATAATTTGATTGGACAAAAGAACACAAAATTGAGTTTTGGTTGAACCTACAAGTTCATATCATTATTTAAGACATTTACGGAAAATAATTGAATCATCTCATTATTGTATGTGGAAGTCACAACTCTTTTAGTGAAAAATTTAACTTACTGGTATCAGGTGTAAAGATTATTGTTCATGTATTTAAAATTTCAGACTGTGTTCATTTGGTATTTTTAGCATATTGAGAGTTCTAGAACTGAGAATGGAATTATTCTTGCGGCATTCTTCTAGATTTAATATAGAGGTTATTATCTAGTCTATATTTACACTTTCTTTCATGGTTTGTTCATTTGATTTTCTTTCCTTATTAATTAAGTTCTTAGGGAAAACTGAGATTTTGCCTATTTGAATTCAGTTTTCTATGAAAAACGTATATTTATGATCCTCATGTTATGGATAAACTGATTTTCGGGACAGTACATAACTTGGTTATCTCTCAATTATTTCTTTCGTTTAACCCGTGTAAGCTCGAAATTTGAGCATTTCTCATTAAAGAAAAGGGTTATAAATGAGTATTGCTTTTTGACTTCAGTTTGTAATAAAAATTTCAATATTTTGAACTTCATCCTAACATGAATAAGATATTTTCAAAAAATATTATAATTGATTCGGGATTTCGAACCCGACTATTGAGGGGGTGTTCGGCGTAGAACTTTTATTTTAAATTAAATAGAGTTTTTTGATCATGAATTTTAAACTCGTCCTTTTCTTTGATTACGATTTCCACTTTGTTAATGTCAAAACCTTTGGTATTAATGATTTTCTTTAGATCTAGGTCAAAATTACCTTGGCGCTCAGAAGTGAACTTCTAGAGGTTTTCTACCTGATGTAAGCATTATGGGCGCCATTGTTCATATTTTCTTATGGGTATTCTTTATTTGATTATTTGGTGTATATATGTAGATTGACATGAAGGAAATGCTCAAGTTTCTATTTGATTTCTCCCCGTTAAGGTAGGTGGACCTCTTAACACTTCGTCAAGTGTATTAAACTTTGTATGCCTTGTTGTGTAAAATTCTTATTCCTATTAAATATGGAATGAATTCTAGTGTTGATATTGTGGCGTAAAAATGAAACTATTGTTATCCTATTGTATGATGTGTCTGGAATACTTGGAAATTTTATCCTTTCATTGATTTTTGGAACAATGGCCTATTTTGGTATTCAGAAATGAGGCACGGTTCTGATGGCACAATGTGACTGCTGAAAAAGATACAAAAAATCATATATGAGTAATCATTTCGAAGAACGTGTCACACATCATGACAAATTTTATTATATCGAGTGTCATATTGCATACTGTGATGTATACTATTATTTTGAGGGATGTATTGCACACTATGACAGATTTATTAATATTGAGAATTGTTTCACACTTTGTATTTGCATGAGAAAATAATGTTCCCTCCTGATAACCGAGATGAGATTCAATGACATAATTAACTTTCATAAACACTCATTAATTTCATGCCTTGTATTATAATATTCATGAGTGAAGTTGTGGCCTTGTGATTATTGAATTAGGGGAAGAAGTCATTGTATACTACCTTTATAATGTGTTGAGATCTGCCAAATCGTATTGGTTTCTATAATGTATTCTTAATTGATACTAATGAAGAACCGTTTAGGTTGGATTGGATTGATTCTATTGTAGATGTAGGTATGGACAGTTTAGATGGGGGTGTGTATCTTGTTTTTTGGTATTACTTAGCTTAGAGTCATTTTGGGTGCGTCCTGAGTCTTGGGTTGGTTTGTTGGTATTCACTTCCCTTCCTCGGCTTTCTTACGTAGTATAGGTTACCACCCAATCACTGACCATTCTTCTCGCTCCTCTTTGTCTAAAAGGCTTGATTTGAGAGTTCGTGAGTTAGTTGATTATCATCTTGACATACATCACTACTCTTTCGCTATGTCTTGTTCTGTTTTAGATACAAAGAAATCAAACTTTGAATCCAATTTAATACTTAGACCTCATTTGTTTGCATTTAATGGGAGCCTTAATCTTAATCATTCAGATGCGCTTCATTAAGTGTGTTTATTTTTAAAGACTGAATCTTAATTATTCAGATTGAGTTTGTTAAGTTTGTTTGTTTTATTTCCTTAGAAGCCTCTTAATGGGTCAAAATTTATCTGAATGAATCATATCTGTAACACACTCTTAACACCATTCAGAGTAAAAAATAAGACTTCGTACTTAATTCAACTACGTCACAACAACTCATTTAAGTTATTTTTTTATTTAATTAATGTTAATTACATGCTTACCTTTATAATTTCCTTTGTTCTTATTAACTTATTATATGTCTTTTTAGCTGTCCATAATTAGAATCGAGTCTCATTGGCAGTTGATAAGCCCGTCCATGATATACTAATTTAAACACAATTTCATAAATAATAATTATTAAATATTTGGTTGATACAATAAAAAATATTTGATTAAAAATACATTGGTTTTTCATAAACATTTTTATTACTACTCTATAGAAAACTATTTTACATAGCACTATATAGATTTTAAAAGCTTTTGGAGGCAAGATTAGTCATATAATATGTAACTACTGTTCTTCTTAAACAATGATTAAATCTATTAAACGCTTGTTAAGATAAAAATTCCAAATATTACTTTCTATTACAGAACAGTTTACTAAATGAGGTTTTTATAATATTTTTATTATATAAGAGTTTAATTTCAGCTATGCCATTCAAATAATTAAAATAAACATCCAAAATTCAATGTTTAATCAAGATAATACTTAGTAGTAGGCGTTTTGACCATGTGATACCTATTCACGATATTGGGGGGGGTACACAAAAAGTCGGTGAGATGGGAGATCAAACATTTAGATGTGGCATTTTACGCTGATTACATATCATAGATTCATATCATGAGATGTGATTTTCATATCCCAAAAACCATGATTATGGACATATGGAATACCATATCAATGATGTGAGTCTTTTAATACAAAAATTTGATTCACGAGTTTACACTTTTGTTAAAATACCTTTACATTATTTTCTACTAAACGCCTTATTTCACTTTAAATACATATTTAATAATCATATCATTACGTTTTAAAATTATAATTCTCACCGCCTAAATTTATTATGTTCTCAATATTTTAGTCCACTTTAACTTACCGTCACGATGTTGAGTATTTAACATCGTTGAAAGCCCGTGAAGATATTTTCATTTTTACTCAAATCTATTGATAAAACATTCCTTAAGTGGAGAACAATAGCTTTCTAATAATTTAAATTATGCGATGTTATAAGTTTTTGTTTCTTTGACAAGATTGGGAACAAACATTCGGCTTTTTTTAAGAGTTTTAATTATGAGATAGATATGTTTCTATAAAATACAATACAACACCCACCGAAATTTCATATCGCATGTCTAAAAAAAACTTCAATTTCATCTCATGATTCCATATCGTGATACCATATCATGATTCCGTATCATGATACCATATTGCATGATCAAACAAACACTTAATATTTAGATTTTTATTAAAATTCTCACATCTAAATTTTAATGCACATCTTAATATTTAGATATTT
The DNA here is from genome assembly GCA_027704765.1 of Solanum habrochaites. Classification (NCBI taxonomy): domain Eukaryota; kingdom Viridiplantae; phylum Streptophyta; class Magnoliopsida; order Solanales; family Solanaceae; genus Solanum; species Solanum habrochaites. Next base: position 17,399,537 of record JAKWJA010002499.1, read on the forward strand.
ATCCAGATTCAGACGTCTTAATCTTAATAAAAAACAAATAATGTCTTAGAGGTGTGTACATGTGACATCAATTTTTGTAGACATTTTGAGTTATGTTATATTGATTTACAATGTTCATATTATGTTAGCCTGTATTTAATTTTATTTTTGTATTTATCATGTTTATTTAGGTTTAGATTGACCTACCTTGATGGAATAAGATAGATGTCATCACATTCGATTTTCTTATCGTGACATAAATTATTACTAATACTTGTACAATGATTTTTTTCAAAATATAAGCTTTAAACTAAAATTGGGTTCAAATGAACACGAGATTTATTAAATTCAACTTGCACAAATCTCTATGAATTAGCCGACTATGTATTTTGCACAAATATCTTACTAATATATGTAATCGGCCCCATTTGTCTATCACATACAAATTATGTAGCTAACAAAAAAAAAGAATTCGATAGTTCAGTTCAGAAAGTATTTTGAATTTATATAAGATCCAAAATAAAAAATAAAAAAATGCGTGACAGAGATAGTTTATTCCGACACAAACATCATGAATTGATTCTATGGGTCAAACTCATAACTTATAAGATGTCGGAGAATAAATTTAAAGTTTCTCTAAGGGCCTCATTCTAAATATTAAACAAAATTATGCTTTTATTTTAGCAAATTGAAATTTGCTATATAATAACTTGTTTCCGATTGAACACCTAAACACATGACATTCAACTAAAATTTTGAAAAAAGATCTATATATATTTTTAAATACTCATTCCATTGATATGTTAGCTCTTAAAGTAATCATCTTATTTAATAATTATACACATTAACCTCAATAAGCTGTAAAATCATTCGTGTGTTTCAATTGATATAGACGTGTATGATTAAATAAGGTGGTATATCTCGTATTATTACACAATGTCATGAGTTTGAGATTATACATAACATATATTAAAAAAATAAGTTTAAAATAAAAATATATGATATGAATATTCCTTCTATCACATATTCAAATGCTCAATCGAAATAAATAATAGTTAGAGTCTAAATTTACGTAGAACTTGGATTTCACGTAGTTGAAATGCGTGTGAGATGCTTGAATGTTACGTCAGTTAAAAAAATGTACAAAATAAAATTAATTAAAAAATAATAAGATCTTAGTTTAGTTAAAATATGTATAAGCAATTTTGATTATAATCTTAAATACTCGTGTCTTATCCTTAGAATAAATATTCACTGAAAATAAGATATTTTAACACCTTTGTTAATTCCAATGGGCCCTTAATTTCACTATTTTTTTAACAACATTATATATTCTGTGGACACTTTTTTACTTTCATGTACCAAAAATTCGCTCAATTTTCCTTTTAAAGTTTCAGTTACAAACAATTTTGAAGAGAATGAAATTCACGAGAGCACATAGTGTAACTAAAACTTTCACGAAAATCATCAATCTCTTTTAAGCTTTTTCTGCTTTATTTGTAGCTTTCTTATTTTCACTTTTGCAATTTTTCGCAATTCGAAAACTTTTTTTTCTCGTGACAAGCTATGAGAAAGGTATGCATATACTTTATCTTTCCACATTTCATTCATGAGATTATTTATTCTTCAATTTTAATATTACTATTGTTTTCTTTACTTCAATCATTGCATTATTTATTGTTGTTATTTAAGTCTCTTATTATGAAAATAACGTCTTTACCTTCACTAAAAAGGAGTTATGACTGCGCACACATATACACACATTTTCAGACCTCACTTTTAAAATTATGTTAGAGTATTTTTATTGTTATTATTAGTTATTTCTCTGTTTTTGTCAATTTTTTCATTTATAATATAAACATTTGAAATCTGTGTATTTCTTTTATTTATTTTTTTTGGGAATTTTGTAACCCATAGTAAAATAATTTATAGGATTTTAGTGGAATATGCTCTTCAATTCAATGTACCATTTTTTTAGAAAAAAGGATAAGAAGTTCCTCTTTTTTTTATTTTTTTTTAAAGAGTTGATTTTGGATTTGCCAAAACGTGAAGAAATGTTCCTTGTGTGTTGCATGATTTCCAAGGGGCCCAACTAGACCAATATAAATATTTGAGACATTGATACTTGGGGTTCTTGTTGAGATTTCATGTAAATAGCAGTGTACATAATTAGTTAATTGTTGTCGTTATTACCAAAGTTTTAGTTACAAATTTTAGTTCGAAATTAGTTAATTTAGTTTAGAAAGAATCTTTGAGTTAGTTAGTTTTTCTTCTCATCATTGTGTATAGTATATCAACATACAGATTGCAATGAAAACAATTTCTCCATTCTCCCCAAATACTCTCTACAGCTTTTTCACTCCATTAATGGACGATTCTCAACATGGTATCAAGCATCGGATTTCGCGTGTATTCTCTGCTAAACATCACTTTCTCTTCTCCTGTTTTCTCTCAATTGCAGATTAGGTGTTCATCGTCAAGTTTCAATGCTTTGTTGCCATGGCGTTGCAAGGTGTACTGCGTTCTGGTGAGGAGTTTCTACTTCAATCGATCACACTCATCCCTGTTCATATCACCTTCTGACACTCAAGGTTCCGACTTACGTTCAATTCAACTTCGTAGGATCTGAAAATTACTCCTTAGGAGTAATCTTTGAACTGTATTAACTTGGTAAAAATAAACTGGGCTTTCTGTTAGGAACCTTTACTTAGAGCATGGATCCTTCTTCTACGCTTAACCATTGGACAAGATGCAAGCTTATTGTGTTAGGAGGGATAGGAATAACTGTTTCTAACGCCTAGTTAGCACTGGTGATTTATGGATCTGGGCAGCACCTGTTTTGGGAAGATTCTTAGAGACAAGGGTTGACAAGGTTATGTCTATAGCCATTTATCTTCACAAAGAAAATTGTTACTCCTGTCTCAATGGAATTGCATCTGTGTCGAATTCATTTCTCATACTAAAGAGAACCTTTGGGATGATTTGAGACCTTATACCACCATCCTTCTTGGTGCAATGTCCCCTGAAATCCAAACAGTAATGCAAACATTTTAGTTAAGAATGTTTATGGAGTTTTTGATGGGCCTAAATAGTCTTATGCTCATGCTAAGAGTCAGGGGTTACTGGCAGATTCCTTAGCCCAAATGTTACTCAAGCTTATGCTTGATCATTAATGTAGAAAGTCAAGAGTGTAAATGGTGCAGTAGTATTTCATATCTCTGCAGAAACTACTTCTTCAGAAACTGCTCTTAGGAGTAATAAAATTCCTGGTTTAATATGGAATATCATAACATGGTGGTCTAGCTCAGATTTCTGCTTATTATCCGAACAATGGTTCTTTGGAAATAGTGGTTATAATCTAGAAACACTGGTGATGTATGCACAAGGAGGAAGTGTCAAATCTTATGGGATTAACTGGCATTTACAGGGACATACTAAATATTCTTGTATAAACTTCTGGCTATCCTAAAAGAAAGGAGTTCTTCTTCTTCATGCTAATAGTGCTGCTGCTGGAGGATTCATTCTCCGAAAATGGAACCTGTGATCATTCCGCTGTAAATACTAATGCAAGCCACTTCCTTTGTACTTCTTCTAACATTTCTCAGGAGGTACATAAGGCATGTCATCTTTAACACATGAACAGTACAATCAGATTTTAAAGATTTTGAGCAAAGGAAAAGGCAGGAAGTAGATTCTATGGCTAATGTTGCAACTGCAGTTCCGCATGTACTTTTACAGCGCCTAATGTCTGATATGGCGCGATCCAACTGGATTATAGATACAGGTGCTTCAAATCATATGTTTCACATCTGAATCTTAATGAAACAAGTACCAGATATTGTGAAGCTAGCAATGATATGTAAAAGTAAGGTTTCCTACGGTGCTGCAATGCTAATTAGTCATGGTGGAAATTCACTAATTCTTAAGATAATTTAGTGAAGGATGTTCCTCCATATACCAGAAGTTTGTCACTATATCTTGTCAATCTCTCAACTACTAAACAATTAAAGTGTGCAGTACTATTTTTCCCTGGCTTCTTGTGCAGAGCGCTTCAGGAGAGGGTCCTGGGATTGTAAAAGAATATCAAGTATTATATGCTTCGCAATACTGACATACAATCAGAAGCTTTGCAAGACAGAATACCTAAGGAACTCTATGTATAAGTTCATGTACATTTCTCATATCAGTTTTACTACTTTCGGGGGGTGCAGAACATATTTCTAGGCTACAGACTGGGCATTCCTCCTTTTCATTCCACAGTTCTCAGTAGAAGACATAACAAGGCTTACAAATGTTACCCTATGAAAGATCACATTGTACTATTGTCCTATTGCAAGCAACCAAGGGTTACCATTGTCCGTACGGTGTGTCTCTCATCCAATGCGTGTTTTGATATAGTTGTCATTCTATGTATTGGGTGGTGAGGGGGCCCTACTAAAAGCTTCCACCATCATGGAAAGGAGATATTTTTTTAACATTGGTAGATGAATAAATCAAATAGCCGTGGTTTATTCTTATTGCACACTAAGTCTTATACTATTGTCTTGCTTGTCCTGAGCATTTTTCTATATGAAGTTCAAGACAAACAATTTGATATCACTAATCCAGTGTAGATAACGATCAGATAATGAACAGAAATTTTCAATTCCGCAGGTAGATCCTTTGTTGCAGAGAGCAATGGTATTCTGCATCAATTCATGTGTTCATCTCCCTCTAACAGAATGGTGTAGTATGAAGAACATAGATCTATTACTTGACAGGGCGAGAGCCTTAAGATTTCAGGCCTGTTTTTCTGGTTAGATTCTGGGGTAATGTGGTTATGTAATGCAGCATGTAACAGTCTTAATATAGGGTTACCTACAAAATACACAAAGCTATCTTCAATAAGGTGGTTTTATATGGTCAGGATTTTCCTTCCCTTTCTCATGTGGAGTCCTTGGTTTCCTTATGTTATCCACTGAACCACAAGAACTGTTGATAAATTTTGCTCCTAGAGCTATGCCTGCTATTCATATGGGTGATTCTTCTACTCAGAAGATATATCCTTATCTGATCTTAGTTTTCACAACAAACAACATTTTATTTTTTTGATACGTCAGAGACCCTAATTCAAGAAGATTCTTTTCCTTTCAAAGATCCTTAAAATCTTCTCCTGAGGTCTTTGTTCGTTCCCTCCTTTTATTTATGATCTTTCCTGGTGATCTTGATTCTACCTTACCTACTCTATTTCCACTTCTTCTTCATCTCAGTCTTTCCATCTATATAAGAGGTGGTTGTTTCTTCTGACAACATGATGCTACAATAGATTCTTGGTCCATGCAGTTGCTCAGATCCTAAAAAAAAAAAATAAAAAAACAGAAGATCAGCTAGGCAGTCTAAACCTCCTGTTTGGCTAGAATTCTTATGTTCTACTCCACAACAAAGAATGCAATCTCTATATCCTATTTAAACCTAATGTTTTCATATAAAGCCTTGAATCTTTCTACCTATGAGCTTTCGCGTGCTGCTTATTCTGCTACCTCAGAACCTCATACCTACTCAGAGCTGTCAAGATCCTCTTGGGTGGGCTGCTAATGCAGGTGAAATGTGCTGCACTTGAGAATAATGAACTTTCGTCTTGTTTTTCTCTTCCCAAGCTTATAAGTTTCTATGATTTAAGTGGGTGTTTTAAAATTAATACAAGCTTCAGGGAGGTTGAGAGATGACAAAGCAGGCTTGGTGTGCCTAGGGATACAGTCAACAAGAAGGCCTACACTTTCACTGAAAACTTTTTTTTCTCCTGTGCAAACAAATGGGTTTTATTGTCGGTTCTTTCTTTGCTCTTGCTTGCTTTCTTGTGGTTTGGTAAATATATTTTCAGATGGATTTATAATGCCTTTCTATAGAGGTGATCTTTCTTGAAGAGGTCCTTCAATGCAGAATGTCCTGAGGTTTTGCAAACCAGGGGGAGAAACATGGTTTGCATGCGTTTCACAGTCCTATGGCTATGGCCTAAACGCAGGCCTAGACAAGGAATACTAACTTCTGAAGCACGATTAAAAAAAAAGATATGGGGGTTTTTTGCAATCTTTTAGACCATATTCAATGTTTTACCAAAAAGTTAGGGAAAAAACTTCTTGTCATACTTGTATATGGAGATGATCTTTGATCCACTGGGAGCAACTTAAAGTTGATCAACAATTTAGAAAAACGACTTACAGTCCAGGAGTTCAAAATGAAGGATCCGTTGTGAGAGTTGAAATATTTTCTTGGAATTGAGGTTTTCCAGAAAATGCCTGGTTTATCTTATGAATCAGAGAAAATATGCACTGGACTTTATCTGAGCTTGGACTTGCAAGGGTAAAACCTGCATCTCTCCCTTAGAGTTCAATCACAAGTTTGACATCCCTTTAGTTTGAATTTCATACAAGGAATGAAGGTAGAAGTAAAAGTCCTTGATGATTATGGAAATAATCCAAGGTTGATAGGCAAACTATTGTACTTGACTATCACTATGCCTGATATTGGGCCTTTGTTGGGTTCAACGTACTTAGTCCAATTTATGCCTCCACCAAAAAAATCTCATATGGAAGCACACTTAGGAGTGTGAGATAATAAAAGTGTACAACAGGTATTTGGGTTTTGTTCATGACAAAAACAGTGCATGTATGAGCGGTAGCTATTGTGACTCAAATTGGGGAGCATGTATATCAAATCAAGGAAATCAGTGATGCTACATAGTCAAGCTGAAGTGCTTTAGTTTTTGGAAAGCAAAAGAAACAAAATACAGTCTCAAGAATTCCTGCAGAGGCAGATTTCAGAAGCAGGGCTACCGCAGTTGCTGAGATAATTTGGTTGAAGAGGGTTGTTTTCAATAAAGAATTGGGATAGAAGTTAAGCTACCTATGCAACTATTTTTGTTGAGTAGTAGAGCTGCTCATTTAAATCAGCTCATCCTTATCTTCCATTAAACGGAAAAACACTTTTGATATAGATTTCCATTTGTACAACGAAAAAATCATGGAATGGACTCATTCAAACTCAACACATATGAACTAAAGGAAGCAAGCTGACATACTCACTAAAGTATGGCAAGCCTCAAACATGAATTGCTGAATTGACAAGCCTTTGGAATTGAAAAACATATATTTTTCAATTTTTTTCTCAGCTTGAGGGAGTTTTTGAATCATGTAAATAAGCAGTTAAATAATATAGTTAATTGTTGTAGTTGTTACAATGTTTAGTTAAAAAATTAGTTTTACAAGTTAAGTTAGTCAGAAAGAATCTTAGTTTATTTTATTTTCTTCTCATCATTGTGTAATATCGAACAGACATATGCGTGGAATGAAGACAAATCCTTCATTCTCCCCAAATACTCTCTAAAGCTTCCTTCCACTTCCATTTGAATGAGATTCTCCAACATTCTCGACTTGCTCAAAAGAATAATATTAAATATGTTTCGAAAAATAATTTCTACTGTCATGTTTAGTACTAACATTTTATTTGTAAACTTATCAATTCATGTATGTTATAGTAACTTATATGTTATTTAAGCTTATAATTCCCTGATTGTTTATTTTGTTTTGTTTGCCTTCGTGTTTGAATTCCCCAAATTGATATTTTTTGTGAGGATCACCACTACGGACATTGTAGGTTGAGTTCTTGAAATGTTTTTTTGAGTTCTTTGTAAAAAATATTGATTTCTTGAATGATTCTTGTCATGCTAATTAAACATGCAATCAATATAATCAGTTAGTATTCTAATTATTTTTTCAGATTACCTTGTTTTCTAATTTTTTTCTATATTTCAAGCTTTTTCGTGTATTTTCTATTTTTTTAACCCAGTGTAACAAATTGTCATGCTTGTGGCATTTACAAAGCTTTCACAATTTTGATAGTCCTATGCAAGAGGTTATCACAAAGCTTCACGAGTAAATCATTACAATTAATAAATGTCGTATTACAACAGTCCTTATATTGGTGCAATTTGCAGAGGCTATCATAAGACTCCACAAGAAAACTGTTACAAAATAAATTATATCTCAGGGATTAATATAAACGCTACAAAATAATTTTATAGTGGAATTATTTATTCCCACAAATAAACCTCTGCAAATTAGCCTATTTTTTTTCTTTTTTCTTTAGTGATAGCCTCTGAATATATAGGTATTTTTATACCAACAATACATAGAACTTAAAGACTAAGAAACCAATTTTTTTAAATACTTAATTCTTTCCTTGCATGTATGTGAGATAACCATGATAAAGTTTTTTTTTCTCGTCTTTAGTTATTTAAAAAAAACTTCCCCTCCTATTGGGGCAGCATAATGAATTCCCCCCCACCATGAATATGAATTTTATTTTGCAGCAAAGGAAAATCAATGGACTTTAATGGAGATTTTCAAGAAGAAGATGTGTGGAGTCAACATGTCGTGAAGAAGAAATTATCCATTACTTCAAAGATGATCCCAAGAGCTAAAATTGCTACAATTAGCAACAATGAGTCTACTCATGTGCCAAAACAATCATCAGGTCCTATTATCATTCCTGATAGGTCCAAGATTTACACGAAGAAATCATCAAGTACATTCATGAAGAATGGTAGTTATAGTGGGAGTATTGAAGAAGATGAAGATTGTGATGATATTGGAATGTTTCCACGACATAAATATTTGGCTAAGAGGGTTGCTAGGAGTCAAATTGATCCTCCTTCTACGTGTGAAAGTGTTGGGAGGCCACTTAAGAGAAAAGATCTTATAAGAACGAGGAATGCTATTTTAACAAAAACTGGGTTTTTGGAAAAAAATAATTAATTATATCAGTGTGGTTTGTAGGTTACATGCTTGAGTCGTGGAATGAACTGTTGAAGTCTTGCATCAAGGTAGATTGTGTATATTACACCTCATTGGGTTGCATACTTTCACTAAACTCTGTGTGAAGAGGAGAATGTTTTGTGTATCACTCTATCCTTTTATAGTTTTCTAATTAGTAAATCAATAGGATATCCCTAGTCGAGCTAGTGAATTTAAATATTGAATAGTTAAGAATCTAATGGTTCCAATTTTAATTTGTAAAAGCCTAGTAGCATCACCCTTATGAAATTGTTATTATGGAACTGTATTAGATTATCTAGTACATCAGAGATGAATCATTCTTAATGATTACTTGTACCACCTCTGATGTAATATAGCTAGTTATCAATTGGTTTCTTTTGTCTCTGTGTGTGATTGTTAACAACCTTGGTGGATTCCATTTTAACAAGGGCTATCGTTTTTTGAACGAAGTCATTTGATTATAGGAAATTAATTTTCGAACACGTGCGCTGCACATGTATTCTATGTTAACTAGTAAATATTTTTTTTTAAAAAAAATTAAGTAGAAAAATAAATCACATAATTAATATAAAACAAAAACTGAAGATTGAAGATGCAAGCAATGAATAACAAACTAAAAAAACGAAAGTATATAAAAGCAAAACAGAGGTCTACACAACTTAATGAAAAGTTGAATAAACTAATATAAAAAAACATACCTTTATCTTGAGAGTGTTGTGCATACACCAAATTTTAAGGATTTTAAAGAAAAGGCATTATAAAAAATTTATAATGGACCAAATGCTAAAGCTCTTGATTTTAGAGAAGGTAAAATGATATGAAATGTTTTTTAACATATGAAAGGTAAAAAGAAGTAAAAAGAACAAAAGAAATTTGTAATGTCATGACTAAAGAATTAAAGTATAACTTTTGGAATTCAAATTGTGTTATTATGTAATTAAAATATTAGTATTTAATTATATATTTAATAATTTTAATTAAGTGGAAGAGCAAAATAGTAATCCATCTTTGAGGTTAGAATAAGTTAAAAGGTGAAATAATAATCCAACTTTGAGATTAGGAGTTTTTCACTTCTATTAATATATGAGTTGTGGACACATACATTGCATGTGTATCCTATCAAGTAATTCAAACTTCCTAAAAAGGACCATGAATAAGGTACGACCACATACATGGTGCAAAGTGTATTCCACTTTGAAAGTAAAATCGATAATGTTTCATCATGTGAAAATATGTTGCAACAATGTAAAACAATTGCAAAAGACACTATAATATTACTCTTGAAAAATATACTTCAGATAGAATATTCAATAATCTTGTTGATTTATATTAGTAAAATCTAAACAAAATGAGGTTTAATTACTTCATTCTTATAATATTACAATAAAAAAAAAATCCAAAAGCATTGTCATCACACCAATCATTTGAGTTTTAACCGCAGAAAATTACTATCAATATAGAGTGCTCATATTTAAGAAAATTGTTAGGTTTAGTATCGCACAAGTATGAGTGGAACTCTCATTTTTATTTGAAAATGAAGTTGTTAATCTCTTTCATACAAATAGTAGAAAAACTAAACATAAAAAAAGGGTGAAAATGAATAATATATGTATGTGTTCACAACAATATATTAGATAGACGATAAAGTAACACAATTAAAATATTTCATTCAAAGTAACAATTTCATAGAAATCTTTATTTAAATTAATTTAAATTTAGACAATTGAAAATATGAATATTTGATCATATTACATAAATTGTTTAAGTAATTAAGAAACTCATCATACATTAATAAAAAATTATCGACTAAGTAACACCTACTAGAGCAATGCATAATGACAAATAAAAATAAATTTTCACAACAAAGCAAAATGATAAAGAATTACATAAAAATGTGAATTGCGTACCAAATTTAATTTGGACAATCATACCTTGACTCTAAAATAGAAAACAAAACTTAATATTATGAGCTAACAAAAAAAAAATCTAAAGGAATAGGTCTTTCTGTACTTCTAAGTTCAACTATTCTATTGTAGAAAAACTTTTCTTTTTTCATGATTTCATCACTTATACTTCTAACTTTAATATTCTATTATAAGAAAGATAGTTTCAGAATGATGTTTTGTTCTTCTCCTCCGTTATCTTCTTGACGATATGTTATATATTTATCTAGGAAGAAGATCGGAGAATTGTAGTTGACATAAAAAAAGATGATCTAGTGACAAGCAAATTGTAGCAATAATTTACTGGTATTTATAGTGATTATATTTTTACCTGCTAAAATTTAATAATGACACACAATGAATCATGACATAAATTTTATTTTTGATTTCATAAGTCGAAGAGTCATTGAATTGGAAGAGTTTGAATATTGAGACACATTGAATCATGATACATAAATTTTATTTATTTTTTCAAAATTCAAAGAGTCACTAAATTTGAAGAGTTTCATTCATTGTTTTGTCTTCTACTTTAGTTAAATTAATTAATCTAATCAACTATAATTATAATATAATGGTATAACATAAGAATTAAAGTATAGTTGTTAGGCGTCATATATATCATTATATAAAAAAAATATTAATATTTAACAAATTGAGTAACCATATTTTATATTATATATAGATTCTTTCAAGTAAATTAAAGGAGAAAAATAAAAATAGATACAGTTTTTTTTGGAAAAATGTAACTAATTTATTTTTTAAAAGGATAAAAGTGTCCAACAATTTTCTTTGAACTTTTGACTTAACACCTTTTCACTTTTAGAATTTAGTGTAATATAATAATAATATTATATAATTACTATTAGTGATATGTTTTAAGGGGGAGGAGCGATTTCCGTATGTTTGTAAAAGTGGTAGGCCTGCCAGCTGAGGAACCCGCAACAAGAGGTCACAATCGAGGCAGAGATAAAGAAAGAGCTAGGGGAAGAGGTCATGGGAGAGTTGTTCCTGTTGTGAATGAAGTGTCATACGACTATGTTCCAGTTAATGAGAACCCTCCAATAAATAACGAAGAGATAGAATAGGAAGTAGAGTTTGGGAATGTTGAGGAGGTTGAAAATGAGGAAGTAGGGAAGGTTGAAGCTACATGAATCCCTCCCATTGATCCAGTGTTAGCTCAACAGATCATGTCATTTTTGAAAGGGTTGGATGGTCCGGGGATGATTCCATCTACTCAAGTCCCTACGAATCCCCCTGTTGGTAACATTGTTCCTAAGTAGGTTGGGGCGAAAGGTCGATGATTTTTCCGTACCTTTGTAGGTTTCCTAGGATGATGACGGTACAGTGAGCCATGATATGTTTTGGACCAACTTTTGAGCGCAAGGTCCAATTAGTATTTCTTGGTTCTAAATGAACGGAGCTTATTAGTTCATATTGGAATTGTTTATGAAGAGTTGCTAAGTTTGGTATCATTTACCAACATGGGGTTGAGTCGTACCTTTTCAACTTCAAGGTGAGTCTTAGCAATGGTGGAGAGCTTATATGGAATGCAGAGCATCTATATTACCTTCACTTACTTGGACCCAATTTCATGCCTTGTTTCTAGAAAAATTATGTGCCTAGGACTTTGAGAGACCACAAGAAGGATAAGTTTATGGCATTAGAATACGGTAGTATGTTTATGGTTGCTTATGAAGCCAAGTTTCATGGTTAATCAATATATGCTACATAATTGGTTACTATTGAAGAGGATATGATCCGATTGTTTATTAAAGGTTTGGATTCTGAGCTACAATTGTACCGTTCACATGACTTCTGCAGGAAGGAGCTTCGATGAAGTGGTTGATATTTCAAGAAGGTGAAGCGAAATAGTCAGCAAAGGTGTTACTAAAGAGGGAAATCTAATATTCTGGAAAAATTTCAATTTCGGGCTCCTATGCTTCGAAAATCCCGATCCCGGACCTACCTCGCTGGCCAAGCAAATAATCCACATTCCCCCTCCTCTACTTGGTCACTATTTTTGGACTCCTAATAATTTTCAGTTGATCAAAGTGTTGGACATGTGACAGGCAACAAATAATCTAGCGGCGACACTTTCTTTAGCTATGGGTAACTTGGACATATGATAAAGAACTGACCAAACCGCATTCTCTTAAGTCTAAACATCAACCTTCTTGAGCATTGTACCTGCGGTAAATGGTAATAAATGGTAGGGGAAGTTCACAAGTAGGACGAGAAGAAAATTAGAGAGGTCGTGGAGGTAGAATAAATGGTAATGGCTATAGAGGTTACGCGCAACCAATCAAGGAGGTAACTCGTGTTGATGATAGAGCTAAATGTTATGCCTTTCCGGGGAAAAATGAGGCAGAGACATCTGATGCAGTGACCACAAGTACAATTCTTGTTTGTGACCGAATGGCTAATGTATTATTAGATTCGGGATCAACCTATTGTTATATGTTTGTGAGATTTTCCTATGATTTTGAGATGTTATGTGATATTCTTTATGACCTATACGTGTTTCTACCCTTGTTGGTGAGTTAGTCATAGTCAGCCATGTGTATCATGCTTGCCTTATTTTGTTCATAGGATTTTGATTTTTGATATGGAGGACTTCGACATAATCTTAGGCATGACTTGGTTGTTTCTTCATTATGTTGTTTTTAATTGTAGTACTAACTTTGTGACTCTAGAAATTCTGGGAAGGGAAAGATTATAGTGGAAAGGGGTGTACAAGCCTAAGCAAGCTAAGATTATATCTTCCATTCGGGCTAGTAAATTAGTTGAGCAAGGTTGTTTATCTTATTTGGCTCATGTCAGGGATGTTGATATTGAAGCTCCATCCATTGGGTCTATTCCGAGTGGGGTCCGAATTAAATGAAGTTTTTCAAAATGATTTTCCCGACATACCTCCGGATAGAGACATAGATTTTTGTATTGAATTAGAGCCTGATACGCGTCACATTTATATCAATACATATCGCATGAATCTGACAGAGTTAATGGAGCTTATGGCTCAAATCCAAGAGCTTTTTGATACGGGTTTTGTTCGTACTAGTGCTTCCCCATGGGGTGCTCCGCGTTTCTATTATTTGAATAAAAGAAAGGATGGAGCAGAGGATTTGTAATATTACCGCAACAATTGAATAAGGTCAACCATTCATATATGTATAAGATCCCTTTGCCTAGGATTTGATGATGTTTTTGACTAATTGCAAGGTGGCAAAGAAGTCTTCGTCTAAGATTGATTTATGAATTCCGGTAATCAGTGAAGATTAGGCCGAAGATATACACCAAGACTCATTTAGGACTCTGTATAGGCACTATGAATTTTTGGTTAATGGTCATTCTGGTTTGACCTAAAATGCAACCTCCCAGTCCTTTCATGGACTTGATGAATGAAGTATTCAAGACCTTTGTTGACTCTTTTGTGATAGTCTTTATTGATGACATTTTGGTGTATTACAAAAGTGAAAAAGAGCATGCTAACCTTCTTCGTATTGTTTTAGGTATCTTTGGAAAGCAAAAGTTATATGCAAAATTTTCCAAGTGTGAATATTGGTTGAAGTCCATTGCATTTTTGGGGCATGTTGCGTAAAAGGAAGAAGTAAGGGTAAGTCCCTAAAAGGTTAAAGCAGTTGAGAATTGGTTACGACCTAGTTCGATGACGAAATTTAGTAGTTTTTGTGGACTTGCCAAGTTACTGATCATCGTTTGTTCCGCAAGATTTTGCTTCAAATTGCCCTCACTTTGAACCAATCTGACCAAAAAGGAGGTACAATTTAAATGGACTGAAAAATGTGAGGAGAGCTTCTAAAAGCTTAAGACTTTTTTGACCACCACGCCCATTCTAGCATTACCAGTTAAGGGTAAGGACTTTATTTTTTATTACGATGATTCACATGTTCGATTGGGTGTTATGTTGATGTAGGATAAGAATGTCATAGCTTATATCTCGCGTCAGTTGAAGGTGCACAAGAGAAATTATGCCACTCATGATTTGGAGTTGGCAGCGGTAGTATTCGCCTATAAAGTCTGGCGACATTATTTGTATGAAATTAAGTGTGAGGTATTTACTGATCATCATAGTTTGCATCATGTATCACCCAAAAGGATTTGAAATTGAGACAACAAAGATGGATGAAATTACTCAAGGATTATTATGTGACTATTCAATACCACCCGGGTAAGGCAAATGTTGTGGCAGACGCTTTGAGCCAAAAAGTATGTGTATTTTAGTTTACTTGAGTGGAACCAAACGACTTTTGGCCAGGGAAATTTAGACCTTAGAGTCTAAGTTCGTACAGTTGGCCATTTAGAAAGAGTGGTTGGTTAAGCCAGCATGAACTACGTCCATGTTTTCATAGAGCAAATAAAGAATCACCAATCTGGTAGATCAAAGAATAAAGGAGCTTAGAACAAAGTTGCAATAGTTGAGTGTCCAGGAACCGGACTCTAGATGCGGATGGTGTGGGCTCACTAATAATGATAGAACTGTGTTTTTCGAACAGTTTGAAAATGATTTGTATCCTAACCCAAGGTTGTTTGCGGGATGCTCTGGATCGCAGCATCATATTCATCGGTGTGACCAAGATGTATAGAGATCTAAAACAAGTGTATTGGTGTCGCTGTACGAGACAAGACTCGAAGTTTGTGGTCAAGTGTCAAATGTGAACAAGTAAATATAACATCAAGGCCTTATGGGCCTCTCTTAAAGATGCCAATTACATCATGAGAATGGTAAAGTTACTCATGTTATTTTGGTGGTTTGGTCTGTTCCGCAGACATTGGAGAATTTGAGTTAATTTTGAGTTGGTCAGTTTGATTGGTTGACTAAGTCAACTATTTTCAGTTCGGTAAGGATGATTTACACAAGGCTGAACAATTGGAATAGCTTTATGTAAATGAGATAGTCCTCAGATCGTGGTAACCTTTTCACTCCAAGTTTTGTAGGAAGGGCCATGATAACTGGGCACAACAACTCACTTTTAAGTGCTACCTGCCTCCCCAGAGGGATGGATAATAAATAAAGACTAATACAAAGTGTTTGCAAGAAATTGTTGAGAAACTTATGTTAATTGGACTTTGGAGGGCATTGGGACAATAGTCCTCTAGGTGGAGCTTCTCCTATCAATAATAGTTATCGACTTCGATCATTGGGTATTGAGACCATTGAGGCCTTAATATGGAGATAATCAGATCGCCCATCGGTTGGTTTGAATTCAGATATGTAAATCCTTTGGGGCTTGACTTAGTAAAGGACACTCAAGATAAGGAGAGGAGCATTCAAGCCAAATTTCTAGCTGCGCAGTGTAGACAAAAGAAGTATGTGGATCACAAGGTCAGAGACATGGAATTCTAGACGTGCGAGAATGTTCTTCTTAAGGTGTCACCCATGAAGGGGGTGATGAGATTTGGTAATAGGGGTAAGTTGAGTCCTGGTTATATTGGTCCATTTAAGATTCTTGAGCGTGTAGGACCGGTGGTGTATAGATTAGTGTTATCTCCTAATTTTTTGGTGTACATCCCATATTTCATCTGTCTATGTTGAAGAGATATCATGGTGATGAATACTACATCATTAAGTGAGACTCAATAGTTCTAGACAAGGACCTCCAATATGAGGAGGAATTGCTTTCTATTGTTGATCGTGATGTTCAAATGTTGAGGTCCAAATAGATTATGTAACACCTCTAAAACGACGTAGGTTAAAATAGATCCTAATGCTTGTGTCTTGATGATTCCGAAGAGTTCCCCGAAAATTTGTTTAGAATAAGTTAGGAAGGCAGTGGTTAAAGAAGGTTCATGAAGTTTTAGAGATCGAAACGCCAAGAACGTTCACAGGACATTCAAGAAGTTTGCCCTGAAAACAGACTCGTGGTGCCTTAGTATGTTAGGGATCCTGTCGAGTTTTCCTTTGTTCGTTTGGGCTAAAATTTAATTTGAGTTGTCCGAACTCGCGTATACGACCATATTCGGGTTGGTAGAACGTCCGGGCAAAAAGTCCTATGGACATAAAGGTCCTGAAAAGGAACTTGGTTTGGGCCAGGACTTCCGAGATCATTCCCCAAACGATGGAGGAAATTGAATGGCCACGTAGGACGTGGTCGATTCCCTGTCGATGGTGTCCGGTAGGTAAGAAAATCCGGAGGTCGGGACAAAGACCTTAGGCCTAGATGAATTAAGGTCCCAAAGTCCATACTTTGAATAAAATGACGGACAACCAGGACGTCCCATCGTTGGACCTACGAGTCGTCAATGGGCAGTCGTAGTTGGTGCCTACAACCTATTCGCTGTTTCACTGTTAAGTGTAGGGTTGAATTGGTAAATTCACCCCACGTACAAATAAATAAAAAGGCGGTTTCCTAAGGTCATTTTGGGTATTACAAATAGTTTTATAAGTCTAAAACACTTAGATGAATTCATTATTCTAAATCAAAACCCACGTCCCCTAAGAAATTCTCTAGAACTCCATTGGAGCAGAAACTAAAGATAGAATTTGGATTGAAGATTTCTTTGGTGATTCATCATCAATTCTTCATAAATTGTACAACTTAGGGGAAATGCCAATGACTGATAATAGAGATTAACTTATTAGAATAATTTTAAAATGAATTTTCCAGACATTAATTAAATGTAATAACACGTTGGAAATGTTCGACCAAAAACCGACTAAAAAAGGACCTTGACGTCTGGAACCTAGCTAATTCGAACTAGCTGAACGTCCCTAGTTTGGTGAAGTTTTCTAAGTGGTTTTGTAAAATGAATTCCCAAACTTGAAATAGACCTTAGGATAGGTAGTATGTATCAAAAAATGGTCATAATCGTCTGATAATGACACCCCCACTGCCCTCACAACTCAAATTTAATAAAATGGATGGGATGGGGCCCCACGACCGTAATTACTACTTCTCATAATCCGTTAAAGTCTATTTTTGGTGTTTTACTTCTTCAAAAAGACTCATTTTAAGTGAGGGGTATTTTTGGGTTATTTCATAGACACTATATATGGATATTATGGCTCAGTTTTAATGACCACTTTACACGTTCAATAAGATTCAAATGAAAATTCGCTCATCTTTCGTAAGAACCTCTCTTTTCCAACGTCTATTGATTACAAGAAAAGATTAAGGAAAAGGACAAAGACCTTTCAAAGTGTTTTTTCATCCAATTTTTATTGATTATTTAATTTTCTTAAGGTATGGGTTTTGTTTCACTCTTGGATTCCTTTTCCAAGAGGTCCTTTCAAAGATAAGTTTTTCAAGAACTTGTTCAATTCTAGGGTTTTTAACTCTACATAAACGATTTTCTTCCCAACCCCTATATTATCATTTTCAATGAAAGTAAGTGTTTCTAATTGTCTAGTTCACACAAATTGTGAGTGATGTGGTTAACATTTTGAATTTCGTGTGAACTATTTTCCTATCTAGATGAATGGTTTAGTTATTGTCTCTACTATATGACAATATGAAACGTAAAGACATTGGGGAACCTGAACTATAAAAACGTCTTAAATGACCCTTTCCCGTATCCTACATTATGCCATTGATCTTGTAGATTGATTTGAAATGATTTTTTCTTGGTTATGTATGAGTATTTTCCACTATGTTATGATTAGAATGTTGTATGGTTGAACGTAATTCTTGAATAAAGGTTTCTTGGAAGCAGAGGTTATGTCTTCTAAAGTTTTTGATTACTACTCTACCATATTTATGGTTAGCCTATAAATCAGAATGATGATATTTTGGTGAAAGTATGTATGAATGTTTCTATGTGGGATAGCTGGGGCTTTGACATGTATTTTGTGAGATTAATGAAAAGACCGATAATGCAAGTCACAATGTTTTTCTCTTATATGCTTTACCACAGATGATTATGTTAATGTTAAATCTCACTACGAAGGGTTATCAGAAAATACAATTGCTCATCTAATCATAAAGAGATCCATGATCATGTGTATACAAGTGGAGTAATATCCATTAACCGTATGATAGTTTTATATAAAAGACAACTTAAAGGTTATTCCCGAAAGGAGACTTAAGCCTAAGCAGCCAATGGAACAATAATGAGAGGTGTTCCCTTCCTTATTTTGTAAAGGTAGGTTCACAATGACTTTCATGAGATTGAGGAATGTCATGTACAATGGTGGACTATGGGTATCTAATACATCTCCTATTCTTAAACTGAATTTTTTCCACATGGATATTAGCTAGTTGGATCCACCTAAAAGTTATGTCATTTTAAGTTCGAGATTCCTGTTAGAACCACCTTCTTTCGGTGTGAGGTTTTTTATGACACTGGAATTCATGTTTATCTCAAACGGCCTATGTCCGGTTAGGAAATATGTTCCCTCTGTAAAATGAAAGACAATCTCAATGAAGTTGACCTTGGCGCACTGGAGGAGTCCACTTAGTAAGGTAAGGTAGTATATGGGAATCTACCCTTACCATTTCACAAGTTGACTCTAAAGAAAGTCCTACGGATGTTGCAAGATATATGTTTGATGAATATATGATGTTACTTTTATATGATTTTGGGTAAGTATGATGACTATGTTTTGGTTACATAAAGTGATGACGACTTGATGTGACCATTATATGAAAAGAAAAGCTTACTCCATGGTCTCCCCCTATGTTTTTTATCTACTTGGGGTTTTTTGGGGGTTCATGGTTTTCTTCACATGACCATTGCACTTGTCGAGTGTTTTGTATTCTATGTATATGATGATTATTTAATATGACTGTTAACTGACTCTAGAAATATGCCTTCTATATGATCATGTGTATGTATTGTTGATGAAATCTTTTAAATGGATTACATTATATGTATGGCATTGAAGGACTTTATTGAACGTTAAGTATGAATTCTAAGTGATACTTTAAATTGAATACAAAAGTTTTTAATTTTTCGCAAATTTTAACAAATGACATGTTATGACAAACGCAAAGAGGTTTTTGAGTAATCTGAGAAGGACGATGACACCGTTCGTATCTTGGATTTACTCTCCGGGTGTGATAAACTTGGTATCAAAGCATGAGGTTAAATATACTTATGATCAATGTCTCACAAAACCACGTTACATAATATCTTGTTACAGGTTGGGAAGCGCGCAAACAATATGGGCCAGAAAAGGAGGACTATGTGATGACTAGGGGGAAACGTCCTATTTTCTTGATAATCCTAAATCGTGCTTTAGAGTGCATTTTGGGACACTATTGCTTTTAACCTCTAATCCTTTCTTATGGTTTAGGCGAAGAACAATAGAAAGGACAGTCGCGAGGAGAGTTAAAAAGGGAGGGAGTTTATATTCGAAATGGGGGATATTATCTCCAGGCAATCAATATGCTCCTCAAGTACAAGCTGCTGCAAATGAACAAGTTCCGGTGAATCCTCCGGCTATGACGGATAGAGATAAGGGCAACCCTCTACCAAATGGCCCAATCCATCACTACCCAAGCTCAAGCCATCACGACTCAAGCTAACCGGGAGGTTGTACCTCGAGAAAACCAACATGCTAGTACTATGGCTAGTCGTTTGAGTGACTTTATGAGAATTAATACTCCCATGTACTTTGGATCAAAAGTTGATGAAAACCCCCAAGATTTCCTTAATGAGGTCTACAAGATTTTGTTTGCTGTGGTGGTGAGCACCACTGAGAAGGCTGAGCTTGTTGCATATCAACTTAAGGACGTGACTCGGACATGGTACAATCAGTGGAAGGATAGTAGGGCTTTAATAGGTGTTCCGTGACTTGGGAGATCTTCAAAAAGTCTTTTCTTGACATATTCTTTCCAAGGGAACAAAGAGAAGCTAAGATAGAGGTTTTCATCAACCTTCCTCAAGGACGTATGCGTGTTAAGGAATACTCCTTAAAATTCATCAAGCTAGTTTTCAATGCTAGGGATGAAATGAGTCGTTTTGTCGTGGGTGTGTCTAAAGAGCTTGAAGAAGAATGTCTTGCAGCGATGCTTTGTGACAATATGGATCTTTTTAGTTTGATGGTACATGTTCAACAGGTTGAGGATAGTCGTCTAAGGAAGAAGAAAAGGGAAACTAAGAAGGCAAGGTCATTGGAAAGTAGTGTTGACACCCAATTTTGACACTCCCCAATATAAACTAATCATATCGAGCTTCCTAATCTTCGAGAAGATTAATGCTGTTATCAAGGAAAAAGTCGAGCTAGATGGTATTCGCGATGCTGAACCAAGGGAGGTGCTGCGAAACTGGACCTCCACGCCGATCCTAATACCCCGAACTCTTCGGTAGAAAGACGTCATTTCATGAATTAAAAACGGTGGTCGTCCGGAGGAGGCCCGAGACCCACCATTTTTGCATTTTTTTCTTAACCGTTCAAATTTTGAATTTTTGTTTTGATGTTCAAAGAGGCAATATTGCCCCATGCCATGGCCAAAGTTTGCGTTGTTTTTAAATGAAAGCCTCTTTGTTTTTAACTTTATTTATGAATCATTGTTATGCCTCACCACTTTAAAATTTTGTGTTTATGATTTCAGTAACATAAAGTACAGACCCTCGCCAATGTCATGTCATGTCACGAGCTAAATGAACAAAATGAGGCAGGTGGCGACAAGGTGACGATATTGAGAAGAAAGTGGGAAACCAATTATGTCGCCAAGGGAATTTTGGCAGTTCGAGAATCAGCATAAACCAATCTAGAGGAAACAGAAATGGTGATTTGGGGAGATCGAATGTGTTAAAGAGCGTCAGGTCAAACCCACCTAGATGTAAGCTAAGAAAGGGGGGCCTGGTTCATTTGCTTGATGAGTTATAATGATGTGTTCGTTTGGGACAGTCGGTGACATGCAAGGGGTTGAGTACCGATGTGGATATCAATAAGTTTCCGATTAATTAGGGTCGGATCCAGAACAAAAAACTCGAAAATTCAAGCCTAAATGAGTTTGAAAGATTAATAAGTAGATCATAAGCAAAAATAGAGTCGCGATTGGTTGGAAAGTGAACAACCCCCAATATACGACTGGGGCCAATGTGTGTTCAGATAGCCAAAAACGAGGGAAAAATCAGGATTGTGTTGACATATAGTCTTAAACAAGAGCTAGCCCGAAGGGTTAATTTTCGTTTGCCGAAATTAATTTTGATTGACAAACTATTATAGGCACGAAGATGCATGTCGTTTTGGGATTATTACGCAGGCTATCACGATTTTGATGGATGAGGGAAGCGCGGAAAAGACGGCTTTCAGTTACACCTGGGGGTGATTCACTACAGGGGTGATGCCGTTTGGCCTCAAGCATGCCAGTTCACATAAAATGAGAGCTATGCCAACCTTTTTCACGACATGATTCATAAGGAGCATGAAGTGTACGTGGATGATTTTTTCATAATCAAATCTCGCAGAGTTCAGATCAATTGACACACTAAGGAAATTCCGTATGAGTTTGCATCATTTACAACTTGAAGTAAAATCCTTCAAATGCGCTTTTTGGAAGTCCAGCAGGGAAGGAAGTTGTTGGGATTTATGTCAGCAGAAAGGGTATTGAGCTCGGAACCCCTATAAGATCAAAGCATTCAGGGAGTTACTCGCCAGGGATGGAAAAGAGGTGATGGTTTATTAGGGAGCGTTAAATAATTCAGTCGATTTGTAGCGGTAATCAACCGTTGGTGTTGGAGCCTTATTTTCAAGCTGTTGAAGAAGAAAGACGCCCCAACAAAGTGGAACTGAAGAGTTGTCAGGCGCTTTGATGCATCAAGAACTATCTGTCCAATCCGCCAGTATTGGTTCCTTGCGAGAGAAAGGGGCCTTTGTGCTTTGTTATTTGTCTGTCTCAAGATAGGCATGGATGCGTACTTGGTCAACACGATGTAGAGCGGGAAGAAGGAAAAGGATTTCTATTTAAGCAAGAAGTTTTACTCCATACGAAGTCTAGGACACTTTGTAGAAAGAAACGTTTCTGTTTGTGCATTGACATGCTTGCCCAAAATTTGAGACACTATTTGTCTTCATTATACGACATATCTCCATTCCAGAATGGATCCATTGAAGTTATATTTCGAGAAAGAGAGTTTTGGGTCGACGGAAAGTAGCTAAAATGGAAAGGCTGTGTTTGTTGAGGAGTTCGATCTTCGTGTATGTGGTCAGAAGAACAATAAAGGCACAAGATGTGGCTGACATTTGTAGAAAAATCTTGGTGATGAGAGTACGAACCAATTAAGACTTATTTTCACGATGAAGAAAGTGTCATTGTTGTGAAGACATTTCTGAAAGCATATCCAGGTTGGAGTATTCTTTGATAGAGAGGCAAAAATTCATCAGGGTTAAAGGTATTGGGCAGTTCCTAGTGTCAGAATCTGGTCAGCACACCCATGGTAGCTAAGCTCGATTAATTGCACAAAACAACTGGCTGAAACGTAGCTTGGACTTGTGTTGAAGATGGCCATCGACATGAATATGTACGAGTTATTGGGTATTGGAGATTCAGACCTTAATTGCATAAGTTCAAGGAGATGGGCGTGTGCAGAAACCAAAGATTATACCTACGTACAGTACTTGAAGAAGTTGTGCAAAAGATTTGTAAGATCGAGTCTCAGACATAATCCTAGAATACAGCATAAATTGGCCGAGCTTTCCACCAGGCTTCTTTGATTAAAACATCCGTACAACAGATAATATTTTTTCCTTAGATATAGAGTGTTTTAAAAGGACATCAGTCCATTGTTCCCATTGCTGAAGCAGAACCATAACGGGTTTCCTTGGTAATTGATATAAAGAAGTATTGGAATCTGGAACTCTCCCAAAAAATGCTAACATCCAATCAAAAAAGTTCGATAGCCGTATGGCCCTCAATTGATTTTTAAGCAGAGAAATCTATATAGAGTACTCCACACTTAGTCTTCTAAGATGTGTCGATTTTTCCGTCGAAGCTGCAAAGCTTATTGAACAAATACATGTCGGATTGTGGCACGCATATGAATGGGGTTCACTTTGGCAAGAAACTATCCTAGATCCCGCGGTATTCTGGATGACTATGGGAGAATGATTGGTGCAGGTTGTGCAGAAATTCATAACTGTCAAGTGCCACGGAGATTTGATCCTAGTGGCTACCTCACGAACTTAATGCTATGAGTTTACTGGCCATTGTAGCGGGGGCATCGAGGTGTCATCGTTTCGATAGAGCCAACACTTCAAATGGACACAGGTTTCATGTTGGTGGCTAAGTGGATTACTTCACCAAGTGGGTGGAAAGCAGAGTCTACAAGTCTTAACCAAAACAAATCTGATATGAAGATTTGGAGTTCACAATCAATCATTACTGATAATGGTTGCAAAAATCTCAACAGTCAGTGATGAGAGTATTGTGAACGTTAAGATCACTCATCGGGAATTCAACTGCTTATCGTCACCCAAATGAATGGAGGCTGGAGAGGGCCGCCAATAAGGAGATGTCAAAAAGATTTTTTGAGGAAATGATTGACAAGCCTCAAGGTGCATGAGATGACATATGCATTATGGGATACCGCATGACTGTCAGAACATTAATTGGAGCCCACTCCATATTTGCTAGTATATGGATCGAAGCAGTAATACCCTGTGAAGTCGATATACCGTGTTGGAATCAATCCAAAAATCTGAGTTGAGTAACGCTGAATGGATAGCAAGCGGATGACCAACTAACTTTGATTGATGAGGGAAAGAAATAGTTTCTTCTAAGAGTAGCTTGATGTTCACGACAAGCCGAAGTTTTTCAAAAAAAAAAGAAGAGGTTTTCAAATCAGGTTCCTTCCAATTCTCCAAGATCTCAATGATAGAGGTTCTAAGCCTTAAACCTCAAAGGGGAGAAATGTTGATCCAGCAAAGAGGAGACCAAAACTTGTCATAAGTGGTGGAAAGAAATTCTCTTGGGGACTGTATTGTGGGAACTAATAGTTGCTATGGTTGTGACAAGGTGTCCATATGGTGAAATATTGTCCTAATGTGAGAAGCCAAGGTAAGGGGAATGGCCTAACTCAGCCAAGCGGTCTTAATTGTGAATCTCCAAAAGGAACCATTTCTATGCACTCAAGGCTAGGGGTGAACAAAAAAACTCTCCCGACGTTGTGATGGGTATGTTACACGTTTTCTCTATTAATGCTTATGCTTTGCTTGACCCCGGTGCTAATCATTCTTTTGTTACACCTTTGGTAGCTAAGAAGTTTGGTGTAATTCCCGATGTTTTGATTGAGCCCTTTTCGGTTTGTACCCGAATGGGTGACTCTGTGATTGCAAAAAGAGTCTAGGAAATGTCCTGTAATGCTGCCCAATAGAGTTACTCTTATTGATTTGGTAGAACTTGACATATTTGACTTTGATATCATCTTGGGTATGGATTGTCTTCATGTATACTTTGTTCATTTGAGAAAAAGGAATAGTAAAGTTTCCAATTCCCGTAATGAACCACTATTTAGAAGGAAGGCGGGAAATCTATGCCAAGGGGTCAAATTTATTCTTTTTTGAAGCTGTAAGAGATTAGCCAAGGTTGTTTATACCATGTAGTGAGGGTTAAGGACCTAGAATGTGAAAACTCCTTCATGAGTCAGTTCAGGTAGTGAGAGAATTCCTGCAAAGGTTATTTCCTAAGACCTGCAGGAGTTTCGCCCGAACGAGAAAGTGAATTTACGTTAGAATTGATTTATTACCGGATACGAGTCCCATTTCAATTCTCCATATAGGATGGCTCCGACTGAATCGAAAAAAGTTAAAGCTCCAACTCCAGAATCTATAGAACAAGGGGTTTCATTCACCCTAGTATTTCGATGGGGTGCTCCGATCTGTTTGTGTAAGAAGAGGATGGTATCTTAGAAATGTGCATTGATTATCGCCAATTCATAGGATCCCATTAAAGAAAAAGTTATCTCTACCTAGGATGATGATCTATTGGATCAACTCCAAGGTGCTAATTACTTTTCCAAGATTGACTTAAGGTCGGAATATCACCAACTTAGGGTGAGAGTTAAAGATGTTCCCAAAATAGCTTTCTGAACTAGATATGGTCACTATGAATTCCTAGTTATGTCTTTTCCGATATTACCTCGACTCATTTGTGATTGTATTCATTGATGATATTTTGATATTTTCCGAGAATGAAAATGATCATGAGAATTAATTGAGGTTGGCCTTGCAAGTCCTCAAAAAACACTAACTTTATGCAAAATTTGGCAAGTTTGAATTATTTTGCTCAAGGTCAATTGCTTTTCTTGGACATATTATCTGTAGTGATTGTGAAGAGGTTGATTCGAAGAAGACGAATGCGGTCAGAAATTGGCCTAGACCTTTGACTCCCACTGATATAAGGAGTTTCTTTGGTCTGGCCAGCTATTATAGAAGTTTTGTTGATGGATTTTTGTCCATTGCTTCTCCTTTGACAGCTTTGACCCAAAAAAAAGGTGAAGTTTGAGTGGTCGGAAGCTTGTGATAAAAGTTTTCAAGGGTTGAAATATAAGCTTACCTCCGCTCCGGTGTTGACCTTACCAGAGGGTAATGAAGGCTTTGTAGTGTATTGTGATGCTTCCCGAGTGGGCTTGGGATGTGTCCTCATGCAGCATGGTAAGGTGATAGCTTATGCTTCTAGGAAACTCAACGTTCATGAGAAGAATTACCTAACTCATGACCTTGAGTTAGCTGCTATAGTTTTTGCCTTGAAATTATGGAGACACTACTTCTATGGTGTGCATGTTGATGTGTTTATTGACCATAAAAGTCTTCAATATGTGTTTGCACAAAAGGAGTTGAATCTCTGATGGAGAAGATGGTTAGAATTGTTGGAGAATTACGACATGATTGTCGTTTACAACCCTGGCAAGGCAAATGTGGTTGCAGATGCTTTGAGTCATATGACTATGGGTAGTGTGTCTCATGTTGAAGAAGTGAAGAAAGAACTTGTGAAAGATGTTCATATGTTGCTAGATTAGGTGTGCGGTTAGAAGATTCTGCAAATGGTGGTTTTATGGTCAATTCATAAAACTCTAATAATTCATTGTTGGGTGGAGGTGATGGGAATAAGCAGACATCTTAATACACGATTATTGATTTGAAGGAATCGAAAACTTGGTAAGCTCAATGAATCTTCTCCCAAGGGGAGAGGATGGTGTTTTTAGGGTACCCAAGTGAGATTATGTTGTACCCGATGTGTTGAGGATTTGAGAAATCGAATTCTAGAAGACGCTCAGGGTTCTCGCTATTCTCTACTCTGTGGTGCCACCACAAATTGTGTCCCATGACCGGAGAGATCTATTGGTGGGATGGTTTAAAAAAGGTACATAGAAGAGTTGTTTCAGTGTCCAAACTGCCAACAGTTAAGTGAGCAACTCAAATCGGGGGTTATTTAACTCAAATCATGGATGTCCTACTTGGAAAGAGGGAATCAATCAATATGGACTTTGTGTTGGGTTTGCCCGAACCCGGAGGCAAAATGATTCAAGATGGGTTATTGTGGATTTGTTTGACCAAAATCTGCCCCCACTTTATTCCTGTAAGTCTACATACAAGACTAAATATTAGGCACGGATATACATTAATGAGATGTGAGTCTCGTGGGTTCCTTTGTCCATCATTTCTGATCGATTAGAGGATGCCAATTACTTATCGGTTTGGAAGGCCTTTCAAAGGGTTTAGGTAGGTACTCAGTGATGGAAACTTGTAACACTTTTCATCCTCAGACAGATGGTCAAGCGGAATGTACAATTCAGACCCTTGAAGACATTTTAAGAGCCCGTGCTATTGACTATAAAGGAAGTTGGGATAATCATATACCATTGATTGAATTCTGCTACAACAATAACACTCATTCGAGCATCTTCATGACACCTTTTGAATCTCTTTATGGTTAGACATATGTAGGCTCTCCCAAGTTGGATGGGTTTGAGCGTTTGTTCATCCTCACTCTTGGTCCATCTATTTATTTATTAGGTATAGACAAAGTCGGATCTAAGGATAGATGAAGGACAACCTATAGTGTCAAAAGCTTATGTCTGACAATAGAAGAAGAAATCTGAGCTTGAAATCGGTGGGATCATGTCGACTTAAAGATTCACATATGAAAGGGGGGTGATGAGATTGGTAGAAAGGATGAGTTTTAAGTCCCCGATAGTTTGTCTTTGAGTTTTATAAGGGGTGGGAGTGGGTTGTCTGTGAATGAAAAACCTAGTGAACTACTTAGGTTCATCCGCGTGTTTATGTTTCTATGATCAAGAACTGCAATATAGGACGACCCAGTGTCTATTTACCTATTAAGTGTTAGAGGTGGAGGAGTACCTCTCATATGAAGATGTTACGGTTAGATCGAAAGATCGGCCAAAGTGAAGAGATTGAGAAGAAACCAAAACAAGGAGGTCTGCTCTATAAAAGTTCTATGGGGAAACCACCTTTTGAGGAGCAACAGGGTGGCTTAAAGCCTTACATGAATCCATCTACCCTCATCTATTCACTCCCTAAGGTTATACATTTGCATCTTAATAGAGAAACTAATGCATAATCATTGAAATTGAGTCCTTCTTGTATAGTAGGGCATGTTTTGGTAAAAAGATAGTACCCAACTAGAGTTTTAAGGAAAAATGCATTCATACTCTATGTTGCATTATGTGAAATATGCATCATGCATGTGTCTTCTGAGATTTTGTTGTTTTATGGTTGTCTGAGAAGAATAATAGCATGGTAACTCTTTGATACATTTGGCTTATGATAAGGTGAGAAGGAAAAATCCTCACTATGTGTTATGAAATATTGAGCTGTTACATGTTTGTGCACTAGGAATGCGTAATTGATGGTCTGGTATATGTTGAAAGGGTGTAAAGCTAATCCTATACGTTCTGACTCATATAATTGTTATGTTGATTGTTGGTTGGCTTTCCAGTATTTAGTCTATTCCTACCCTCCAAAAGATTTTAGTGTCATTCGGGGATGAATGTTCCTAAAGGGGATAATGTAACACTCTGGGAAATGCCATGACTTAGACCATACCTTAATCTATTAAATAGTGTTTAAAATGATGTTTCCATACATATACTAATGTAATAAACAGATTTGAAAAATGTTAGATAAAAAACGACTAAGAAACGACCTTGACGTTCGAAAACTAGCTAATTCAAACTAGTTGACGTCCCTATCTGTGGTGAAGATTTCAAAGTGTCAAATGAAGTCCAAAACTTGTAAAGAGACCTTGGATAGGTAGTATGTAGTACAAAAGGGTGCAAACGTCCGGTAACAACACCCCAAGGGCCACCCGAAGGGTCCTTGGGGAGGACCCAAACATTGGTAGGCAGGGTGATTGGCAGCATGCGAGCAGGTAGAATTGGAGGCAAGGCGTGCGACGCGAGCTTGACACGCAGGTCACCGCCTCAAGATTTCAGAGGCAGCCTCGTGAGTGTGGCTGACATGCACCTCTCTGTCTCAACTCAAAATTTAATAAAAATGATGGGATTTGGCCCCGCAACGTGCAACTACTTTCCAAAATCGTTAAAGTTGTATTTTTAATAATTTAACTTCTTAAAAAAGAGTCATTTAAGTGGGGTTTTGGGTAATTAATAGGACGACTATATAAGGATATTAGGTCAGATTTAGACCACTTTTACACGTCCAAATCAAATTCAAACGAAAATTCTCTCATCTCTCTCATGAATGCTCTCTTTTCCAAACTCCATTGAAGAACAAGAAAAGCTAAAGGAAGAAGACGTAGACTTCAAGTTTTCATCCAATTTTTGTGTATTCTTCATCTATAAGGTATGGGTTTTTCACTCTTGGGATTCCTTTTCCCAAGAGGTCCTTTCAAAGATAAGTTTTCAAGAACTTCAATTCTAGGGTTTTTACTCTACAAAACGGATTTTCTTCCCAACCTTAGATTTATCATTTTCAATGAAAAGTAAGTGTTTTCCATGGTCTATTTCACACGAATTGATGAGTATGTGGTTAACAAGTTTGAATTTCGTGTGAAGCATTATCCTCTCAAGATAATGGTTTAGTATGATTGTTTCTACTTTATGACAATATGAAAACGTATGAATTAGAACTGAGACTAGAATAAACTCTTAAATGACCCTTTCCGTTATCCTACATTACGCATTGATCTTGTAGATGATTTGATGATTTTTTCTTGGTTATGCTATTGAGTATTTCACTATGTTATGATTATGAATGTTGCAAGTTGAACGTAAGTTCCTGAATAAGGTTCTTGGAAGCAAGAGGTAAGTCTTCTAAGTGTGATACTCTACCATGTTTATCTTGCCTTATTAAATCATGATGATATGGTGTGAAAAGGTATGATGTTCTATGTAGATATTTTGGGCTTTGAACTGTTATTGTGAGATTATGAAAAGAATACATAAATGCGAAGTACATTTCTCTTTGATGCTTTACACAAGGATGACTAGGTTATGTTAATCTCAATTACGAAGGGGTTATGATTAAAGAAAATTATCATCTAATCAGAAAAGAGATCATGATCATGTTTATACAGGAGTTATCTCCTGCCTATGAAGTTAGATGATAAAAGACAACTTAAAGGTTATTCAAGAAAAGGGACTTAAGCTAAGCACCAATGAACTAGATATGAGAGGTGTCCCTTCCTCCAAGTCTTGGTAGGTTGTCATGTTCGGGGATGCTATCTATCGTATTCTAGTTTATGCAGATTTTTAGCAGTTTTAAGAATACTCAATTTTCATTATGTTCTTTGGATTCTTTTGCACTAAGGCCTATATGGCATAATTATAATTTATTGGCTAAGCCATATTTGTACTCTTAGATGGTTTTATATATGTGAGACAATTTTTTAGAAAATTGTATATCTTTATGAACGTTAAGTATGAAGTCTTAGTATACTTCAAATAGAATGCAAAAGTTTTTAATTTTTCACAAATTTTAATTCATGACATGTTATGACGTACGTTAAAAGGCATTTTTGTCCAAGAGGACGACTACGCCGGTCGCATCTGGGTGTACTCTTCGGGTGTGTCAAAGTTTGTGGTCTAGCATAAATTAAGGTATAACCTTCATCCTTGAATCTTTTTTTTAAGGAGCCAATCTACAAAGTGATTTCTAAAGTCTTTCAAAGATGAACTTGTCCAATTTTGTAATCTATCATGGGTTCTTGCTTAAATGTCCATAAATCTTTAAATTATGAATTGTTTTTAATTAGATGATTTTAACCTAAAATCTCTATGAACCCATGTATTCATGTAACCTTAGATTTTACTACTTTATGGGTGATTTTATTATGTCTTACTGCAATTGAATTCTTATATAGTTTTATTAGGGCTATTGATTTATGAATGAATCATGCTAGAATTGTTTGTTGGCTGCCCTATTTTCATAAATTAATGTTGTATTATCCTTGATTCATTAATTATTGTGATTATTAGGTTGAATTGATAAATGTGGCCATTGGTAAGGGCCTTGGTATGTTGTGTTGGCAGAATTGACTATGGATTGAAGTTGTGAGATTGAATTCATGCAATGTTGATCTAACTTTCTCTAAATTGTGTAGAATAGGCCTTAGATAGTATTGATGTTTGGTATGGTCCACTTATGATAGCGATATTTATCTGCTATACTTGTGACTAATGTAGCCTTGTCGGCATTACTTTATAAATTTTGAATGATGTGGCCTCGTCGACATTACTTCAAGTGTTAAGGATTTATCATGTTATAACTCTATTATGTCGATATTATTGTCACGACCCAAAAATGGGCGTGATGGCACTTGTCTTATCCCACCAAAACAAGTCAGCCTAAAATTCAACCATTACAATGAATGCCGGAGGAAATTCATAATCAATTCAAAACATCCCAAAAATCTGGTTGTCACGTGATACAAAGCCTCTAAAGTATTACATTGGATTCAAAAGAAAAGAAACGCTTATAGTCTCAATGAAATTGTGTTTAGAATAGAAACAAGGTCATAACTAAGGAGAAAAGAAAGTACGCGGAGGAGACAAACAGCTACCTCTCAAATCTCCAAAGAAACCTCAAGACAAGGAGAAGAGAATATTCACAGAGTCCGGGCTGGCTAGTAAAACCTACAAAAAAGTGTCGAACAAGGGGGGTGAGTACCAAAACCACACGGTACTAAGCAAGTCACTATAAACACAAGTAAGGCAGGAGAAATGAATAGGGTACTCATACCACCACCGACGAACCCTCCACACTACAAACCGCATAAACATCAGCCCAACCTAAAGTCAACAGTTTACCATAGACCGTAACTCACAAAAACATTAGACAATTACAGATCCTCCACACAAACACTTTAACAAATTATATTCCTCAATAACAAGCTAAGATCAACAATCACAAGTTCCACAAAAAGGCAATCACTAGATCAGCAAAACACAATATCAAGTTCACTAATGTAAGTAGTGCATGTAATGGCATGCATTGTCAAGTATAATGAGCAGGTCTGACCTAGTGATAAACACCCGTGTGCTCAGTCCGGGACCATGGGGGACATATCTGTCCATGCATCTGTCGCGGCCGCATGGAAACGACCTCGATAATAGTAACCAGACAGCGGCGCGCGATACGTCCCTCGAAATATAGTATACATAGCGTGCGCGCATACGTCCCTCGAAAATAGTATCCATCGCGGCTGCGTGATTACGTCCCTCGAAATGCGACATCCTCTTAAGTACCCATTTCTTTTCTTAATGCCACATACACTGTCACAACCAAGGGCTCAAAAATAATGCGATGACAAGTTCACATAAATAATGAGGAGATGACCATTTTACATAAAATTGCACAGTTCACAAACACATAAACAGGAAGTAAACATCAACAATGATTCAACAACCTCTTCAACCTTTTTCAACACCTCCCACAGCCAAAGGCAATACACGCATTTCATACACCTTAAAAGAGTTTAGAAATTCCACTTGCCTCAATCAATCAAGGAACTCACTCGGGACTGAGTCTTTCCCTTTCGTTTTTGAACTTCCAACTCAAAGCAATCGATTTCACATTAATTAATCACAATAAGATTTATAAAACTAACAACAACCAACTCTATAATCTAGAGTTCCAGTTAAAGCCTAGGATTAAGTCCCAAATGATTTGCAATAGCATAATTCCAATGGTATTCACCTAATACCCTACATCTAAATAATTAGTATCTAATGTATCAACTTCATTTTTATACTATTATATATAATAACATTAACTAAATAATAATTATAAAATATGAGGCCCACTGGTTTACGAACCCAGTACAGACGAACAAAGGAGGAAGGAAAAATAATCTATGTTGAGAGTAATACTATATATAAGTAATTAAAGCTATTCAACATGGCCAATCATACGCTCCAACATACAATTATTATGCCATTTACTTTCCCAACTAATATTTTCTCTCCCAAAGGACACTGCTAACAACCATTTGTCCACAACTTATTTCTTATATAATAATAATATAATATGAGCAATCTGAAAAATTTCAAATATAAGGCTATAGATAAAAATTTTCAGTCATGATTCCACTCAATAAATTAAATCTCATATTTCGTAAAAAATTTCAAATCTAAAATTAAATCGTAATTCAACAACAAAACAAACAATACAACCCCAAAAAGTAATTGCCTGATTAATTAATAAACTTACAATAATATATCAAAATAGAATCATAATGAGATGATTAAAACAGTTTGTGGAAACAAAAAATTAGGGTATAGCCTCATTTAACCTGAACAATGAAACACGGTATAAAAAGATAAAGCAAAAGAATCAATCGTCATAATGATAACTTGACAACATGTGGCGATCAGACTATGGTCACCAGATTGATGGCCACGTAGAGTACCAAAGGTGGGTTTTGTGCAGCGATTCAAGCGCACTTTCGGTGCGAACCCAGTGGATAAAAAAAAAAAAAAAGAAAGAAAAGAAAAGAAATAAGAAGATAAAAAAAAAAAGAAAAAAAAAAAAAATAAAAAAAAAGAAAGTAAAAAAGATAAAAAGCAAAAAGAAAAAAAGAAAAAGAAAAAAAAGGAAAAAGAGTAAACAAGGGGGGAAATAGAAAAAAAGAAGTATAAACAAGAGAAAGGACTAAAAAACGATAAAAACCATCAATAATACCAACAACAAACCGTGGACACAAACACAATCATAGAATATACTATACGATCGACGCTTGTCATGACCGAATTGTAGAAAACTACTGATCCTGACCACAAAACTCTGGATTATACGTATATTACTTAACGATTGGCAGGGATCAAAATAGAGAAATAAAAACGAACCCAAACAAACATAAACCTCAGTCACAATGTAGACCAAAAGGTACCATTTTGGGTCTCAGCGAATGATTCTGCTACCCCCTAGTAGGGCAACACACCATTACAAACCACCCCAATAATACCTGAGTGTCATACTCACAAATTTTCCAACTCGCAAGACATAGAACGACCAAGAATACAACGTCCCCAGTGCTATGTTCCACCATCAATCCAAACCGCCGCAAATTCAAAGACCCAGATATTAAAAAAACAAGAAAGATACGCCAGCAACCGGACGACAGAATGTATTAATCATAAATGAAGAGAAGAACGATAAAACGAATACAAAAAATAGAGCCAGTGAGCGAACTAAGAGCAAGAAAGAACAAGGTTGGAAAGAGAAACAAAGTAAAATCAGGAGAAGAAAAAAAAAAAAGAAATAACGAAGAATAGAAACGACAACTTCAATTCTTGTAGAACACAATAAAGAAAAATGAAGAAACAAAATCGAGAGAAAAAGGAAAGAAGAAAATGAGTATGAATAAGAGTGAAGGAGAAGAAGGAGAAGACAGAATATACCAGAGGAGGAAGAAAAAAATTAAGAATAAGAGAAAAATAAGAGATGAAAACACAAGCTGAGCACATGCATCAACGAATCAGAATTTTCCCAAGTAATCCACAAAATCGAAAGTCTTAATCTTGTACCCCGAACCCAGAACACGCCCACACAAACCTCCTGCACTCACCCCATCAACCCCAGCCGAGAAGCATTATCCGTGTCCTGTCCCCCCAGAAGAGTGACAGCATTAAGAATTCTCTGCTTCTTTAGAAAACTACCATCTTCACAAAGTCACAGGTAGTCACGGGAGTAAACGTAATGTATCGATGCGAGGAACGTACAAAGAAGAACGGCAGAAAAAAAAAAAAAAAAAAGTCAGAAAAAGAAAAGAAAAAAAATAAAAAATAGAAAAGTAAAAAGAAAAAAAAAGAGAAAATCAAAAATAGAAAAGAAAAAAAAAAAAAAAAAAAAAAGCAAAAGCAAAATAGAAAAAAGAGAAAAAAAAAAAAGTAGAAGAAAAAGAGAAGCGAAAAAAAGGAAAAAAGAAAAACAAAAAAAGGAAAAAAAAAAAAAAAAAGAAAAAAAAGAAAAAGAAAAAAAAAAAAGTAAGAAAAAAATGAAAAGAAGGAAACGAAGAGAGAGAAAAATAATAAAAAGAATATAATAAACTAATAATAATAATATAACCTCTATAATTCAATTTAGTGTTTCAAATGTTCTTAATTACCTGATGCAATTTAGCCGCCACTTTGATTGTGTGGGAGTTGTGACGTTCTCCTCGAAAAGTTATCCCTTTTTCTTTTTCCGTCAATATCTATTTCAAGTTTCAATATTAGGGTTTTTGGCCCTTATTTCTTCTTCTTTTTTTTTAAATAAAATAATTAGGTATTTAAAGTGGTAAATTTTATTAACTAAAATTATATGAAACAAATTGTATATGATTTTAATAAATGATCACTTTAACCCTTTAACTATCGATTAATTCAATTATCCACAATTACACATCAACTAATTAACTAAAGTCAATGAATAGTTCGAAATTATCAAAAATGAACTAGTGGATCATTACAATTATGAACGTCTTGATTTCTTATGTGTTTATGTGAAGTCAAAGCATGACTTCTTCTAGTTGATGATATGTGTCTCTAGTAGACTATAGTGTAGTCATCATGTGGATTACTTGATGTTGAAGTATGATATTTCTTTATATATTATATGATACTTGTGACACCTAAATCGAGAATATTATAGTAGTGAACAGGGTGACCTATAGATGATGTTGGTTATGACTATGTGCATCTACAATTATATGTTATATATGATATGGTGAGGTATATTGTGTCTTTTTTTGGTAGACTTGTGTCCCTTACTTGATACATGTAGAATGTGAATATGAGTTCTTCACTTAGTATGTTAAAGATTCTTAGTCTTGAATGTGTGATTGACATGTGACCTTGAACATTGTTAATAAGGTCCTTTATGTGGAACCTTCAATCTAGTTGGAAGGTTATGATATCCTTGAAGTTGAAAGTCGTAATGGCATCCTGCTTGTGTGAATGGTGGACTTAAAGTTGGTTGGGTGTAACAACATGAAATCATTCTTATTAAATTCATCGATCCATCCTCTAAATGATTGTAGGTAGCCTTATTGGATCCTCTTTGGAGGTGTTATGATTTTGTTGCGAACTCAATATGGAACCTCTTCATGTACTCCTTTATCTAAATAACTATATGAGAACAAAGGCTAGCACCGAGTGAGTATGGTAGGGGATTTGCACTATTTGAAATATGAGAATGGAGAACAAAAAAACCCTTCATATTCTCTAACCATGTTCCTACATGGTTTGTGTCCTAGTTCAACCATTGGCAAGTAGAACAACCTTTATAGGAGTAGGGTTGACTTTGGATTCCATGCTTAGCTACCATGGTCTATGTCGGTTATTGCTTATTCTCATCATATGGGATATCCGCTAGTATTGTAGAAGTTCTATAAAGTTTAGATGGTGGTATTGGACGCTATCTAGACATTGCATGATTAGGCTTTGAAGATGTTAGTGAGTGAGTCCAGGCCTTATCCAAGACCATTACATGAATTTCCTTGTGTGATGAATGTATCTGAATGAAATAGTAAATATAATGACTCAAGTTGGAGAGTATGTTAATGACTAAGTACTTATCTAGAGTGGTTTAAGGGTTGCTTAGTTAAGATATGAAGGGGGCATAGGAATGGTCACTTCATGTCTTACCTAGGGAAGTCTTAAAAATTACACTATATAGGGAAAGTAGATTGATAAAGTATACATGATCTAAACTTAGGTAGTCTTAAGGATTATTGAGGTAATCTTGGAAATGGGGTATGTGGTTTTCTTCTTGAATTGCTTAGGGATTGTCTTTGATTAACTTGGGAAAGAGAATGTCATATTTGATGATGACTATTTCTGTGTGTAGGAGAATGATTTTATTTAGTTAGTCTATAGGATCCTCTTCTTAGGTGTATGTGACGGGATCGTAGGTTGGTTGCTTTTCTGAAAACTACTAAGAGTGAACCTAGATCACCTTTGATAGGAAGATCTCATGTTTTTGTGTTTTGTAGGTGTTATTGATGCTATATTGTAATTTGTGAGTTTTATTGAAAGTTATAGTGAATTTTACTATAAGCTTAATGTAATGTTACTATAACATATTATAATTTGATAAAATTGCATATGGCTTGTATTGTGTTCTAAATGTGATATTTGTTGCTTAAATGTGGTTCTTTTGCTTTTAACATGATGTTTTTAATAAAAAAGATCATATTTCTCATAAATGTCCGTTCTCGTGATTTTATGCATTAAGTCATACATAGTATATGTGTTTGTACTGATTCCATATATTTTTCTATATCTAAAGGTGTAGGTGGAAGGTGAGAAGCATCGTAAAGCAAAGTTTGAAAACTAGAATTCTTTCAAGCAAGTTGAAGTATGTCCTCACTTGACTCGAGGGAATAACTATCTTTAGATTTGTTTTATTCAAAGTATTGTAATAGACTAAATATTTCTATATTCGTATTTGTATGGGTCGTGTCCTAAGTATTCTTGAGTCTAAGATTGACATATGTTGAGACTTATTATTTTCCTATGATTTTAATATGAAAGATATTTTAAGATATTTCGTGTGAAAAGTTTTAATTCCACACTACGTTGCATATATGTGTGCAATGAATGATGTCAAAGGGCTTGTACAAGACCTTCGAGAGGTCAAATATGTTGTGTTGCACTCCGAGAGTGTCATATCTTCTAGGGTGTGCTCTCGGGGTGTGAAAATTTTTGTATCAAATCATAGGTTATGAAACTGTTCTTAGGACCAAAAGTGTCATAAAGTCATGTCTAGTAGAGTCTTGATCATCGGTGTGAGTCGCGACACATCTATGAGCGAGAGAGTTATAGGACGATTTAGAGTTCATTTCTCTCAATAAATCTTGTGTTGTAGTGCCGATAGGAGTGAGGTTGATTTGGTAGTATTATCCTAATCTCTTCTCTTGTGTTTTTAGGAAGATGAATACAAGAAGAATGGTCGCTAGAAGGTTGGAAGAAGGAGGAGTGCAAGAGGAAGTTCCTCAAGGTCGATTATCTCCACAAGGAGCTCAAGTTTCTCAAGATGCTCAAATTTCTCCCCAAGGTGTTCAAGTACCTATTATAGGTGAAGGTAATGAGGTTTCGGTGGTTCCCCCGAACATGACTAATGGGGTGATTAGAGAGGCTCGACTTGCTTTAGCTCGATCCATGACTACCCATGTGAATAGGGGTATTGAACCTAGAGTGAATGTTGTTAGCGAGAGCACTATTGCCATTCGATATTGCGATTTTATGAGGATGAATCTTCCTATCTTTCTTGGCTCTAGGTGGAAGAGATCCCCAAGAGTGTCTAGATGGAGTGGATAAGGTGGTGATTCCATGGGTGACTTCTAGGGAAGGCGTCGTAGTAGCTTCGTACCAATTTAGAGTTTAGGTTACATAAAGTGCGGGTGGTATACAAAATGGAAAGATAATAGGCCGGTTGAGTCGGGTCTTATAGAGTAGGAAGAGTTTAAGGAGGCTTTCTTAGGAAAGTACTTTCTCCGTGAGAGGAAAGGATGGAGGTGAATGTTGAGGAGTTTATTAATCTCAACCAAGGCAATATGAGTGTTGAGGAGTATTTCTTGAATTTCACTATGTTCTATAAGTATGCTCCATCCTTGGTGTATAAACTTAGGGATGAGATGCGTAGATTTGTGACCGGTGTTGCCAACCTCGTGAAAGGAGAGTGCCGTACGACCATGCTCCATGGTGAGATGAACTTATCTAGGCTCATGGTGTATGCTCAATCCATAGAGGATTCCAAGCTTAATAAGATTTCTAGAAACTTGAAGAAGAGTGGACCAAGTGAGAAAAACCAACCTAGGTTCAAGAAGAGGTCTCAAATTCAAAATGAACCTAGAGATCCTAAGGTCAAATTGAGAAGGGTAGTGGTTCTCAAGATGGTAATCCTACTTGTGTTACTTGTTGGAAGAAACACTATGGGAAATATCTAGTTGGTGAAAAGAATTGCTTTGGTTGTGGTAAGGATGGAAACAAAGTGAGGGACTGTCCTACTATTGCTGCTAGAGGAAAGGAAGGTAAGCAAGTTCCTCCCAGTGTTCCGGATGATGATGTTCCAAAAAGGAATCGCTTCTATTCACTCTAAGCAAGAGGATTAAAGCCGGATGATGAAAATGATGTTGGTAAGTTAAAACTTCTTTCTTTATTTGTTATGAGTTCCAACTAAGTGGGGGAGTATGGTGAATAGTGGACTTTTGATTGATTGTCTCATCTTTTTTATTCAACTCAAGCTTGAAAGTTAGAAACTCATAGTAGCATGTTACATTGTTGCATTGTGATTAGGAGTCTTGTTGGAATTGAATTTCATTGATTCCTTGCATTGTGCATTTCATGAAGTTATAATTATGTTGTAAACTGAGTTTATACGGCTATACCTCATATCTTACCATGCTTTCATCATTAATTGCTTAAGAGTTGCATTCTTGAAATTTAGAAGCATGTTTACTGTAATGCCTGGCAGTTTAATGTAAGACTTTTAAAAGTTTGACTAAATTGTTATTTTGTTGAATTCTTTTGTAGTGTCTATATAATTGATGTATATAAACAAGATAATGAATTTATAAGGAGTTTTTGCTAATTGAAATGAAGCATGTGATCCTTATTGCATAATGAGTCGTAAATTAATTTATATCCTCTCGTTGTGCTTTTAGTCTCTAAAAGTATGTGAAATTTGTGTTCCTATGAATTGTGTATTTTTTATGGTGTGGTATGATTATATGCTGCTAGTCTTTAGTTTCTTATCTCTTGATAGTGTTTAAAAAGAAGCAAGTGTCATTCGAGGATGAATGTTGTCCAAATGCGAGAGATTGTAACACCCCTAAAATGACGTAGCTGAAAATAGATACTAACGATTGTGTCTTGATGTTTCAAAGTTCTAAAATGGGTAATAATGAGGTTAGGGGTAGTGGTTAAGGTTTTATGAAGTTTGGAGGTCAAACGTCCATGAACGTCCATGACGTTCGAAAGATTTGCCTTGAAATGACCTTGTGTGCCTTGGTATGTTTCGTCGAGTTTTACATGTTTGTTTTGGGTGAAATTGATGTGAGAGGTCCTAAACTTGTAAACAAACATATTCAGGTTGGAAATGTCCGGGAAAAAGTCCCCAAGGACCAACAAAGGGTCCTTGAGAAAGGACCTATTGTTTGGACAAGGACGTCCTAGACGCGCACCAAACGTTGGAGGCAATTGACGGCCAGTAGGCTGGTCGATGCCCCGTTGATGGTGGAGTAGGTCATGTATTATCCTAGGTATCTTAAGCTCCCAAAGGCCAGTCTCTAAACCAAACGATGGATAGCCAGGACGGTCCATCGTTGGACCTACGAGCCGTCGATGGGCAGTCATTGTTGGTGCCTCCAACCTATTCGCTGCTTCACTATTAAGTGTAGGGGTGAATTGGTAAATTCATCCCACGTACAAATAGAATTGGTAAATTCATCCCACATAAAAATAAATAAAAAGGGCTGTTTTCTAAAGTTATTTTGGGTATTATAAATAGTTTTATAAGTCTAAAACACTTAGATGAATTTATTATTCTAAATCAAAACCCAAATTCTCTAAGAAATTCTCTAGAACTCCATTGGAGCCAAAACTCAAGATAGAGCTTGGATTGAAGATTTTTTTGGTGATTCTTCATCAATTCTTCATCAAGTTCGTGGTATAGCATCAATTAAGGTATGACCTTCATCCTTGAATCTCTTTTCTTCAAGGAGCCAATCTTCCAAGTGATTTCTAAAGTCTTTCAAATATGAACTTGTCCAATTTTGTAATCTGTCCATTGGTTCTTGCATTAAATGTTTTGACTCAATGTATATTGATTGAATTGTTGTTAATTAGATGGTTTTAACCTAAAAACTCTATGAACCCATGTAATTCACATAACCCTATATTTGACTACTTTATAGGTGATTTGATTATGTCTTAATGCTATTAAATTCTTATGTAATTTTATTAGGGATATTGAATTATGAAAGAATCATGCTAAAATTCTTAGCTGGATGCCCTAATTTCATAAATTCATGTTGTATTATCCTTGATTCATTATGCATTGTGATTATTGGATTGAATTGATGATCATGCCCATTAGTAAGGGCCTTGGTATATTGTGTTGGAAGAATTGGGTGAATTGAAGTTGTAAGGTTGGATTGATGGTAAGTTGATCTAAGTTTCTCTAATTTGTGTAGTATTGGACTTAGATAGTAATGATGTTTGGTATGGTTCACTTACGGTGGCGGTGCTTATGGGCTGTACTTGTGACTAATGTAGCCTTGTCGGCATTACTTTATGAATTGTGAATTATGTGGCCTCGTTGGCATTACTTCATGTGTTATGGACTTATCATGTTATAACTAGATTATGTGGATAATATGAAAGTCTTGATTTCTTATTTGTTTATATTGAGTCAAAGCATGAGTTCTTCTAGTTGATGATATGTGTCTCTAGTAAACTATAGTGTAGTAATTATATGAATTACTTGATGTTGAAGTATGATATTTTTTGATAGATTATATGATACTTGTGATACGTAAATCTATGATATTATATTAGTGAACAGGGTGACCTATAGATGATGTTGGTTATGCCTATGTGCTTCTAGAATGATATGCTATTTGTGATATGGTAAAGTATGTATGTGTCTTGTGTTGGTAGACTTGTGTCCCTTATTTGATATATGTAGAATGTGAATATAAGTTCTTCACTTAGTATTCTAAATCTTCTTAGTCTTGTATGTGATTGACATGTGACCTTGAACACTGCTTAGAAGGTCCATTATATGGAAGCTTTAACCTAGTTGTAAGGTTATGATATCCTTGATGTTGAAAATTGTAATAGTATCCTTCTTGTGTGAATGGTGGACTTACAATTGATTAGATGGAACAACATGAAATCATCCTTATTAAAGTCACTTAGCCATCCTCTATATCATTGTATGTAGCCTTATTTGACCCTCTTTGGTAAGGTGTTATGATTTGGTTGTGAACTCGATATGGAACGTCTTCATGTACTCCTTTATCTGAATAACTCTATGAAAACGAAGGCTAGCACCGAGTTAGTATGGTTAGGGGAGTTGCACTATTTGAAATATGAGAATGAAGAAGAAAAAAACCCTTCATATTCTCTAACCATGTGCCTACATGGTTTATGTCTTAGTTCAACCATTGGCGAGTAGAACACCCTTTATCGGAGTAGGGTTGACTCTTGATTCCATGCTTAGCTAGCATGGTCTATGTCGGTTATTGTGTATTCTCATCATATGATATACCCGCTAGTGTTGGATAAATCCTATGAAGTTAAGGTGGTGGTATGGGACGCTATATAGACATTGCACTATTCGGCTTTGAAGATGTTAGTGAGTGAGTCCTAGGTCTTATCCAAGACCATTACTTGAATGTCGTTATGTGATAAATGTCTCTTAATGAACTAGTAAAGATAATGACTCAAGTTGGACAGTATGTTAATGACTAAGTACTTATCTAGAGTAGTTTAAAGATTGCTTAGCTAAAGTATGCAGGGGGCATAGTAATGGTCACTTCATGTCTTACCAAGGATGTCTTAAGAATGACTATAGAAAGGGAAAGTAGATTGATAAAGTAGACATAATCTAAACATAGGTAGTCTTAAGGATTATTTAGGTAATCTTGGAGAGGGGGTATGGGCGTTCTTTTCTTGAATTACTTAAGTCTTTTTATAATCTTTGGGAGGAGAATGTTATATTATATGTATACTATTGTGTGTAGTGAGAATGATCTTATCTTAGGTAGTCTAAAGGATCTCTTAGGTGTGTGTTAAGGATTGTATAGGCGGTCGCTTTATAACTCACTCAAGTGAACCTTATAATCACCGATGATATCATGTTTGTGTTTTTTTTGTAGGTTTTATTGATGCTATATTGTGATGTGTGAGTTTTACTGAGAGTTACTGTGAAGTTCACTGCAAGCTTAGCGTAAATAAACTATAACATATTATAATTTGATATAAATTGCATGACTTGTTTTGTGTTCTAAATATGATGTTTGGTGCTTAAATGTGGTTCTTATACTTTTAACATGATGTTTTAATAAAAAAGAGCATGTTTCTCATAAATGTTCGTTCTCATGATTTTATGCATTAAGCCATGCTTAGTACATGTGTTTGTACTAATTTCATACATTTTGTTATATCTAAAGGTGTAGGTGGAAGGTCAAAAGAATCTTGAAGCAAAGCTTGGAAACTAGGATTCTTTCAATCAAGTTGAAGTATGTCCTCACTTGACTCGAGGACATAACTATCTTTAGATTTCTTTTATTCAAAGTATTGTAATAGACTAAGTATGTTCTACATTTGTTAGTGATGGGGCTGTTTGTCACAAAGTTTCTTGAGGTCTAAGATTGGGAATATGTTGAGAGTTTAGTATTTCCTTTGATTTTAATATGAAAGACTGTTTAAGACTTTATTGTGTGAAAGTTTTAAGTTCCACACTTTTTTTTTTAATTTTCAACATGTAGCAATGAAATGGATGTGTCAAAAATTACTTGTACAAGACCTTCGAGAGGTCAAGTACGTCATGTTGCACTTCGAGACTGTCATGTCTTCTAGGGTTTGCTCTAGAGGTGTGACAGAT
Organism: Solanum habrochaites; assembly: GCA_027704765.1. NCBI lineage: Eukaryota > Viridiplantae > Streptophyta > Magnoliopsida > Solanales > Solanaceae > Solanum > Solanum habrochaites. The sequence goes on from JAKWJA010002499.1 coordinate 17,443,249, forward strand.
TAAGTCCATTAAAGTTCAATGGAAGCATCGTCCAATTGAGGAAGCTACTTAGGAGACTCGAGAAGCATATGCGACACAAGTATCTGCAATTATTCGTTGAACCACATACTACTTTGTTTCTTTTCTAGCCTACTTGTCCTTAGTTGATCACTTGAGGACGAGTGAGGGATAAATTGGAATCTATTGTAACGACCGGGTTTCGTCGTTATAGTAATGGCAGTGGGGAAAATCGTGCCGAAAAATCTTTTTCGTAATACAAGGATTTTCCCAACCTTGTCCAGATTTAGAGAAAATTGGAGTCATCAAGGTGTATAAAAATATGGTAGCAATGGAGTGAGTAAATAGAAATTTGATTACATAATCGGTTAGATAACCTGTAAAGGGATCCATACGACTTTACGAAATTGAATTTGGATTAATAGACCTCTGGGAATCGACTTTAGCGTTAAGGATACTTTCTGGGCGTTGTGGGTTAAGAGTATGTTGTCAAAGGCATAACTGAAAATCCCTTAGGAGCTCACTGCCTCGCTTCGTGCCACTGCATCATGATTCTTTTCGTTGCAACAACGCCGCTACAACGGGATGGGTACCATTGTAGCGGACAAGGCGGAGATTGAATGACAAGATTTTTTGGATTTTCCTCACTGGTTCAAAAATTGCCACTGCAGCGGGATTGGTGCATCTATAGAGGGATGGCGGGTTTTAAAATCATAAATAAAACCCTTTGACGACCTTATTTTGTATTTTTTGACTTTTTGAGTTGAAGAAACAACCTTTAGGCTATTCCAACTCGTTTTTCACCATTATTGAAGCTAGAGGTAAGCTTTTTACTACTCCAAATAGGTTTTTGACCCATAAAATGTTTTAGAATTGGTCAATATTTATGGGGAATGATTTATTGAAGAATCCGATGGTATATTTACCCCTAAATTGACTAGTTGGGATCAAAGGTTTAAACTAGGGTTCATAGTTTGTTAATATTCAGGTAATTTAGTGTTTCTTTATTGACTCCCATATATAAATTATTGTTTATAGACCAAGGAACGAATCTGAAAAGGGATGTGTCAAGTTATCTAGGATTTCCAGCTTATTTTGAGGTAACTGATGGTTGTGATTCTATGATCTTTGTGTGATCTATACTTGCTTTTCTTCGTTGTGATACTTGTTTATGTATGCATGTTGCAATATTGATCATAAATATTGAAATGAGATATATGAATATCGATACCATGAAATCATGACTTGAATGGGTGCTCTTGATGTGTTATTGTGATGTATGATTAGGATCGACTGCCACGTTTTAGCACACGAACTTTGATAATATTGCCACGTTCCATCAAGATAAGTAGAATCAGTTGCCACGTTCCGGCACAAAAATTAGATTGAATTGCCACGTTCCGACATGCTAAGAATTTGACTTTGGGTTCCGTGAGAGGACAAACTATGTGATGAAGCATGTGAATGATGATGTTGATTTATATGATAGTACTGAATATGTTGATATTTATGTTGTGTTATAATTTTGTAATTGTTTGTTTCCGGTTACACTAGGGGGGTAGCCGCGTGATCCTACCAGAGCACAATATTTGTGTACTGATTCTGCACTTGCTCTAATTTTTTTTTAGTACAAGGTACCTTCACGCGACTGTAGACAGACCTCGCTTAGGAGGCCAGTGATCGCTTTGAGTTCAAGGGTGAGCCACATCGTTCGGGCTGCCATGGAATTCTCTTTAGTCTATAATGTAGTAGTAGATTAGATTATTCTGTGAAATTTTATTTTAGATCGTCATCAATTTAATAGATACAACAATTTTATAGTAGCTGATTCTAAATGGAAAAAGAGTTAATGATGATGCAGAAGATTAATTATTTTTAAGTAGATTTAAATTGGGAATATTTGTATGACAAACTTTTAGGACAAAATACATGCAGAAGACAAATGCAGAGAGTTTTTTTTTATAGTGAGCCTAAAACATTTGCAGATTTAACTCATTTTAAAAAATGCTAAAAGTTATTAAAGAATAATTTTAACAAGCAATATTATTTAATTTAATCAACATTTTACCTTATTTGGATTCTATAGATATGTTTTCTAAGTGATAATATAGAAAGTCAAAACATTAAAACACCACATATAAGCATGATTTTCTAAATACAAGCATGCTGCAAATTATAATATTCTTTAGAAAACTATATGCATGGTATCTAACTCATTATTAATAAAGTTCCGAATATTAGAGTAAAAACCAAGATTTTTGAAGACTTCAAGATCATAAAAAATTTAAAGCATATTTACAATAAATTAGTTAATGATCGAGTTAGAGGGATTGATTTTCAGCAAATTCTTAAGATATATTCGAATAAATTTCAAGGTTTACAATTTAAGCATATGTGGACTTGAGCAACCACAAATAACAAATAAACATAAGCAACAAACGTAAAGAAACAATTAACACATATACCCCCCCCCCCCCCTTTAGACGATCCCCAACTTATTTCATATATATAGTGAGTTTGAGGGTTATATGAATATTACAAATAAATAAAGAAAAGAAATTAAATTGCATAAATTATATAATCTTGTTTCATAGCAAATGTTCAACTTGAACTTCATGTTTTAAAACTTGTCAAAGAAAGCAATACACTACTTTATTTTAGACAGGGTAAGACATACATACATATGGATAAAGAATAGAAAAACAAACTTACATAAATATATGAATGCAAAATAATATAAATGCTAATTACGAATACTAACCAGTTAAGCATAAAAGATTATTATTACCAATCGAGAAAACGTAATCCAACATTTGCCCCGAGCACAAAAAAGTAGCTAAGATACGACTTATGTTTACCAGAATCTTAATTTATTTTAAGAGGAGCAATATTATTAGTATTCAAGTAGGAGCAACGAGAGATAAATTTAAGGATAATATAGAACTTGTGATAAAAGTGTGTCTATTATAATGAAAGGAGAGGTCCTATTTATATAGCAAAGTTGGGGGAACATATAAGGGGAATAAATAATTTTAGGAAACAATTAATATACTATTTCTTTATTTTAAAGGAGAGTGAAATAAGAAAATAATTATATTTACCAAATATAAGCAAGTAAGAATAAGTTAGAAGAGTAATATTATTTTTCCTTTAATAATAAAGAACCAAATAGATTTTATTGTTAATCTATTTTACCAAAAATATATGACAAACTAAATTTGACAAGGAAGTGATTAAAGTCGCTATAAATCAACAAGTTAAGATTATTAATGGAAGGGGAATCAATTAATAATAATTTTTTTATTTTAAGAGAACCAAAATAAGAATTATTTTAAATTATATTTTACCAAATATAAGATCACTAAATAAGATATTGAAATATTAATTAAGAATTAAAACAGTAGTAATGTAAAACAGCCAGTACATATAAGGAAAGTAATATTAGATAAATCAAACAGTCACCTAATATTATATAAACAAATAAAACCAGCCAAGGCAAATATTAATTAAAGGAGAGATAAATTTCAGCATACTAAAAAATATAAAATAAAAGTCAATAATAAAATTTTATGGAAAGAAATAATATATGCCTTTAGACATACAATGGGGAAGAGAGATTCCCATGAATTAAGTAAGATAGGCAAACTAATTAACAATCTATGGAAATCTCATATTAACATGATCGCAGATCATTATGAGCAAGAAATTAGTTAAGACACAACATTTAAAGAATAAATTAAGATGCCAAATCATCTAAAATATGAGAAAAATTACAAGAACAAATTCACACAACTTCTCACATATTTTTTCATATACAAACCAGTAACAATCCTAATACAACAATTAAGGGTAAGTCAAAATCCCAGAATTCGATTTTAAGAGTTGAAGCCAAATCGTATGAAGCAAAACAATTCTATTTAGTTAAGCAAACAATCAATTAAGGGCATCATATATTCTCTAACTTATCAACTTAAATACAGAACTAGTAACTCCAAAAGTAAAAAAACAGAAATACTACTATTTAGAGAAATATGTGACATTCCAAGTGAAAGCATCTTATTTTAACAATACACAAAATTATAGAATTAAAAGGACATGATTTAGTTCGCAACAAATAACTCAATTTGAGATCAAAATGGAGCATCCAGAGACATTTTAACATCATAAAATCAATCAGAACTTCTACAATGAAAAGAAAAAACAAAGTTGCTAAAATAATGATACAGTAATTTGAAAAAAATATACCCGGATGGATATGTAGAGATCCGTCATCTTCTGATTCGAACCTGACCTTTTTCGGTGTTCAATGGGAGGAGCTGCTGGAGGAGAGGTCAGTTTTTTGCCAGAAAAGAGAGGGAAAAGGTTTGAGCTCGCCGACTACTTGCTTTCTCCGTGCACGTATTGTTGTTTAGAGGAGTTTTTGATGTCGCCGACTATGTCTCTGCTGCTGGTCGTTCTTCGGAGCCTCGCAGCTGCTGCTCTCACCGGAACTCTCTGTGGAGAAGTGACACGAGGGGGAGTATGGAAGAAAGAAGAGAAGACAAAGGATTGGAGGAGAGGGGAGGAGAGAGGAGCGTCTCCGCATCTCATGGGGTGGCAATTTCCGCCGGGAAGAATGGAGAGAGATAGTGGGGGGGGGGGGGAGGGCTATAGTTAGAGCGAGGGGAGGAAGAAAAAAAATCTTTGGATTTGGTCTTTTGTGTATTAAATTGGGAAGATATGGAGTTTTAATCTAGACCCTTATAATAATTTGAGATGCGGGCTAGGATAAGATCATGATTCTTTTTAGTATGGACGAATGAGATTAAAAGATGAGGTTTTTAAAGATCCAGGAATTTGAGATAGTAAAGGGATACAATTACAATAAACTACGTGGGCATAATTGAAATGTCAATAGAATTGGAAATGCTAGAACTGAAAGAAATTAGAATAAGTAAAGCTAGAATTCAAATGATTTGGAAGAAAATTAAAGAAATTCTATTCAATTAAAATACTACCCATATTATACTATTTTATATAATAGAAATCACATAAAATTTAGAACATTTTAAAAAAATAATTATTTTAAAATTAATTAAAAATATTTTAAAGTATTTAGAATAATTTTATAAAGTGAACATACTAAAATATATAATTTTTATACAAAAATGATTAAAATTCTAAGCTTAAAACAAATTTAAAAATACGTATTTAATCGAATAAAACTCCTAAAAATTGTTAAAGGTCGATCAAAATTGGGTGTCAACAATACGACCCATTTCTAGAGTTCCTGTTATCCTTCCACTAAATAATCCAAATTTGAGCAACCTCTTTCGATCGATAGAAAGCCAAGTCCGCCTTTACTCTAGAAGTAAGTCCAATAACATCAACTATCTTATAAATTCCATCCAAGAATTCGTGGGGATCTTCTCCCGTTCTAGAGTCAACAAAGATAGAGGATTCATCCTCATAAAGTCCCTCAATTTTGAGGTCATGGTACTCCGAAGCACTCATCATAGGGAACACATCTCTATTCTCTTGGGCCAAAGATATGTAAGCTTCCCTAATCTCTTGATTGGTCATCTCTGGTGGAAACACTGAAACTTCATTCTCTTGATTACTTTGAGGACGTTTTTCACCTTGGGGACCTAAGGGAAGAATCTCATCATTAGAAATCTCCTCTTCCACTTTCCTTGTGGTTCTTCCTCTTGTAATCATATCCTATACACACAAGAGAAGGATTAGGAAAAATAAATTTATAGGACTCCACTCTAAGGCACGAGTCAAAGAATAATGAAACAAGTGTAACTTCAACTGTCCTATAGCCTCTCACTCATACATGTGTCGCGACTCACACCGATGAACAAACCTATACTAGACTTTGGCATGTGAGACATCAACCTATAGACCATTACCAAAACCTTCTGCCCTAATACCATGTTTTTCACAACCCATGATCATCCCCGATTCGCAACAAGGTGTACTTGACCCTGAAGGGTTCTCATTTAAGCCTCCTAGCACTCATTCAACACATATGCCATAAAAATAGTGCAGAAATTAAAAATTTTATCAATAAAGTCAACAATAGAAAACTCATTTATATAATGAAGGAATAATATGTTTCAAAATATCCATATTATACACCTCATAAACTTTATAGGTACACAACCCCTTACAATCGAAACAAACTACTAAGAGTCTATTACATAAGAAGGACATATAAGAAGTGTTTTGTCCTCGAATAAATGAGGATGCGCCAAGTCTTGGAGAATAGATATCCAAGTCTTCAAATACTAAATCCACCTAGAACTCTCATCCTACACTTTTTAGTAAAATCATGAAGAAGATAGTGTTAGCACAATTAAGCACGATGTAGGTTGACCATGCAAAAACATGCTAAAAGGGAAAATTTGTTGAAAGTCATGCTCTATGTCATTTTTTAAAATATTATGAACCTTTGAACAATATATGCATAGTATATGTTACAATTAACATACAAGTCACAATATCTCATTAAAACCATTACTTTTACCTTTCCATCTTTTTGTCAACTAGTCATCCTTCAACTAGTAATAACATGCAATATATAAGCACATACATCAACTATACCATTGATTATTCTAGAGACTTTATCTAATGTTAACCTGAGACACCATTAAGTAAGAAATAAAGTGAAAGACCATACTACCTCTTCATGCCACACCTAAATATTCTTCAAGGCCACATTTAGACAAGAAACTTTACATTTCCATATAACATGCTAAGTAACCCATTTCATTAATAAAGGAGAGACATGCATCAAATTGTAAAGAAAATACGTCGACATTCATTATTTTCTTCATTTAGAGGACCTTCACATTAGTCATGAAGACTTAGGGAACTCACTCAAGAACATTCAAGCCTACTCGTCTCATGTGTAAATGATATCCAATAATTCTATATACACGTTGTAGAACCTATCAAGTAACTAGATTGCAAATACCACATGATGAGAATATGCATTAACCGACATAGACCATGCAAGCTAGACATGGGATCCAATATTCTATCCCCACACCGAAAAGATGTGTTGTACTTGTCAAGGGTAGAACTAGTACACATCCCATGTAGGCATATGGTGTAGGGTATATCCAAACATGTTCATTATGATGTATCATCATACTCAGTTAGATCCACCATCTTATCCAAATCCACTCAGTGTTTTTCCTTAGTTCCCATATAGTAGTTTCTTTTACATTTACGTACTAGAGAGAGCACAAACATTATGTCTACTTACTCATAGTACTTTTAGAAAAAAGGGCTACAACCAATATGTCTACAAGTCAAAGTTCATTAAGGAAAACTCATTGACATACCAAGTAGGGTGTATCACATATTTGTCCTATAGATACAAGGTTCATCATTAATATAGGGTTCTAGACTTATCATGAAGGGGAACCAAGCTTAGGTCTACCTGTCCAAGGCATAGTCTAGAATGCTTTTAATCATTTAAATAAAGGTCACCATATTTAGGTATGGTGATCCTAGAAATTCCTTCATACATTTAGCCAATTAAGTGAAGATACATTCATTAGTGTAGAAGAGGATGCACTAGACTACCAATTCACGACACATATACCTTTACATTCACTTACAAAAGACTAGCATGCATAAGCATAATCAATTCAAGAGTATTTTAGTTAGAGTATGTTTTCAGTCATAACACATGCACATTCTATACAAGATCATCATTCTATCATACGAAACACATGTACAAATACTTGAAAACATGATCACCTTACTTCCTTGAATTCACATTCATATAGCTATCAAATAAGTACCTCCACCATAGGTGGATCACACATCAATATATCAAAATTACATCTCAATAAGAATAGATCTCAACTCTTATATCCAAGATACTACAATATATAAGACAATTGATATGTGTCCCTAACCAATTCCATCATCAATATAAGAAATTAAACAATTTAATGATCGTAATATACGTTAAAGGCTTTAGATCCAAACTCAGGAACATACCAATACATAAATACCTCGATGCAACAATAATTCTCCATCGATTAGAAATAATTAATGACATGGATCCGTAAATTAACTTCTTTTTATCACATTCCATTCAATATACATTCATAATCAACCGATTTCCATTCCACTTAGGGTTTTCAGAAAAAACATGGTTTCTTGAAAACGTTCCATATAAAATCATATTAATATCATCAACCAAAATTTAATCTATCAATTTAAATTCTTTTAAAATGTTTTACCAATGAACCCATGCTTAGAGTAGAAAGTAGGATTTTGACCTTTTGAAACGCTTTGAAATCTACTTTTAAGGGACTCTTCGAACTGAATACTAATAAAGGATAAAGTATCACCATACCTTATTAGATGAAAATCCATGAAAATAACTTGAAAACCTTGAAGAAATTCACCTTGGATTCTAGAGTTATTCACCTCAAATGATTTTTTTCTTGAGAGAGAATTTCCGGGAAAAAGGCTTCTAACTTTTGGGGTTTTGAAATAATAAAGTCAAAAATACCTTTTATTTTCTAATACTCTTAAAATACATACAAACACTTAAAATAACCGTCCATGCACTTTAAATGAACTTGGGTGCAATATACCAATTAATCCCCACCTTGGAAGAACTTGCACCAAAAAAGTATTACTAAATCACGCACCCAATCCACTGACCATGGATTGGTCTATTGAATATTGATTGGGTATGTGGTTTGTCTAGAGATTCAAAAACTGCAGGACCTTTCAGGCCTTATCCATGCCCAAGATCCACGAACTGAAGATGTATCTATGGGTCATGGTTTGGGGTTGTAGATCATGCTACCTTGGAAGCTTCTTCGCCAATGATGCGGTCCTTGTCAATGACCCCTTTTGGTGTTCCTTGGGCAGTCGTACATGACAGTTTAACACGTAGACACAATGATCTAATTTTAGGAATCATTTACCTTGGTTTAAACCTTAAAACGATACACCAAACATTTACAATTAGACACTACAACACACTAGTTCAAAGGAATACTTTTTAAACGTCTTGGTCGTTCATTGATGTTTGACCTTAAAACACTTGAAACTAAACTCAAAAGCACTTTTCTCATCACTTTAATCAAGTTAACACATCAAACACACATATGAGACTCTAGTTATTCCGATTCAATTTTAGGGTCATTACATTATCCCAACTTGGGAACATTATTCCTGGAATTACACTCTAAGCACATCAAGGGTAATGAAACAAGACTTAGCATCCCACAATAAATCATTCAACATCAATATAAGAACAAAAAACTTGGAGAAAATATCAACTCCACATCACAAGCTTAAAACATAACAAGCAAGCAGGAACTACATCAACAAACTCATCATGCATCAAAACATCATATTTTTCATTTCATAGGAGTAACTTTCTTCTCCAAATCTGATTAAGATGATAACAACATCATCAGGAAAATATACAACTTTTTCGATAATAAATTTAGGCATGTTCAACATTTAACCTCATGAAAAATTTAAGCAAATAACACTAGATGCACACTAACCGGAGGAACACATTCATGAAAACCTTTTTTTTCTCATTAAAAAAGAAATCAATTAAAAAATTTGTAACATCAAGAAGCCATGGAAAAAATACTTAATGCTCATGACTCCAAAACATAAGACAAGCTACAAGAAACTCTTGATCCCAAGCTTGAGTAAGAATGAAGGGAAAAGAGACAAGGGTAAAGAACATTTACAACTTTTCTATTCTTCATGCCACCCCCCATTTACATAGTGTTATAGACTCATCATGAAAGGGCACCAAGATTACGTCTACCGGTCAAAGACATAGTCTAGAATGCTTTAGTCATATAGTGAAAGGGCACCATTTTTAGGTCTACATATCCTAGACATTCATTCATTCATTCTTTATCCACTTAAGTCAAGATACATTCATTAGTCTGGAAGAGAATGCACTAGCCTACCAATTTAAGACACATATACCTTTACATTCACTTAAACAAGAATATGATGCATAAGTCCACCAATTCAAGAGTATTTTTGTGCGAGTATGATTTCAATCATAACACATTAACATTCTTTACAAGATCATCACTGTATCATTTGAAACAGATATACAAATAATACAAGACATGATCACCTTAATTCTTTGAATTCACATTCATATAGCTAACAAATAAGCACCTCCACCATAAGTGAATCACACATTAATATATCACAATTGCATCTGAATGATAATAGATCTCAACTCTTATATTAAAGATAATACACTAGATAAGACAATTGGCATATATCCATAACCAATTCCATCATCAATATAAGCCTGCATGAAGAAGTGATCACAATTCCTCACAGATTAAGATCCCAATCACAAATTCACACTCCCTCAATACAGACAATACTTTCGCCATCATACTAATCAAGGACATATATCCATAACCTACTTCTTATTATCTCATGTTATTCCAGTTCATAGGTATTATTCATATCACCAATTTCCTTCGACTTAGGGGTTTGAAGACGACATTGTTTTGAGAGGTTCCTATATATAAAAGTAAAAAATAATCAACCAAACCTTAATTCATTAATATAATTGCTAGTAAAAAGTTATACCAGCAAACCCATGCTTAGATTATAAAGTAGTATGAAACGCTTTGAAATCTACATTGAAGGGATCCTTGAATGAATACTATTCAAGGATAGAAAGATCACCACACCTTCCTAGATGAGAATCCACAAAAATCACTTTAAAATCTTGAAGAAATTTACCTTTGAACCTGTTGTTCTTCATCTCTTATGGAGTTTTCCTTCAGAGTGTGTTTTAGGGAAGAATATGTCTAAATTTTGGGGTTTTGAAATTATTAAGTCAAAAATAGGTTTTAATTGTTCAAAAAATCTTAAAATACCTAAAAAAAGAACCTCAAATAACTGCACATACACTTTAAAGACTTGGGGTGAATCACCTTGGTCGAGCTATCCCTAGCAAAATAGTACAAAACTACACCCCCCTTATCCATGGACCGTGGATTGTGTCCGTGATTTTTGTGAGAGACTGTAAAGTTGTAGACCCTTGCTGGTCTGATCTACGCCCAAGAACCATGAGCTGTAGATGCATCTATGGGATGTGTTTTGGGTCGTAGATCTTGCTGCCTTGGTAGTTTCTTGACCAATTATTAGGTCCTCCTCAAGGACCCCTTGGGATGTCCATGGGGTGTCGTACACAGAAATTTAATCCCTAGAAAATATGATCGAATCCATTCACCTTGATATTAACCTTCAAATGACACAACAATCTTTAACCACAAGACACTATTTTACAGGACTAGCTTGCGTACGTCTTGAAAGTGCCTTGACGTTTGACCTCAAAACACTTCAAACTAAACACAAAATCTCATTTCTCATCACTTTAATCATGTTACTACTTCAAATATCTAGTTCCTCCTGTTCAATTTTAGGTTGACTAAGTTTAATGTATCATTAGTTTAAAAAAATTGGAAATTTATAACGATGGACACGATCCAAGAAGGAAAAAAATGGAAGAGAAAGGAAGTGAAGGGGGAGGTAAGTTTAGAATTTTCATGTCAAAGGATAAATAATTTTTTAACTTTATTATTTACTATGGAACCAAAAATCAAGTCAATCACATGAGTTAATTTATTACGTAATTTAAAAATTATTTTAATTGAGGTGAGCCCAAAATGCAATTAAGCTATAGGATTTTGTAGAAACCTACCCTCTGACCACCTTTTGAATATGGGTAATTAGAAATAAGGATAATTTTGAACCACAATTTTGACATTAAAGTTATCCTGGGGGCTAAAAGGTGGATGTTGATAGTCATATGTCAATTCAGATAGTTGAGGGGAATTTTAGGTCCTTCTCCATTTTTAAAGAATAATAATAGACAAAACCCACAACCAAGCTAAGTAAACACAGTAGAAAAACGATCAATCTATTTTTTTTTATGAAGAACAACTTTATTGGATAAATTTTTTTTTCACATAAAAATTTCCATCAATCAGAGTAATACAACGCTAGAGAACTTTAATTTCAGATCGATTGATCAACACGATCTAGACCCCTCCTCCTCAATAGTAGCAACGATGACCTTTGATGAGTGGCTACTCTTGTTTTTAGACATATGACTATTGTGTATGTTTGTTATAACACCACAATTAACAATGGTTGCATCTCCAACCAACTTGCTAAATTCATCATCAAACCTAATAGCCAAGTGAATGTGCGTTGTATTGATTCGGGTTTTCTTGTTTTCCCTTGCTGCATTTCCAGCCAAATCAAGTATTTATAAGCAATCATAAAAATATATATTAAGATTCAGTAATCCAAAACACTAGAAATACTAAAGTAGTGAAACTCACCTCAATTGAATGGTACTCAAGCTCAGTTGCAAGAAAAACAGGAGCTCCGGCACCAACACGTTCAACGTACTTTTCGACTTTTAGAAATCGAGAGATGCGACCGACCGGAAAATGAAGACCTGCTTCTGTACTACGGAAACGATATTTTTTTGCACTTGTGGAACCAAGGGATTTTCTTTTCCAACCATTTTTATCTTTTCTCTACTTCAAAAACATAAAAAAGAAAAAAACAAAAAACGACCAACAAATCAGCGAGAGAAACCCGGACGCAAGTATTTTACACAAAGACCCATACAAACCATGGCCCCATCCACCACCCGTAAACACCAAAAAAAATTACACACCGACAAACAAAAAAAAAACAAAAGCAACCCCTACCCACCCACAGCTCGATCACCACCACACCGCCACCCACCGCATCCCCAACAAAAAGCAAACAACATGGAAAAGGGATATTGGTTTTTCCTTTTGAATGTGGCAATCAGAGATCGTAAGTGTAAGTTCTAAAGTATTCTGATTTGGATATTTATAGGCAACAACAATCATACTCACCCAATATAAGGCAATCACGTGGATTGAATCTGTATGCCGTTAGATGGAAGAGAATCAACGACGGACAATGATGCTGACACATTTAACCTCTTTCAATATTATAATGATTTTAGTTTTGAGCCAAAAAAAAAAATGGATTTTGTTGAATTAATTTTTTTCCAAAAAAAGAGAGAAAAGATTGTTTATTAGTAGTGATTTAGCATAATATATAGTTGTAGCAATTATCTTGGGTTATTTGCTAATATCCCTTTATATTTATGAGCAAATTTTATTTAGGCATTTTAATTGTTATTTGTTTCAATTGAATACTTAAATATACAATAAAGTTTTTACAGATTTTGAACACTTTTAGTTTAATTTCTTAAATTTATTTTTGTGCATTATTTCAAATGTTCATAATGTACATAAATCAATCATTTAGAACATGCTTTGTGCGATATTTCAATTGTTGATTGTGATTTTCTCGAAGCAAATTTTAGATGATCTACTCAGCCATTTGAAATTGAGAAAATAACAAAACCATTGATTTTCTCAAATTTAATTTTATATTAACAAAGATTAAATGAAATCGACCATTACGTTAAATGTACTTAGGGGTAGAAAATTCAAACTCAAGCCCTTCAACCCCTCCAATCCACTAATATTTTGAGTGGTATGAAACCTGAATAGGCTCATGAAAAATCATGTTAAAATAACATCAACTTTCTTTTAATTTGAAATGTTGTATATGCAAATAATAAAGGAAACAAATTTTATTAGGTTTTAAAATACTTTAGAAGAACAAATATAACAGTTACGCCGAGTAAAGTTTGAGTTGGGTGTGGTGGTGTTGGGTTTTGACCCATCATGTAACCCATTACCTAATCCATTTGTACAACTTGGTTTTCACCCAAAAAATTGTGGTTGGATGGGCTGACCTTGATTGTTTGTCTAGTTATCCGACCGTGACATGTCCAAATTTGACCCAATCTGCCGAATTGCTACACATATATGTACTGGATCATGTATCCATTAAATTGCTTTTGTTGTCAAATTTCATTGTCTTTTGTTGGAAAAACATTCATTAGAATTCATTGGTGGAGAGAATCATAGAAAATAATGAAAGAGAGAGATAAAGAGAAAATGATAATTAAATTAAGATTGTATAAGAGTAAAGATATCCATACGTTTATATTTACTATTTCCAATAAGAAAAATACATCTTTCTATTTTTATAAGAATAAAAGGTGTATTGTAATTTATAAATTAGAAATATAATACATTAGTGAGATATTTTTAAAAATAACTATCTTTTTCACATAAATTGACACATATAACATTTTGGGTATTTATAATTCTTAGCTAATGTTTGAGATTTTGAGAAAAATCTCTCTAACCTCTCTCCCTATCTTTTTATTTCTCTTTCTCTCTTTCTTCTCTACATATCTTCCTCTTTGCATTACATATTTTGACTTTTCTCTTCCTCTATCTCTCTACTTTTTTTTTTTTGTATTTTCACATGTCTCTCTCTTTGTATTTTGTAGCTTTATCCGTCTCTCTCTCTCTCTCTCTCTCTCTCTTTCTCTTTATTTGATAAATTGTATTTTCACTTCTCTCTTCCTTTTTTATTTTTGTATTTTCATATCTCTCCTTTTTATATTGTATTTTCACCTCCCCTCTTATTGTTATTTTTTATTACAAAAAAGCTAAAAAAATGTAGGTGTAGTATAATGTTTCCATTGTACAAGATTAAAAATGATATACAAAAATGTAATAATCACAGGGACATCAAGTTGATATGACACGCTATGGAACTTTAGAACATGGTTATTGAGATAAGGTGGGGAAGTGTGTCTCCATTTCAAAGAATAAGTTTGATTTCATTCTTGGGAGATAGACTATAGAAGTCCTCCATTTTGTGTGGAGACTGATGGAGAAATATAAGAAAAAAGAGAACTTAGATATGGTGTTCATTGACTAGGGTACATCCTCTAGAAATGCGCGGAGGCTAAAGGTGTACCAAATATATTCGGGTGTCAACAATTTTGTGACTGAGATAAATTTGAATTAGAAAGATGGAAGGAGACTCTAATCATTTCCTAGTTGAGATGGGGTTGCACGAAGAATTGATTCTTAGGGTATTTCAATTTCTTTGGTAATGGATCAAATAGTATTATATTCATACTGAGGTGTCATAGTGTATTCTTGATATAAAACAAATTGATGAGCCATTTGATGGATTTGATGTTAGTTTGGATCTGCGGAGACAAACTATGGAATATAAAGGGTTCAGGTTTAGATGAATCAAAATAAAATATTTGTATAGTTAATTCAATAATATATTATATGAGATTGGCCTGAATGACAGACTTGATATTAAGGATATTCCTAAGAAAGATAGTTTAAAGTATCATCTATCAGAGTAGAAAAATAAATGATGATGTCACCCATTGTATTGGTGTATCATGGATGAAGTGGAGACTTGACTTTGAAGTCTTGTATGGTAAAATAATACAACCTAAGTTTAAAGGTATGCTATAAGTAGTGATTTTTTATGCTCTAAGCCTACATTTTGGACATGGCCCGCACTCGAGAACCATTTGTGGTCTCCAAGAAAACCCGTTGCCTAAATGAGTAATTTGGGGAAGAATTAACTCAAGGTATAAGGAGATTTTATTGCATAGTTTAACTCATATATCTAAAACACCCTAAACTGAAAACGGATGAACTAGAGCTTCACATATTTGTTCCTAGTTGGTAAACTTGTATAATTTATTAAAAAAATGACTTTAGAAGTTCTTTTTGTGGTTTTAGAGTTCAAACGGCAAGAGACGACCAAGACGTTACTAAACTAGTCATTTGGTGCTAGTGTGTTCTTGTCTGTTTTTTGGAGTCGGGAACTGATTGAAGAGACAATAGTTCCTAAGTGGTCATGTGTTGTGAATAAACATATGGGTAAGACTCCCCAAGGACCACCTTAAAGGTCCTTGAGGAGGACCCAAAGTTGAACCCCAAAATTGTCTGAGAGGTGAAACTTACAGAGGGCCAGTTATGGTCTGTAAGTAGAGTGACACCCCTCAGTTAAGGGCGTAGGTACTTACTTAGATGTGGAGGCTTGGCCTATATTTTAGGAGGCTCCAACAAAAATGATGGAGCAACAGGACTCTCTGTACCTCCACCTATTGTCCGAAGGTTGGCAGTCGTAAGTCACTACTATTTTACTAGTGCAAGTCGGCCAAGCAAAGGGTGGTTTTTTAAATTACACCCTTGGATAGTTGAATTAATGGAGTTTTTTTTAGTATTTCTAGGTATTTTAGGTATATTAAAACATTATTTAGACATGATCACCGAAATCAAAATTTTTCCCTACCAAAAAGTTCTCTCAAGAAAACCATTGAAGGTCAAGGTGCAGGTCAAGCTAGGATAGGATATTTCAAGTGCTTTGTTATTCAATTATCATGGTTGTTTCAACTAGTGAGGTATGATGATACTTTATCTAGGGAAAGTTTAACCCTAGAGTCAATCGTAAAATAGTTTTCAAGTTTCCAAAGTTTGTGAAAAATTCCAACTATTCTTACTCAAACTCATGATCTTGTATCAAATGTTTTAACATGATAACTATGTTATATTTTTTTTACTGATATTTTTAAAGGCAAATCTATTATATATGATTTCACTAAATCTTAAAGTTGACGTAGAAGTGGTTTTTATGATATATTGATATGTTATGAAATCGTGTTTACTATATATTTTGTTATATCTATATCTTTTGTGATTGATTGTGGACTTGAGTAATGGTAATCATGGCTTAGGTGAAGGGAACATTGACCTAATTGTTTTGTTAAAATGGAATTCTTTTTGTATGGTTTGGTCTACATATGGAAGAGGTGATTACTTATTCAATATGTATTGGGATCATGCCCTTGAAGGAATTCTATGGTGAATAGGAGTATTATAATTTTAATATATATGGGAGAGTATAATGTGAAAGTCATCATGTGATCCAAAGGATATATTGTATAAAGTTTTATTTTATTATGATTTAAAGTATGTTTTCTCTTAATGCTCAATTTGTGTTGATGTTAGAATGTGAAGGGTCTCTATATATGATGTTGTATCTTGATTGTTACACTTAGGTGCCTCTCATTGATGCATGGAAGTTGTTGAATCTGATATCTTGACTTGATAGGATTAGACACATTTTTCTTGAGAAATGAATGAATAAATGTCTAGAATCGGTAGACCTAAGTATGGTGTTCTTTCTATAAATGAATAATGAGGCCTCTAGGCTATGTATTGAACTAGTAAACCTAAGTATGATACCCTTTCATGATGAGTCTAGACTTGTAAGTTAATGCAAAACCTTGAAGCAATAAACCTTATAATGGTGCCTCCTTCTTGTGTGAAATGATAGACATAGAGATCGTGGCTCGAAATGGCAGTAAACCTTCTCTAATAAAGTGAATGAGCTATATATAATGAACCTTGATCGCTAGACCGAAACATAGTTCCCTTATTTTTAGAAGTAATATAGGTTTGTAGAACTAATGTTGGTGCCCTCTTTCGTACATACATGTGAATAAACTATTCTACAGGAACCAACGCTATAATAGTCACCGAAATATGGTAAGATGGTTGTCTCCCTTTCCTCTTCTTGAAAGAAATGATAGATGTTTTAATCAACATCATTGATTCCCCAAAGAACGATGTGTCATCATGGGTTGTGTATTAGTTCCACCCTTGGAAAGTAGATCACCATCAAAGTTGTGGTGTATTATGACCCGATTCAGAGCACAACTAGTGTGCTCTGTGTCGGTTAACGCCTATTTCCATAATGTGGGATGCACAATCGAGTTACGTGATAGGTTCTACAACGTGCAAGTACTAGTACACATGATGCGAGTACTCTTAGAAGTTTCTTAAGTGAGTTCCCTAAATCATTATGGACTATTATGTGATGTCCTGTAAATGCATGAATGTCTCTGTAAATGTCTTTAATTTTGAATGTTGACTTATTGGCTTAAGTTAAAAAGGAAAAGTTATGATCTATCGTAATCTTGAGGAACACCTAGGTGTGGTATGAAGAGGTAGTATGAGATGCCCTTCCTTATCTTACTTAGGTGGGTCCTTAGGTAACTTTAGGTGGATGATCTAAGAAGATGAAATTGTCTAATTGACAAGCACGTATATGTATTGTATATTTGTAATGGTTGAGCATGTCGATAATGTGGGTCTTTTCTTATATGTGAATAGTGACTTATGATATGTCTCTTATACATGTGGTTTTATGGATTTTTATCAAAAATGGAATGAAAGAATATACATCACTTTTTTTTTTTCATGTTTTTGCATACCTAGTACTTAATTGTGTAAGCCCCAGGTTTTTCATATGTCTTTCTACAAAGTATAGGTGCGGGAAAGTGATGAATATATTTAAATTTCAAGCTTAGGAATATATTTATGTCTTTCTACAAAGTATAGACTATTATTAGTTTCTTTCGATTGTAAAGGGCCGTGTCCCTATGATGTTGAGATATGTATATGATCGCTATGATGAGATGTAGTATCCCTTCCTTTTATAAAAGAGTTCCATATTGTTTATTTTTTTTGAAGAATATTTTAATTTTGCACTATTTTCTATAGCCTTTTGTGATGTATGCAAGTTAAGGGATAATACCTCTTCGAGGTCAAGTACACCATGTCGCAACTTGGAGGTGTTCTCAAATCATGACGAACTTTGTATTAGAGCATAAGATTTTGGAAATAGTCTCTAGGTTCAAAGTTTCACAAGCCATGTCCAGTAGAATCTTGTTCATTGGATTTGGTCGTGACATATCTATAAGAGTAAGGCAGTCCGACATTCGAAGTTGCACTTCTTTCATATTTTTGAAGTCGTGTCTCCGAGTTGAGTTATATAAGTGTCATTTCCTAATTCTCTCTCTTGTAGTTATAGGATATTAATATAAAAGGTAGACCCGCAAGGAGAGTGAAGATGAGATTGCTAATGATGATATTCCTCCTTTCAGTCCCCAATATGGACAAGCTCCCCAAGGTAATCAATAGAATAAGGTTTAGGTGGTTCCCCTGGACATGAATAACGAGGAGATCAGAGCGTCTTTTCTCACCTTAGCCTGAGACATGACGATCATAAACTGGGAGTACCCCCAGTCATAACCAGGCATACTTGACCTCTTTGAGGTCCTTTACAAGACCTTAACATTCATTCATTGCATTCTCATAAAATTGTGGAAATTTATAACCCTTTTTAAGTAAATCATAAGGCGTAGGAGCAATCACATTTCAAAATAATTCTTTATAAGAAAAGAAACACTAGTCTCACATTAGCCAACATAGAACAAAAAACATTAAGAATCTCCAACTCGGGATACGAACCATACATTGAATGAAAGATACAAGTCTTATAAAAAAGTCTTTAACAAAGGAAAACTAGTAATAAGGAGTCTTTTCCTCGACATATGTGGACATACCCAAATATTGAGATAATTATACTTCCGAATCTTCAACTATAAGATCAACTCACTTGTCAACACCTACAGTTTGTAGAAAATAGAGGAAAATCATTGGATTATTACAATTAAGCACCATGTATGATTATCATGCAAGAAATCATGTAAAAAGGACATTTTAGTTGAAATATGCTTTTCATGCTATTTTGATAAAATCTCATAAACCAAATATAAAAGAAATCATACAAGTCAATCATAAATATACAAGATAATACTCACATATTTCACAAGATATGACCATATTCACTAAGTAACTTATTTAACCATTTAGACCCTCAACATAAGGTTAACCTAAGACCCACCTAAGTAAGACAAGAAGTGGCCGCCTATACAACCCCTTCATACACACCTAAATAATCCTCAATACTACCCTAAAGTTAACACATTTCCTTTCCCCCCAACCACTCAGTCACATTCATCACCAAAATACTGAGGAATACATTCTAACTTTAAGGACTTCACTAATGTCTTGAAGATAAGGTTGGAAAAAAAAAAGAACCCCACTCTAGTGCCTTCAAAGCCTATTCGTGACATGTGTAGATAGCAACCCATTTTGCTAGCTACACGTTGTAGAACCTCTCCTATAACAAAAGTGTACATCCCACATGATTAACATCATATACCATACTAGCTAGGTATGAAATCTAATGTCGTAAGAACCCATATTGTGGAAGATGTTCTACTTGCCAAAAGTATAACTAGGACACATCCTATGTATGCACACAATTTAACAGATAACAAAATGCTTTGTTGTACTCTAGTCTCATACGTTAAGTAGAGCTACTACCATAAGCATATCAACTCATTAATTTTCCTTCGACCTCATAGACTCTGTTTATTCACATAAGAGTATTTGAGAAGGTACTATCTTTAAGCCCTACAAACTCATAATCTAACTACCAAGAAGGGATCTACAAGGGTCTATCGATCAACGTTCATTTGTACAGCTTATTATGAAACGAGTACCATGTTAGGTCTATCTGATTCACTTCATTAATAAACTTGTTTTCATATTTAATATTTGCACATTCTTAGGTTTCTAGACTCAACAAGAAGAGGAACAATTCTTAGGTGTACTGGTGTCAAGAAAATCCAATGTATATAACCATTTAAACTTGCATTCCTGTGCAGTTTGGGTGGGACCAAGAGACTCTACCTAAATAAGACATTATATCGACATATAGAGACTCTTCATAATCTATCATAATCCAATACCAACATTTAGAGGAAGCATGCTTTTATGCACAATGTCACATAGCTTTATGCAAGTTGATATTACATCCAAAATTCATCATTTATACACATGGATAAAAACAAGGATCAATGCTATAAAGCAATATGAATACAATTATATGCATAAACAATCATAATTATCAAACTCATTTAAAGCCAAATTTAAAGAATTAGAGAGATCATGGATTCATGAATTTTTTTTCAATGTAAATCAGTAAAGGTGTAAGTAAAAATAATAGATATAATATACAAAGGGGGGGGGGGGGGGGTTTGCTTGAAACCATTTTATGGAAGAATCCAAGAGTTTAAGGAAGAATTGGAGTTTTGATCATCTTTTGGAAACATGAAAACTATTTGAGAATTATCTCTAGAGAGGAATCTAAATCTAGTTAAAGAATAATCATACCTTAGTATTAATAATCACAGTAAATTGAATAATAAAGCAATGGAAACCTTCAATTTTTGCTCAAATTTGACTCTAAGCTTCCATGGATTTTTCAGAGAACTTTTGGGAGGGAAGGGTTTTGAGTTTTGAAGAATGAATTCTAATTTAGGGTTTTCATGTTTTAAATAAGTTAATATACCCTAAAAAAGGGAAAATAACATGACACCATTTAATTAGAACCTTGGTGAATTTACCATTTCACCCGTTAGTTGGCTGACCCACTTGACATCTTATAGGTAGTGGCTAATGACCACCACCTACAGACCGTAGGTGGTTCGATGCCACCATCTTGCTTCTCCATGGAATGGGGTCAAGGTTCCGTCAAATGGGGGCTAAGATCCCATAGAAGCACAAAGTACACCTCTTTAATGAAGTATAAATGATCGTAATCAAGTAAAGAACCCAACCTAAAGGTTGGGATCGATCCCACGGGAAAATCGGTTTAGACTTAATTTCAAGTCTCTATTACTTCTAACTAGTCAAGGTCTTTCCAAAAGTAAGTAAATAGAAGGTTTTTTTTATGAAACAAGTTCCTTAGACAATCTAAATTAACAAATTAGAAAAAGTAAATATTGAGTTTTTATTAAGTTGTGAGACTAACTAGGGTATACGTGTTCCCAATAGGTTCATAACGCCGTATTCCTAGCAATAACAATTATTCCCTAGTGTTTTGCATGTCAAGTTTTCATTTTTGTATCTCTAAATCCTTGGTTTCGCATCTATAGTATTTCACCCCCTACCTTGGTCCGTCTATGTGTGTATAAGCTACTAACCCTTACGTTCACCTAATATTAGACATCAGAATCGATATGTTGAATAGTAATTACATCACATAAATCGACACTAGACTATTAGATAGTATTCCAGTAATTTTATTTCGATAATTTTTTTCATATTGACTACCTCCGTAGCCCGAAAAATAGCAACAAAGCTAGCTCTAATGCATGTACTCATTAAAAAGACTTGTAAACGAAAGACTTATCAATACATACAAGAATCTATTTGAGAATTGCTAATTTTCTAGGTTTACTTTAATAATTACCCATGGTTCACCCATAGTTTTAATGAAGAAATCATGAGCTTACACAACAATAAGAAGAAACCCAAAAATTCAACTTGAAATTGCAAGAAAAATATTCAAATCAATCTTGAAAATTAATTTATTGCTAAAGCTTGCAAAACAATCTCCAAACACAAAGTAAAACAACAATCAAAGTGTATAACCCCTAAAATACGAAGTTTTAATCCCCTCTACATAGAAAATAGTGTCCTAAATAAGAAAATTGAAATAAGAAATGTTTTGTCCTGATAATGTTGCATGGATCAAAGACCTCACTGATTGACCATTGATGGAACGTTGATCCCTCGACGGCCTTAGTCGTCTCAGACTTAGGATAATTTTTCTCCACCGGATATCTCCTTCTTTGAATCAAACGATGGACCTGCAGTACACTCCCTCGACTCCTCTACGGTCCGTTGATGCTCCTCCGTCTTTCCACACTTAGAAACTTGAAAAGTCAGGTACTAGAACCTTATATAAGCAAATCGACGGCACACCAGTATGGTCCGTTGATTGATCGATGGACCGTTGTTTGAGCTCGCGGTTTCACACTTGGTAACATTTCCCTAATCTTCTCCCTTAGCCTGAATTGCTCATCGATGTCACCACCTATGGTCCGTCGATTTAACGAAGGGTCGTCGATGGCCTTCGTAGGTCCTTTTCTGCACTTTTTCAACTGCCTCATGAATTTTCAACCTTGACATCTTTCCTGCCAAACAAACACAAAAACATATTAAAACTACTATGAAAAGGCTCTAGACATACACAACTTTTAACAAAAAAACATTGAAAGCACTATGAAACCACAATACATGAACACCCTAAACTAAAGTTAGGGGAAGCAAAAAGAAAAAAAAGGGTGTTGTTATCACTCAAATACATATTTTAACAGCAAAAAACAACACCGGTATAGTATACTCTTTAAAGCTTTTCAATCAAAAAATGGTGTCAATCCAACTTTTATTTAATTAAGTGCAGGCGTACGCTCTCAGTTACGGGTAACGGGGTGGGGGAGAGGCGGTAAATAGTGGATCACATTATGACACAAAACTACACCGAGGCACAATAAGGGGGGGGGCTCTCCTATTTGTGCCTCTCGCTCAAGGAAATACCAAATTATACCTACACCGCAACTAGTGCCCTCACTTCAAAAGAAATCCTCATTTTTCACACAGTGATTGTATGTTTGGGTACAAGGATCATTTTTCAACACTAACTCTCAAGATCAACTTCAAATGCAATTAGTACTCATCGCCATAGGCTCTTCCTTATTGCGCTACTTTGGTTCACTACACTAGACTCATGTCTGGTCTGGTACATTTGGGAACATTTTAAGTGACTTTTTTCCCTCCTTGACATTTCCGCTAAGCTTGCGATCTCTTTTCATTCTCATTTATGCCCTATTTTTCTTCTCGTTTCATCTTTGCCTTTCTCCCTTTTTTGGATATGACTCTTACTTCTTTTCCTTTTTTTTTCTCTTCAAACTCTTTTTTTTTCTTGTCTTCTACTTTCCTTTGCTTTTCATTCAATTAATACTCTCACAGAGTCACATCTTTTGCTCACTCTCTCTTTTCTTTTCATCATTCAACTCTTTTCATACCCATTTTTGGGTCCTCTTTCATAATAGCCACCCTCAACTCATGGCTTTTCCATGAGTTGAGGTGTACAATACCCAAAGTTGGGTCAGGTCTAAGACGACGTCATTTGAAGCATTAACCATCCTCTACTTAGGCTTTTGGCCTAAGTCAAGGTGCACATGTCCAAGGAGGGATTGGGGCCAAAACCTTAGACCCTGGGAATGTGAGTTGGTGAATAAAAAAAGGTTTATTATATGCTCAACAATTTTGGATCAAAAGGGATAATTCTCTCATTAGATTAACTTCATTTTAGGCTAGATGTTTGCTAATTCGAACAAGTTCTAATGATCCTTTCCTAGATTCTAACACAAGTTCCTTTCTTAGGACTAACCGGGAAAGTTCTAGTTAGGTGCCAACTTTTGAACAGTCCAATATCCTCACATTTTGAACACTCCAATATCCTCACACTCTCTTAGCACCTCATTACACTATGAGATTTTAAGATTTCCCAGTTTTGGTATTAGTTGAGGGTCATATAGTGGGTGCCTATTTATGTCATGTTTAGAGCAAACACATAACCTCAATGTGTACCCTACTCAAGGCAGAACGATCTAAAAAGTTATATCATTTTTTTCAGCAATCATCTTATTTTTCCATGCTTTTAGCTTTTTCCAATTACGACATCTCATTTCAACAAAAACTTACATTAGTCCTTCTTGGGGATAACTACAGAGCAAGAAAAATCAGAGATGATTGTGGTTTTGGGCTACTCAGACTCACCTAGGGACACTTACTATGTTACACAATCCAAAAAAAAAAACATGTAATTGTCCCCAATGCATAAGAAATCATAAGAACAAGGTGGTAGGTGAAGCAAAGCGGAGGTCCATAGCGCCAAAGAACAATCAATATGTGGGTGGATCCGGATTTCCATAACCCCTCAGATCAACAGTCATTCCCGCATCAATCTCCGCACAATCATTGGTGCTCCTCTCACTGTGATCGGTATAGAACTAGATACCCTAGCAGCCATCTCCACTGCTCTCTGTTGACGAATCTTCTCATTAGCCAAAGACGCTCTCCTAGACCGCTCCAACTCCATTCTCCCTCTCTTTCATGCATGGGCCTTAGTATGACTGGAATAGTTCTCTTACTACAAGCCTTCTTCTCATGTTGTGGCTCAACAAGAGGCTTGCACGTGGCGTCTTCTAACATTGTGTCCTCCGCTAGCTCGATGGGCGCACTCTACGGCTCAACCCCCGTCATCTGTAAGATGATATCCACTTCAGCTTCCATACTAGCAACCGTATCATAAAGAGTAGTAACGTCTATAGAAGGGGGTGGTCATTGTAGAACCCGCAGCTCAAAGGCATCTAGGAATTGGTGAACCGCCTAAATTTTCTATTGCTTGGTCCATGCCGGGCCACCCTCCCTTCACAGCGCTAACTTTACCTCCATGACCTTAGTACAGGGGTATGTTTTTTTATTCCAAGGCTGCATGTGGTGGGGTAGGGTGGCTATTTAGGCCTTTAATTTCTAGACCTAGCGTCGTCTGTGCTGCATAGGGACGCGTGGGATTAGGAAAATGAGGACTGGGGTGCCGGTGCTGTCGACATTGGTGGAATCAGTCGTTTTGGTGTCAACAGGATCAGATGCAGCTTGGTCATCCCTTTTGGCTAACTCTACGCTATCCGTAATGTTTTTTCTAAGTGGGGGAATATCAATCCAGGGGACTTTTAGTGGTGCCTCTATATTGAACTCATACTCACTGATCCCTATATCTACCCCAATGGGCTGTGGAGTGTGTCACAGTTCGAAATTGGCACTTTGGTATCCCTACACATTTCTAAGATGAGACAAGTAAAGGGTTAAGTTGAAAAGGTCTTGAAATCCCTCTCATTTATCACTGTTATCAGCACCCGAGCGTAGTCTATCTGAAACCCTGCTAAAATGTCTTCTAACAATCCTACTTCATCCCAGGGAAGGACATTATTAGCATTTTTGGGCAAAAGTCAGTGTCGGATCAAAAACAAGAAGAACATGGATGCAAATGTGAGGGACACCTTCTTGATTAACCCTCGGGAATCTAGAACCCAGTCATCCCTCTCCCCATCGACTGCCAAATGTTGAGCCATCCATCTCTTAACTGCCTCTCGTTGTTCTATGACCCTCTGAAATGCACCTCTCTTCAAAGTCTCCCACCTGTAGTTGAATTTTGCAGTAGTAGGAGTTCAATACATGCCAGTGGTGTCACCGTATAGGAAACGACGGAATTTTGCCTTAAGGTTATCAACCAGGTAGCCAGACGAGTACAGAGGTGAAAGTGTCTTATTTTCCAGATTTTGCTCGCCTATCGATAGAGCCACTGAAGGTAACCACATATGAAGCGTAGAACTCCCTCACTCTTTCCTCGTTGTAGGATCCAAAGCTGCGAGCAATCCACTTGAACTTGTGAAGGTTGAACAATTTATGCACCAGGAGGACTGTGTACAAACTCATCGTGAGGACTCGATGCTCCATCGTAACTATTCAGGTCATCACCAACATTTTTCATCCTTTAACTGATAATGTCCATCGACGCTCAAACGGTTAGGTTCCCCAACAACATGTGCGGGGAAATCTACTCGGGGAGTAGAGGCAGACTCCTAGCTGGTAACCTCATCATTCGAGGCTTAGTGGTCGTGGCCCTATGACCTAGTGGCTCCATGAGAGACAAAATCGGAGGCAGTGGGTGCATTTGACCTAGAATATTGGGCCGATCCTGTTAGTAAAATCATATTCGGAGCGTGTTTCTCCTTCAGGACTCGAGGCAACTCCAAACGGTGAGAAAGTCAGTGTCCGCTCCTCATAAGACTTAGACGCATTGACTACTCCAAGAACCATCTTCTTGGGGTATCCCTAATGACTCATCCAGCTTCTGTTGGAGTTGTGGCACCCGGAGGGACGTATGCTAGATCTTACTCGTTGTCACACTCTACAATTATCCAACAAGAAGGGGAAATCAACTTGGATTTACCTAGTTTGACGTAGACAACATCCTTCTTGGGAGCCACTGGTACATGTAGAGTAAATGTTAGTCTCAATATATCAATACTACACACTCAGAACATACGGGGCGAGGAAACTTTTAGAAATAACATCATTCTTATATAACAAATGTGCAGACTTGAGCGGGCTATCGCAGACGTTTATAAACATCGACAATTTGGTCAATAATAATCTGACACGGATAGTGTTGGTTTTTTTAATAAGGAAAAAGTTTCAGGTTTGTCAGACAGAAACAACAGACGTGTAGAACTGTCCGTCGATCAATCGACGGACCTCAGTCAACCTCAATAATTTATGATTTAGACAATTTTAGTTGGATACAGTTGACGGCCTATCGATCAATAGACGGATGTCAATGGGATCGCGTACAATTGGCCAGAAACAGATTTAGGCCTTTTTTTGCAAGGAATTTTTTTTAGAAAACTTTGTATATACCCAAGTTTAGACATGCAATTTCATCACAAGTTGGTGAATTCGTTATTTCAGGGTTTAATTTTCAGAAAATTATTGTCTAATTCAGCCATAGTACGAAAACCTAAGTAAGAATTACCAAAAACACCAAGATAGCTGTAATTTAGATAAAATACAAGGCCACACAACAACACTCTATGATTTCAAGGTGCATAACCATACAATTTTTAGTATACAATTTCATGTAATGTAGTTTGGAGGTTATGACCCACTTCAAGATTCCTAATTTCAACTATGAACATTAATTCAAAGATTAAAAAGAAATTGAAATACCTTTTTGAGGAATGGAGTGATTATTTGCACTTGCGATAGTTAAACAATTAGCCCACACGCCCGAACGATCACCAACTAACGAATTATGGAACAAAAAGAGAATTTAGGGAAGATAGAGTTTGGGAAACGAATGATTCTCATACGGGAGTGAAATGGATTTTGAGAGGTTGAGTTTTTGTGATGAAGGAAGGAAATCAAGGAACAAAAACGATTATGAAGGTACTTTTAAAATAATTTGATGGTGGGAATGAATGTGAACCGTTATGTCTTTTGATATTATTGGTTGGGTCACTGGAAGTTTGGACCCACTAAACCTTGTCAACAGTCAGTAGGTCAGTGGACGATCCGTCGACCTAGACCGTCGATTAATTGTAGACTTACATAAAATAAGAAACATACATGGTATCTACGAACACCATCGATGGTCTGTAGATGGAACAACGGTCCATTGATAGGGTCCGTAGACCTCTGCACTAGCCCATTTTCTACAGACTTTTGTTTTTGTCCCTGCACATGTAACAACCATTAGGCCATTCTTTTTTTTGTGTTTTCCAAGACACTTTTGAGACAAAGACCCTATACTAATCTCTTGCCAAAACTAGTATACTTCCATTAATGAAATAAGACTAAAAACAAAATGAAATAAAAATATGATTATCCGTACAAAGAAAACAAAATCTATCATTGAATAGAGGATACACCTTGGTATCTTCCTAAGAAGCACTTGATTTAACGTTGTGGTACGACACAGGCCCCTTGATTACTCATACTTCATCAATATGGTAGGCGTCAACCACTTCATGCACACTCTCTATATGTCCCAGGTTGATCTTTATCCATTCTCCGTTAACCGTGAACTTTGTGCCTTCCTTATTCTCCAATTCGATTGCTCCATGTGGAAACAATTTAGTGATAAGGAATGACCCTGTCCACTTGGAATTGAGTTTTCCAAAATCAAGCATAGCTCGATTTGAATTGAGCAACAAATCACCAACCGCAAATTCTCGCTTTTCAAATATTTGGTCGTGATACATCTTCATCTTCTCTTTGTAGATGACTGAACTTTCATAGGCCTTGAAGCAAAACTCATCAATATCATTCAATACATTTAGTCTTTGTTTAGCCGCTTTAGTCCAATCCATCTTCAGTTTCTTCATTTCCCACATCGCTTTCTGCTCTAACTCGACCGACAAGTGACAAGACTTCCCATATACATGTTGGAATGGAGACATACCTATGGAAGTATTG
Source organism: Solanum habrochaites (assembly GCA_027704765.1). Classification (NCBI taxonomy): domain Eukaryota; kingdom Viridiplantae; phylum Streptophyta; class Magnoliopsida; order Solanales; family Solanaceae; genus Solanum; species Solanum habrochaites. The sequence continues at coordinate 17,472,033 of JAKWJA010002499.1, forward strand.
TATGCAGTGTTGTAGACCCAAAAATAATCGTAAAGCTTCCTTGACCAATTCGTGCTATTAGAATTCACCTTTTTCTCGAGGATTTTCTTGATCTCACGATTGGACAACTCAACATACTCGCTAGTCTATTGATGGTAAGGGGCAACCACCTTATGGCGAACACCATATTTCTACAAAAGACCTTTGAATAATTTATTATAGAAGTGAGAGCCACAATCACTAATAATGTCCCTAGGTGTACCAAATCTAGAGAATATATTATTCTTCAAGAACGTGGTGACAGTCTTTACTTCTTCGTTGGGAAGCACAATTGATGTACACTCATTTTTACACATAGTCAACTGCTACAAGAATATACTTCATCCCATGAGAACTCACAAGCGGGACTATAAATGAATGCCCCACACATCAAGCAACTCAATCACTAAAAAAGGATTTAAGGGGAGTTCTTGCCTTTTAAAAATTTCTTCATCTCGTTGCCACCTATCACAAGATTGGTCAAACTCATGAGCATCTTGTTGAATGATTTTCAAATGGTACCCACACTTAAAGATCTTATGCACCGTAATAATACCAGTATGGTTCTCACCCACACGCGAGAAGTAACATACCTCCAAAACACTCAACATCTCAACCCCGGTATTGAGAAACAAATAATCCTATCGGCACGACTCCAATATAAGTATGGCAGATCCAAAAAGAACTTTTTCACATCATACATGAACTTCTTCCTCTATTGGGAAGATAAGTCCGATGAAACTATGTCATTTGCCAGATAATTTGCAAAATATCCAAACTATGGGATTAAATTTTGAGAAGAAGCCAATAGATGTTCATCTGGGAACACATCATCAATTTCCACTATTTCTCCCATTACACGCATATATTCATCCTCTAATGTAGACAAGTGATCAACAACTTGATTCTCATATCCCTTTCTATCTTTTACCTCAAACTCATACTCTTATAGTAATAACACCCATATAATCAACCTCGGTTTTCCATCCTTCTTTTCCATGAAGTACCTAAAAGTGGAGTGGTCTATATGCACTATAACCCACAGTGCAAAACAAATAAGAGCAAAAATTTTCAAATGCAAACACCACCGAAAGAAACTCATGTTTAGTTACCGTGTAGTTCTTTTGATGTCCATTCAGAGCCTTACTTGCATAGTAAATGGGGTGAAGAATTTTAACCCTTTTTAGTCCCAATACCATACCAAGTGCAACCCTATTCTAATCACACATCACCTCGAATGACTCACTCCAATTCGGGGAAGTAATAATGAGCGGGGACACAAACTTCTCCTCCAACTCTCTATTTTTTTTTCAAATAAGATTCATTGAAGTACAAATTACATTCTTTCTTGAGTAGTTTGCATAAAGGATGTGCAGTTTCAAAAATATCCTTAAAAGTTGCCATAAAATCCAGCATGCCCAAGAAAATTTCTCACACTCTTGACAGAGATGGGTGGGGGAAGCCTCTCTATAAATTCAAGTTTAGCTCGATCAACCTGTATCCCGTTATCAGAGACATAATGACCTAACACTATACCTTCTTTTACCATAAAGTGACATTTATCCTAATTGAGTACCATGTTACAATCGTCACACCTTTTGAGCACCTCGGAAAAATTACCCAAACATCGATCAAAGGAGTCACCAACCACAAAAAAATCATCCATGAATACCTCAATAGTGTCCTCCACCATAAAAGAGAATATGAATATCATACATCGCGGGAAGGTTGCCAGTGCATTGCATAACCCAAACAATATCCTTTTGAAGGAAAATGTCCAATAAGGGCATGTAAAGCTGGTCATATCTTGATTCTTAGGGGCAATTGAAATTTTATTGTAGCCCGAATAGATATAAGGGAATCAATACCATTCTTTTCCAACGAGAATGTCTAAAATCTTATCCATAAAGGGCATTGGGAAATGGTCCTTCTCAGTTCAATCGTTCAACTTTTCGTAGTCCATGGACACTCTCCATTCGATCACTTGCCGCATTGGAACAAACTTGTTCCTCTCATTAGGCACCACTGTCATCCCGCACTATTTAGGTACACACTGAACACAACACACCCAACTACTATCCGCAATATGGTAAATGACTCAAGCATACAACCACTTGATGATCTTCTGTTTCACTACCTCTTGCATAATAGGGTTTAGCCATCTTTGGTGCTCAATACTTTATTTAATGATCCGGGATGATTTTCTTTTAATGGGAACAAATATCGGGAGGGATCCCAATAATGTCTCATAATTCCCGCAATACCGTTGTAAAACCTTTTCACTACTGTCACTAAAAAACCACTTGTGCCCATTCAACTCTAACTGCCTTATGACTGGTAATATGTTCATCTCTACCCAAAACATATACCTAGATGGAGGCGGTAGAGTAATTAGATCTAAGAATAACGACCTGTTATCATGTTAGATAGGCAAACCTTTTTTATATCCTTGACATTTCCTCATAATTAGTCATTAGACCTCTAATCATCCCTTGTTGCATAATACCATCCACTATGACCAACTAACCTCTGCCGTCCTAGGAGGCAACTCTCGTTTTTTGAGTGGGAACATAGGTCCCACTCCGATCATTCCTATTAACCATCGTTACTCCATTTGAAATTGTGTTCCCGGCTGGTGTTCCCCATCTCAAATCTATGAACACCCCCCCACCCCCCCTCCTGTTGAGTCACATTGTTCCGACCTTGGTTTTTCCCTGACCGGTGGCGCCAATTATATTGATTGAGCCTTTGGCATGTGGTCAGAAACCCCCTATCATCATTCACTACATAGTATCCTTCGGAACATAGACTCCATCTTCTGAAGTGCGGTTTAGTCAAATAGTTAACCACTTTTACTTTCTCTTCACCTCTCTCACATGTTTCAAAACCAACCCTAACTCTGTTCTCATCTGTGCCAACTCTTCACACATCTCATCTACTTTTGGGTTGTTTGTGGCTTGAACCGTAAAGTTTTTTCTCCCAGTGCACGGCTTTCTAGTTCTCCAATCCTTGCTATTGCAAGATACTCTCTCCAATTTCTCTACAATTACAACGTATGTGCACTCTACAGGAACCACCCAATAGCTATCAAGCAACGCCTTATGTGTCAGCTTCACATATGTATAAGTCCTCTTTTAGTGACTCATCATGCATGCGGTGGTTTGGGATACCTCTCACTAACGCAGTAAATCTTTTCCTCAAGGCACGCCCCGCTCTCTCGGTTAGAGCCACAAAGTTGTTCACCTTATCCTTGTGGTTGAGTTTCTTGGACACTTGATAGTACCTTGCCAAGAACACATCTCTCAATTGATCCCAAATAAAAATGGAGTTGTGGGAAGCTTAGTAAACCATATGGAGGCATCTCTTGTGAGTGATAGAGGAAACACTTGCATCCTAATGCCATTCATGTTTAAGACTGGTTGTCACATCCCGAGACCGTACCCTATATGTGCAACCGACGTCTCGACCTCTCAAAGGTATTATACAAGCCCTTCCGTATCTTTCAGCGTATATAAACATATGAAAAGTAGTTTGGAATTAAAACAATCACAAACATTCTATAAGTTTTTAAAATATCTTTCATATAAACTAATAGGAAATACTAAGTCTCAATTCCATCACATCTTAATACCAAGATAATTTTGGGACACGACCATACAAAAAATAAATAGTCCTACTAGTCAATACCATACTTAGATAAGAGGAATAAAGACAAGGACATACTATAAACGTGCTTGACGATTATTCTAAGCACAAGCTTTCCTCTAAAAAAACCCTTACCTATGAATCATTTAGTCCTAGAATATGCAAGAATTAAGTACAAACACTATACTACGTATGACATAATGCACTAAAAATCACGAAAGTTTGTCACTTTAGTTAACATGCATCTTTTTGATTTTAAAATATCAGAATATAATAATAAGAACAACACTAAACTTAGAATATATTAATAAATACATAATAAATTTATGCACATCTTTAGGAAATTTAAAGAGAAGTTCTTCCTGTACTGAAGTTCTAGGCTTCCTCATAGGCATTGTATAGAATGCAATTCCTTCACTGAAAGAGGTTAGTCGCTGTACCTCAGTTAGCAAAGAAAAGAGAACCGCCATACACCCTCTCTAGGCCACACCTAAAATGTATCGTTAAAACCACCTAAATTAAATCTATACTCACTTACAATACATCACCACAGTGGACATCGGGGGATCTTTCTACTCGGCCACTATAGGTGGATTCGAAGGTTCACTTGAGTGACTTGTGAAGCAACCGCCCATACAATCCCTTACACACACACACCTAAGATATCCAATAGAGTACCTAAGATGGAATAATTCTCACATAACAAAATAACATATAAATGATACGATATTTTCCTTCCAGAGGTTATCAAATGACTTACTTAAGTAAATCAAGAAGATAACATTAATGATTGACCTCTTTAAGATTACCTAAATAATCCTTAAGACTTTCTTAGTCATAGATCATGTCTACATAACCAACCAATTTATTTAACTAGAGCCATTCTTAAGACATATCTAGGTAAGATACGAAGTGACCATTCCTATACCCCCTTTGCACCTTAACTATACTACCCTTAATTACTCTAGATAAGTACTTCTTCATTTAACTTGCTTTTTAAAATTAAGTCATTACATTCATTAGTTCATTTTAGACTCATTCATCAAACAACTTCAATTAATGGTCGTTGGGACAAGACATAGACTCTACTAAACATCTTCAAAGCCTATTGTGCACTGTCTAGATAGCGTCCCATACCACCACCTAAACTTCAAAGAAATTTTCTAATGCTAGTAGGTATCACATATGATGATAATAGGGAATAAACAACATAGATCATGATAGATAAATATAGAATATAGAGTTCTAACCTACTCCAATGAGGGTGTTTTACTTGCCAAAGGTTGAACGAGGACACAACCGATGTAGGCGAATGGTTAAGGAATATGAAGGCTTTTATGTATTGTAGTCTCATTCTCAAGTAGAGATACATTGTACTATAATCCCCATCTCAAGTAGAGCTACTTTTCATAACATACTCACTCGGTTCTATCCTTTGTTTTCATAGAGTCATTGACATTAAAGAATCACATTAAGAGGTTCCATATCTAGTTTATAACCTGATCACATTCACCCTACCAAAGAGGTCCTCTAGGGCTACCTTACAATGTCGACAAATATAGGTCATCATGACTTGACTAAGGATGATATGATGTCATTCCAGTCAGTCAAACCTAAGTTAGTCATTCATTACATAAAGGATACCATTACGACTCTCTACTTCAAGGTTCATAAACTTACCACTAGGTTTAAGGTTCCATGCACATGACCGTCTTAACATCATTTAAGGTCTCACATATCATTCATCGATACATGACAACGGTGAACTAAGTTTACCTAGACAAGACATCTAATATTAATATATCATTTATACATGTATCAAGTAAGGGACACAAGTCTACCTAAACAAGACACAACATACGTCACTTATTACACATAACATATCATTTTTTGAAGCAGTTATGAATGACCCTTATAATCTTAATGTAATCCTCTAGATTTCTATAACATCATCAATATAACCATCATAAACTCATATAGTCAAGTAAGGATAACCATGCATCAACTTTAAGACTACTCATCTGATGACAAAGTCAAAGACTCACATGATCACCTAAAAACTTCAAACTTTAATATTACTAAAATGTGTGTAGAGATGATCATACTTAACATAATCAGATACACAAATCATCATAATATTTGAAGTAGTGTCGACAAGTCCATAATCATCATATTACATAAAGTAACGCCGACAAGGCTACATCAATTGGAATTAAGGCACATAGTACTACCAACATAAGTGGATCATAGGAATCACAACATAATTGAAGTCTAATTAACATAAAATAAATAGAATAAGGGCATTGTACCACCAATTTATTCTCACCACTTCAATCCATAGCTAAATCATCCAATTCAATATCATAAGGCCCTTACCCATGACCATGAACATCAATTAAATACAAAACCTATAATGCTCAATGAATCTAAGTAAATTCAATATAGATTTATCAATGTATGAAAAATTAGACATCAATTGAATACAATTCGTTCATCATTCAATAGCCGATCGAAAGCTACACTAGAATTCATAAGCATTAATTCAATAAGTTAACCCATAAAGTAGTTAAAAACTAGGGTTCATCAATTACATGGGTTCATGGGTAACTGAGTTAAAATCATCTAATAAAACATAATCCAATCAATATACAATGCTTTAAAACCTTTAATGCAAGAATTCATGGATATATAATGAAATTCGATAAGTTCATCTTTGAAAACTTTAGAAAAGTCTTTGAATGTTGGGATCCATGATGAATAGAGTGTCAGGGATAAAAAACCATACCTCAATGATTTTAATTCACCAATTTTATGAGAATCACAACGTAATTATCTAATCCAAGCTCTTCCTTGAGTTTTGGCTCCAACGGAATTATAGAGAATTTGGGTTTTGATTTTGGATGATGAATTCTCCAAAGTGTTTAAGGCTTATTAACATGTATAAAATACCTTAAATACCCCTAAGTAACCTCCCTTTCTATTATTTAGACCTGGGGTGAATTTACCAAGTCACCCATAGAGTTAAGAGTAAGCTGCGCAGGCGACAACCTCATAGACGCTAGTCAAATGAGTGGCCGCTTCCCAACAAATGGACCGTCCTATTGGTACATGGTTTGGGACCGAGGATGATCTCCTACACCTATTTCCTTACCCACGACACCAATCTACGGGGCATCGACTGGCCAATGAGCCGTCTACTGCCTCCGTCGTTTAGGAATATCTTTGGCAGTGTTGTCTCTTGAGAAGGGTCCTTTCTCAAGTACCCTTGGTTGGTCCTTGGGGACTTTCACCCATAATTTTCCAAACCGATTATGTTCGTATACGAGTTTAAAACCTCCCACATTAGTTTCATCCAAAATGAACACGTAAAACTCGACAAAACATGCCAAGACACACAATGTTGTTTCAAGGCAAACCTTTTGAACGACATGGACGTTCTCGTAGGTTTGACCTCCAAGCTTCTTGAAACTTGACACACTAAATATAAACACTATAATAACTGATATAATTACCTCATTAACTCATGAAAAACACAAGTAGACACATAACCACAGATGAGGCTCATAGGTGACTTACTCGTCGAACGTCTTAGTCGTCTCTTGACGTTTCACTTCCAAATCACCTAAAACTCTAGACAATGCCTAAATAAAAAATTATAGACAATTTTAGGACCTTATACCTTATTAGAACTATTTTAGTATCTAACTTCAGCCAAGTCATTTTTGGGGTATTACATTATCCCCTACTTGGACAATATTCGTCCTCGAATGACACTTGCCACTCTCCAAACACTTCCAATAGTAGAGACTCAACTTAGAAGGTCATGAACATACCATATAACACCTTATACAAAAACAATTATCTAGGAAAACATCAATTTCACATAATCAAGAGCATCATAACATACCAAGAAACTAGAATAAATTCTACGACTCATTATTCCATAAAACTCACATCTTTCATTTCAAATAGCAAACACTAATTTTATATTCAAATTTCATGCTCATATTTATAATTTCTAACAACCTTTAAATTCTTTTTGGACCAAAGAGTTAAATAGTCAAAATCTCAAAATTTTAAAGTGTGCAGAAATCCCTGGCAGCTCTGCAATGAATTTTTCAGTACTTTTCAAAAATGCAACTTTTAGGCAATTCATGATGGAAACATGCTAATATCCAAGATAAAATAACATAACATGATGCTACTACATAATCATATATTCATGGAATGCCAATGCAAGGAACAATGAATTCATACACCAAGACCCCTAACAGCTGCACCGATGTACATACTTCTATGAAACTATTCTACTCTAGCGTTGAGTGACTAGAAAGATGAGGGCTAATCATCAAAAATCCATATTCACCACTTTCAACCATATCCCCCACTTAGAAGGAACTCATATCAACTAGAAGAGGAAACAGGACTTTTTTTTTTTTTTTACCATCATCCATAAGCACATCATCCACAGCTTTGATCTTCTAGTCAAGAGTTTCTAGACACTTTTATTTGGATAATGATCTTTATGGACCATGGAGGCACTTCTTACTCTCCTTTTTCTTCTAGAAGCAATACACTGACAATCTTAAACCTATGATCTCCTTAACCAACAAAAAACGCACTATTACCCGGCTAAACACTCCCTTCCCATAGTTCCTTAGTTTTTTTCCATTTTGAGAAGCACGGAACCTTTCTCCGATTTCACCTTTGGAGACTCGGTCAATCTTGAGTTTGAACCGTTTTTTTTTTGAACCTAGAAGATAATGGATGGAAGTAATACAAAGGGTGAAGAGGGGAACGGGGGTGGTGGAAGGGAAGGGGGGGGGGGGGGCGGAGTGGTGATGAAATGGGGGGGAAGGATGTAACGGGTGAGATTAGGGGGGAAGGAGGTTTTCTTGGGTCACTTGACACCGTTCTTTTAAAGTTTCTTCCTCACATCCTAACAATTTTTTGACCTCATAATTGATTATACCATACACATGAGTCAGCTAAAGTCAATCATCTTTTACATGGACTATTCCATTCTTCATTACTAGGATCACACCAGCAGTCACAACCCTACTCATATCATCACTATGTGTAGACACATTGATGGAGCATATTATACAACAGAGAGAACTTCAAGATGTAATTTCTGAACACCTCATATTTCCTTTCTTGTATGATAAATAAACTCCTCACTTCCTCTCTCACGGGGAAAGTACTGTTATAATATAAAAGCGTTTATTACTTAAAAACTTCCTCCCACTAGCGATAGGACCCCACTCCAACTATCCTATTTCCTTTCATTCAAATTTGTGGTACCCACTTGAATAAATATCTGTTCATTCAATTCAATTGATCAAAAAATAAGTTAAGGATCTGTGTTTTTTCAAAAATTTGTCGAGACGGAGATGGGCTCCCTATAAGTCACTACTCCCATTAGCATGCCCACTATCGTATACCAACCCTCCACCCTCATCTGAAACTATTGGGATCCTCTCCCACCTTAGATCCAAGAAAGATAGTAGGATTCATCCTCACAAAATCTCTCAATATAGATGTCATAGTTTTGTCCACAACATTCATTATAGATTGAAAATCCATATTCACGTGGGAAGTCAAAGATCGGGCTATAGTAAGTAAAGACTCTCTAATCTCTCGATTGGTCATGTCCGGGGGAACCATCGGAACCTTCATTATCTCCATCTACAATAGGTACTTGGATTTCCTTGAGGAACTTGTCCTCAACTTCAACTTGAGGAGTAACTTCCTCTTTCATTCCCCCTCCTTTTTCCACCCTTCTAGAAGTCCTCCCTTCTATTATCTTCATCATCTCCTTCCTATAAACAACAAGGGAAAACATAGAAAAGAGTATCATACTTTTAACTTCTATCTCGCACACAAAGGAGTAGAAAAGGAGGGAAACTCTACCGTCCTATAGCATAGCGCCCACAAATGTGTCGGGATTCACACAAATGGCCAAGAATCTACTACACGTGACTTGATGAGATTTTTTTGATTCCTTAGATGACTTTCATAACTTATTGTCTGATACAAAGCTTGTCACATCCGGAGACCACACCCTAGAAGATATGGCACTATCAGAGTGAAACCGGCGTACTCGACCTCTCGAAGGTTTTATACAATACTTTTCATATCGTTGATCGCATATAAACATATGAAAAGTCTCAAAGGTATTATAAAAGCCCTTTTGTATCATTTATCGCATATGCAAATCTGAAAAGTAGTTAGAAATTAGAAACTTTCACAAACATTCTATGATTCTTTAAAATACATTCATGTAAAACTAATAGGAAATACTAAGTCTCATTTCATCAAATCTTAGACACAACAATACTTTGGGACACCACTCATACACAATACAAATAAGTACTACTAACTCTATTACAATACATTGATAAGAGAAAGAAAAGACATATATTCCCTCGGGTCCAATGAGGAAATACTTTAACTTGCTTTAAAATCTTCTAATCCAAGCTTAGATCTCCAAAAACGCCTTCACCAATAAATCAAATTAGAGAAAGATAAAATCATGGAAACACATGTACTAAGTATGACACGATAAATAAAAATAATAAAAATAGACATTTATTGAAAACATTCATCTTTTGATTTAAATGTCATAATATAATCATAAAAAAAAAATTTACCACCTTAGAAATAAATAAAAAATCACATAATCAATTTAGTACATTTTAAAGAAAACTTACAGTGAAGTATATCACTATTACAATGATGTCCTTCACTTTACTATGATGTTTCTTAGCTTCATCATAGGCATTTTATAGCATGCAGTTCCCTCACTAAATTTAACCTAAGCTTTACACTTGAAAGGACATTTTCATGGTAATGTAGTTTTAATGATCAAGGTCATACTCAATTTAGTACATTTTGAGCAATAAGAGTATGAAGCGAATTAAGTCACTAAAGCCCTAAACTAAAAAAAATCATTTTACATAATACAGGCCTTAAAAAAATTTCAAAAAGTGAGTTTAAAAAAAAAAATACAAACGAACCATTGAACAGAAAATGAGTGGGGGCTTCACGTCTACCAAGTCAAGCTTCCCACCAAAGGACCTTCACTTTTAGCAAGTGCGTGTTTCAAACCTATAGTGTCTTCTAAGATGGAAACCTCAACGTATAGAAAGTCAATGTTTCTATTATCAATCTCCTTATCTCATAACTTTGGCCCCCAGTAGTTCTTATCTTAATGGATCCACTAGATATATATTATGTATAAAGGTCCAACCTTGGCAAGTAGTACCCTCTCTTTTCGGTGTGGGAGTAGAGTACTAGATTTCATGTTGCTCATATTGTGTATGTCAATTATGGATTTTTCTCTTCGAAAGTTAAGAAATGAAGTAACAAAAGAATATGAACTCTAGTCATAAATCCTTGAGAAGTTTGCATAGTATAGGTAGCACTATGGACCCTACCCAACATTGCACGAGTGGTATTTAAGAGAGGATAAGATTAGATTCTCTTATGTAAAAAAGACTTATGTTTATGTATGATTACTAAGAATGCATAATAAGGTTGACTTTATTTATTACAAGACATGAATTATGATTATGCATGTGAATTACATTTATGACTTCTTAATGGGTTTGCTTAGTATTTGTGGAGGAATGGGACTCCATGTGTAGATTGCATAGGTGAGGTTGTAAAGGGGTTGTGAGGTTGGTTTGCCTATGATATTAACTAAATGGGTTATGACTAAGATGAAATGAATGAATGAGTTCTTATGTGACATTATGAAGTATGTGGGTCCCTTATGCTCTAATTCTTAATGAAGAATGCTATGAGTTTGTTGAGTATGAGTGCCCTAGTCTAGGGGGCTTCCTAGGAACCTTGAATGGCGAGTAGTATTAATGGGGTGCTGACTGTCCAACTTTCTTAATGTGACGTGGAGTGTTTTCTTATGATGGGTTTATATGTAATATTAATGCCATATTGATTGGTTTAGGAACATGAATCTACGTTTTGGATTGATAAGACTCTACTGAATGTTTCATTTTTTGGTTAACTTAAGGGTGAATCTAATTGTACTATTATACTTAGGATTGGCTTATAAAAGGAAAAGATTGACGCTCCCCGTCCTGGTCCCGTCTGAGTGCTGTCTTCCCTTCTCCCCTCCAATGTGCTACAACCTGGCTACTATGTGTATGATGCTGTCCATGTGGTCTACTGTGCCTATTGTCTCAATGTTCATGTAGTTTTTATCTACGTCTCCGCTGCCTGCTCCCCTTTTTTCCAACTAAATGTCTTTTTAAAATAATTAGCATGGTTATCATATGTAAGTGAATTCTTGTACTAAAAACAATCTTTTTCAATCTTATTACAACAAAGTATCGGTAGTGGTGGCTTATAGACCTTTCTAGCATGCATAGCGTGGATTACTACCCTTCCTACTTGCTTACTCGAAAGTTTGGTGTTTCCTCCCCTACTGATTCAAGGACCTATCTAACGTTTCCTTTAAGTTCATACCATAGCTTAGTAATTTTTTTTGTTTGTATTCACTCAAAGGGTTTGTGCCCGCTAATTTCCTATATGGGAAGTATTGTTCTCAGAGGACACTAATTAGACTAATACTCAACTTTGTATTAATTTTTTTTAATAGATGACTTTTAGTCTTTGTGTTTATTGGTAATAAAAGTTTCTAAATTTTTACGCTACTAAAATCTTTTATTTATGCGATGAGGGGAGTATGTCTAGGGTAATGTAATAAGACCTTCGAGAGTCCGATCCGACAATCGTGTATGAACAAAAGGGTGCTCCTGATTAGTTAAAAGTTGGAATTGGTTGCGACATTTTGACATAACTTTGGATCATGTTTCTATATGTCGGCACAATATTATATTAAATCACCACGTTCTGACATACTTTGGGATCAGATTAATACGTTCTGGCAAATTAAATGTTTGGTCTTGGGTTTTGTGAGAGGACCAATGATGTAACAAGCATGTGTAATGTTGTTGTTGATTTGTCATGTTCGTAATGTTGTATATGTTGATATCTATGCATGTGATTATAGTGTTGTTTGACTTGTTTATATTGACAGACCTTGCTTAGGAGACTAGAGATTATCGCATCGACTTCAAGGGTGAGCCGCATGTTTTTATTTTCCGCGGTATTCTCTTTCGTCTATGTCCACTATTTCTGGACATAGGTGTTGTTTTACATAGTTGAATAATTTCATTAGTTAGTGATGTATCCCTTTTTGTTATGATTTTTTGATCTTGTAAGATGATTTGGTACATTGACTTTCAGATTATAGGTTTATGTTCCGTGAAATTTGGTTGTTAGATCTTTTTGTTAAGTTAGCGAACTTTTGTTTTTAAGTTATTTATAAACTTTTTGTCCATAACTTAAATACTTATTTTAGGACCAAATTTCTCTTTAGAGTGAAATAGTAATATTAAGCTTGTCACTGAGTTGTAAATATGGGAGCCAATCATGGATTTTAGATTGTGACAACTTGGTATCAAATCCTAGGCTCATTTATCTCGATGTACCAAACGAGTCTAACAAATTCTTGTGGAACAGTACGGGGACACCTTTATTTTTATTTTAGAGGATAGAAGACTTTAAGAAATTTTCATTTTCTCTTATCCCTTCTTGATATGACTTGATTCTCATTGGTTGTTGTCAATTCAAAAATCGGTAAATCACAATTTCTTTCATCCATCCGCTTTTGTCCACAGATGTTAATACTAATATAACGCACGGCGTTAAGCCCGTAGCTGCCTCGTTAATTCTCCCGCTAGGAACTAACACAAGAAGTCGTGGTTGAGAAGGCCAGGGGTAGAGAAAAGCTCGTGGTAGAGTGTGTGATGGGTGGTGTCTGTTGTGAATGGGTACCAATTTCATTTTCTTCTGGAAAATGGGGGAACCCTGTGTGTAATATATGCAGAGGTAGATAGGAAGTTGGGAAATTGGAGGATATTAACGAGATCAAATTCAACAAGAGTACGTAGTGAAGCAGAATCTAACAAGGAATCCCTCCTGAGATCCAGATTTAGCGCACTGATCATTTCATTTTAGAAAAGGGTTTCTGTTCCGGGAATGCTTCCACCCACTTAAGCCCCTACTTGTCAAACCCAAATTTACCAGCTAGCTCGACCGTTTCCTCAACAACAACATCGATCTTCTCGAACAGGTCACAAATTCCTTTCACAAGGTCTTCGTGCTCGGCATACTCCCGTACTTTGAAGGATTGATACAGATGTAGGATCGGCTTAGCCAATGGTTGATAATTTTCTTCTTCGTCTTCAAGTCATCATCTTTGGGGATATACCCTAAACCATATCTGTTTCCGTGGACGAGGAAGGAACAAGAACAATAATTCCTTGGGAATCTCTTCCAATACGAAACCTTTTTCAACATTATTCTGCAACATCAAAGTTGTTATCATCTTGTATACAATAGGAATGTGAGGTTTGGGTCCAGTCTTCACTGGTGGCATTTACCAGCTCCACCGTGTAAAGAACTCTGTACATCACGATATCTCATCAAATGAATCGGCACCTGTCTGCCAGATGACACCCTTCGACAATGAATAACCATGCTCTCTTTGATCTTTTAAACTAGCTCCTACATTTGATGGAGGCTAAAGGGAAGGCCAATCCCAGAAAAAAGGTTATAATGTATTATACCAATACTTGAAATTGCGCACGTGAATTCTTAGGATCAAACCTTATGTTGAACTCAACGCAACAACGGGCAGATATTCAGTCAGACCACGTCCATCATCCTACTGAGACGGCGGTTGACAACCTTTTTTCAACATTCAGGCATACCACAAGTGATGTGCACACCTTGTTGTGTGGACCTTCCTTCGAAATGCATCTCATCGTCACAAAATCTATTCGGATGCCATTGAATACCCTAGTGAATCATGGTGGCTAGGTTTATCGCTGCGTGTGCCCGTGGTTGCATACGTATCATTGAGATCTCCATTAAAGCCTCTATGGTATTGAGAACTCATAGCGGGCCCCGATACAGGATCTTGGCGGAGAGTCTTCTCCAAATGCTTGGCGATAGAAAGTAATTTCGGCTGCATCTTCTAAAGAATTCCTCCGTTCTCCTTCGCTTATTGGACTCTTACCCATGATCCTCTTCGTTTGACCTCCGAGAGCAGCATCGTCAGATTTTGTACCATATTTTCAAATCTGGTCATGCTTTGGGCAACCATTTTCAATTAACAACTGAGTGCTGGACGAGAGTTTTTTGGATTGGGCACCAAATCAAAGCCTTTGGTAGTTTCAAAATCACAAACGCTTTCTTCTCTTTGATCTTAAAGAATCAACAGGCCTTTTCCAATCAGTCGTGAAGGATGGGATAAATCAATTTTCGTCCCACACCATCACCATCATCATCATCTGTCTTGATCATATTGATCTTGTCCACCCCCATGATTCCTGCAAATAGGTTGGTATTGACAATTTGGGGTGCCTTGACTTTGAGAAAGACTAACCTCTAGGGCAATAAAATCCTGAATGTTGTCGTGAGATTTATACAAGTCTCAATATCAAGCCCAACACTCTTGGAATGATAGGGAAGCACATCTCTGATCGGGTCGTAGAATTTTTAATGTACCATCGATCCACCGGGTTTGGGGCCCCATAGGGTGACTGTAAAAGATCCGGCTGTAGTTATACTCGTCATACAGCTTTTGTCCGCGTCTTTCACTAGCGCGTGAAGTTCCTTGAAGGCTTCTTCTAAAATATGGGTCAAGGAGCGTTATAACTGCCTTGTTGAGGAGGAGGCACCTGTTGACAACTCTGGTTTTTGACAGGGATCTTTTCTTCTTAAATTTGGATTTGCTTGGTAGTTTAGGCATGGATATTGTTAATTCGGAGGGGAATTTCAGTATAGTGGAGCTTGGACTTGATAAAGAGGAAGAGGTGCTTGATCGCTTCGACTGCCCTTAGCGCAATTTTAGGCAAAACCAAACCGGTAAGGGGGATGGATTTTTGTAAGGTTGGAGTATGATTCCGGTCTCCGGGTAAATAAGGGAGATGGAATTTTGGTAATTATGGGTAGACTTTGGTAAAGTGGAGGCCTTGGAACGTTTGGATACTTGTAGGGAGCCTTCGGGTTATTATGATGACTAGATTTCTTTTACAGCTTGAAGGGCTTGAGTGGAAGGTCCGGGAGACGACCTTGGGAATCATGACTGCTTCAAATGGATTTTCCCTTGCCCCCATGATGACACAACATCGATTCCTTTCCTCTATTTTCTTTTTCAACAACCCTGGAAGATCTAGGCGGCGAATGCGGTCGGGTACAACACTTAGCTATTCTTTTCCCGATTTTAAAATAAAAACCTCCTCGTTGTCTCCAATCCTTGACTATCATTCAGCAAATTTTGTCTCCACGGCAACATAATTTTATCATAATATCAGTCTCTTGCACGCGGGAACAATACTTCACAACAGGCGTTATTCTTTTCTCCAGACAAGGGTGGTCTCATCCCTTGACGCTTCTTTTCTCCACATTAATGAACTCACTATAGCCCTCGATTTGATTTTTGTTTTCATCTTCTCCCAATAGTATCAGTCTTACAATTTCTTTCTACGTTGTAAGCAAATCGCTCGATAAAATCATTGCCTCAAGGATTCCAAGCGGGCCATTGTTGCCGGTTGTTTTATGGCGAGGTGAAACCATTCAAAGAGACTCTCTACGTCTGCCGCACAGTCTTTGGCTGCAAAAAATCTCATCAGTAAAGCGGATCCCCTTCGAATCCCACTGATCTGTTCAAGTAGGCTCTCACATCTCATAATTGTTTCCACTACTACTACTTCGAAGGTGTAAACCTTTTTTTGGATCTTGAACCTTCTGGAAGGTCAAATTTGGGTTAATCATAATTCTTTTCATAAAGATAACGTAAGACCGGACATCTCAGGGACTCTTGAAGTTCTTTCATGGCTTCTTGATATCTTACTTTATGTCAACCTTTACCTCTCCTTTGACCATCAACTCAACTCCTTTTCCTTTTCCTCATATGTCCCATCAGAACAGAGCCACATCGTGCTCGGCAGGGAAGAGAGATTTGAAAAGTGGGCTACTCTTTTGGTAGGGTAGAATCTACAGAGGTGACTCTGAGCCTATTGGACATTTGAAGTATTTTGGTGGGTAAGTCTGAAGGATTGTCTCAAAAAGTTCTAAAATCATGTTGAGCTAAACGGTCCCTTCTGTTGCAGCTTGCCATTAAACGTCTGTTTATCAGGTATCCTTTCGTATTTTTCGTGTAACCTAAGGGGAGAATGAAAATTTTTTAAAGATAAGGGGCCGGGCCTAGTAATGTGCCGTAACGTATCTCACAAGGAGCAATTCCGGCCCAACCTTAGTTTTAGTAATAAAGATAAAACAAGAGTTCAGTCCATTCGTTCATATATGATTATAAATACAAGGTACTTAAAGAAGCAAATAGAGCTTTTTAAAAAGAGAACTTATGAATGACACAGTTAGTCCATTTTTCGCTCTTCTTGTTTGTAGCATTAGACTCCTCATTTACCTGACAGAAACCTAGGGAATGGAGCTTTATAGCGACGATTTCTTCCTGTCATCTCTTCCTTAGTCTGCTTCAGGGTGGCATCGTTATTGTATGTGGTGACACTATTGTCTCCTTGCCTCATGAGACGTGGTATTTTTATCAAACAATTTTTCGAAAAGTTTGTATCAATCCTGTGGTATGGAAAACTTTCTATTCTTCCTCAGTGCCAGGCAGTGCGGGCCCATCCTTTTCCCTCATGGTAGGAAATTCTTCCTTTTTCCATTGTTTAGCTCGTCATCAAGTGACATGCTTTATAAGCTACAATCGGTTGTCTCCGTACTACTATCCTCACCTCCTCTCCTCGTTTCTCTTTCCTTTTCTTGACTTTTTAACCGAAGCAATGTACAACCTCCTTCGCAAGTCCCCTTTGGTCTCCATCTCAAAACATCATTCTTCTCTTTCTGTGTGCTAGATCCTATTTAAGGACAATTACAGTTGCAGCTTTGTATATTGTGGTGGCCATGTCGACTTAAGAAGCCCTTCCTCCTTGGCCTTTTTGAATTTCCCCACCCAGTGATCCATCCATCTTCCTTTTTGTAGTTCTGCAGTCAGTTAGTTTCCATCTGGATGCAAACGTACCGGCTCTTACCTCGTGTCCATAAGGAGCACTGATTTTTGCCTTTCTGAATGGTAGAATATGTTTTAGGATTGGGTTTGAATAAGGTTTGCCTTTTGAGGGAAAGTAAAGACTCATGACATTTTATGTCCGAAGCATTGGTGATAGTGACTTCTGTATATATATATTTTAGAAATTTCTTAGAAATTTTCCTGAAAAAGAGTAAGGTTTCCCATATCATCCAATCATAGCAACATAGAACACAAGCAATTAATAGCAGATATATCGTGTCCTAACACATATAGAGGGACCCTTTTGTGCCAAGGGTAGACCTATCATTTTGAATGATGTACCGCGATTTTAATTTGAACAAAATAAACAATACCCAAAGATGAATTTACTATTGAATACATAATGTTCCACAAAGGGGAAATAAGGATAAAGTTATTAAAGACCAAAAAAACCCGCAGGGGCCATGTGAAAAGTGCTAACATTAGCCCCACATAGAGGTCAAATCAACGTACATACATTAAAAACCCATGCAGGGGTGAATCCACTATGCCGCTCAGATTATGCTTGATCCGTCCCGTCCCCCCTGACTCATAATTGGCTGAAACACATATACCTTAACATCATCAGAATCCTTTCAACCTAGGCATCCTTTAAACTAACTTCCATGAATTTTGTATCGCATCCTCCACTCGATTTTCTCCTTGATCAAGGTAATCAAAATCATCATAAACCACGCTCAAGTCTTTTCAAACCTCAATGAGTTACCCTCCAAGATCATCCTTGGTTTCTTTCCTTGACAAACAATACTGTACACATCTTAGGACTCTTTCTTTAGCCTATTGTAGATACGGCCACTGCTAATTGGGCTATTTACCCTTTATTTCTGCGAAGTCGCGCAGGATTTGGGAAGGGAAACGCGTTTTTTTTTTTATTCCTGCGTTAGCCCTTCTTTGTACCCTTGCTATCCATCATTGAATTGGTCAGGGGCGATGGTGTCTTTATCCATATGCTTGGCACTTTTCCATTCTCTGAACGTTTCACACACATCGTGCACCCTATAATCTGCAATATCATATGCATATGCTCCATAATACGTTTTTTTGGGTATAGTTTGTCTCCTTTCGAACTGTCGCAATACTCGAAAGGGTGCATAAGGGTGAATTCCCCGAATACGTGGGAGAGGAAGCAAAATCTGTCTGCGTCTCTCTATGACGACTACTTTGGAGATGAAACGATCAAGCATCCATTGGAGATCTTCTCTCAATTCAGAAAATTTTTTAGCCCATCTCCCCCTTTTTCTTCGATTGTTTTTGTTTGCCCAGTACAACATGTCATTCAAATTGTTAAGGGTGTTCTTGTTGTAGAATGTATGTAGCTTCTGAATCCCAACACCCTTCGCTAAATGGATGAGGATCCACCACTGAAGGAGCAAATTGCATCCTTGGAAGTATCGATGTCCCTCTTTGCATTTTCCCAAGGCTTGATACATATCAGATAAAATGACCGGAGCTATAGGATACTAATTTATTGTCCATTGGTTGTCATACCCTTTGAACAAAGTATGCGTGAGTGTTATAACTCGGGTATTAATGCTTAGTCTTGGCCATGTTGGGAATCTATTTTCCCAAGACGTCTACAGCAAATTCTTAGTACTAATTTCTTCCACTTGTCTAGGAGATCTTGACCTCCTCGATTGTAAGTGGCGTAAATCTTGCAAGTCCCAAACGGGTATACATATTCATAAAGCTACATGGATTCCGTGGCACCAGTTAGGAAAACTATTTTTCCCAACCCGAACCAATCCTCAATATTTTCTAACGATGGCTTATTATTGATAAAGATGTCTTCTTGTTTTCTTGCTCTCCTTTCTATACCAGCGCCTACTGTGTCTATATAGTCTCTTATCTCCTCCAGATTTAGGGTAAATTTGGCGGTTCCGAAATGAAACACCATTCTTTAGCTATCCCAATATCCCGTAACGACCTCAATCAATTCCGGCCAATCGTTCATGTTGTTTAATTCCTCAGGGAACCCAAGTATTTGTTGAGGGTTCTTCTATGATCTCCATCAAGATTACCATACCACATTGTGAGTTGCCGGCAGGCAGCGCTGATATGACCATGTCCCAAACATCGGGTAATCATTACATAATCTACAAAATAGAATGATTAGTTTTAACCCATCCACATTGGGGTTTTTCACACGTCATCCATTAAATGTCATATAAAAATGATGTGTCGTGAAGTTGAGCCTTAGGCACGAACACACAAGGTTTTTGACAATTTTCTA